>CAJHNH020000195.1:25000-197500 GCA_905116865.2 Candidula unifasciata | reverse complement strand
AGAAGTGCTACAGAAACAGACCGACGTTACTGCAGTTTGTTATCGACGGAAGCACTTGTTACAAACAGATAAGCAGTTGCACATATGATGATTTTTAATAGCATAAGGCACTACAAACGAGCTGCTCTGTGGCTTAGAATCTTTATGAGCGTGTATCCCAATTCTCAAAGTACCGGGGTTCTTCATCTAGGATACTAGGATGCAATCAAAGACCTAACAGAGGGCATAGTAGGACACACTGAAGGACTTACTAGAGGACATACTAGAGAACACACTAAAGGACTCACTAGATATACTAGAGGACACACTAAAGGACTGACTAGATGACATACTAGAGGACACACTAAAGGACTCACTAGATGACATACTAGAGGACACACTAAAGGACCCACTAGATGTCATACAGAAATATATACTAGAGAAAACGTTAGAAAACATTAAAAAGATCTAGTAGGACACACTAAAGGACTCACTAGATGACATACTAGAGGACACACTAAAAGACTCACTCAAAGATTTACTAGAGAAACCGCTAGAAAACGTCGATAAGCTTTAGTAGGACACACCAAAGGACTCACTAGATGACGTACTAAAAGATTTACTGGAGAAAACGCTAGAAAACATTGAAAAGCTCTATTAGGACACACTCAATAATATGTTAGAGGACACACTAAAACACACTCTGGGTGACACACTATTGAAAACAGGTCCCCATTAGACATACATAGCTTAAAATAGTAAACATTCACGAAATATTTAACAGTTTTTGTGTTCAAGATTTATCCATTAACGTGTGCGTCCCACACTGGCAAGTACTTCTATGTAATTTTACACTGTCAGATAACAAATTATTGGTGAGTATGTAAACATGGGGTTGATTTCCAGGGCATCTGGATCGTGGCCAGATTTTCCCTCACTGTAATGTAAACTATGAAATCGTTTGGACTGGAGGGTTAACCAAACGTAAGCTTGCCACTTGGTCGTCCAGGTTAGCAGACTGCTTTAATTATGCTACCGCAACGACTTCATACCTCACAGTACCTTTTGCAAAGTCACCAATTCGTCTTGTCCCTGTCCGATAACATCCGTTAATACGTGCAGCAGGAGAAACCAGCCCTGAGCCTCATGAACTCAGGTGGGCCCACTCTCTGAAAATGTCTAGGAGCTCGTGGGCCGAAACATTTGTCGACGAGAGGCTACTTCTACTGACGATTGGTAGACCCCTGCTGTACATGCTCCCCTGTGGAGTTTCTTCTTATTGTACGTGGCTAGCCCACAAAGACAACCAGGAAAGGCTGATGACTATCGGGAAAGACCTTTTGACACCTATGGAAAGACTGACCCCCCCCCCCCCCCCCGGTATCGCCGGGTGGATAACTGACATCTGGAGACAGATGTTGACTGTGGACCGGGTTGATCACCCCTAATACAGTATAATACCTCTGATTTCGAAAACCGATAAAGAAATATACCCCAGAGACCATCGAAAGTCGGGGAGAATGATGGACCCAATCAATTAGATACAAATGGTGACGACCTAGCTTCCGGACTGAGATTCTTGCCCAACTGCCAGGTTGGCTCTGTACATGTGGAAAAACCTTCCACGGGGCTGCATGGTCTGAGAACGCATGCCGGATGGACGAAATGCGAGGTTGCTCCACGCAGTAAACGCCGTCGCAAAACTACTACTCTCCTGTGGTAGTTTCTGAGTCGTTAGGGAACGAAGGGCTGGGTATACCCCACTCGCCCGGAGAGGCCCATGACGTCGACTGCGGAGGCACACATTTGATGATTCCTGAAGAAGTGCGTTCGAAGGTCAGGTTTCCACCTGCGAGCGACAAGGTGTCATGGTGTAAGCTGGAAGGTACACTATGTGAGAAACTTAGTCATGATTTAAAAAAGAAGAGGAAGTTGCGAAAAGAGCCAGCGGCAAGTCCGCCCCTGGTCCGATTGGTGTTCCGTACGTCCTGTACAAGCGTTGTCCGAAAGTCCTACGAATGCTTCACCGCTTGTTGAGACAAGCGTGGAGCCGAAAGCACATATATCCGGAGTGGCAACGGGCCAACGGGGTCTACATTCCCAAAGAGCAAGACTCGAAGAGTCTTTCCCAATTCAGGCCTATTTCGCTGTTGAACGATGAGGGCAAAATATTCTTCTCGATCATGGCTCGCTGGCTCACACAGTATCTGATGGCGAACAAATACATCGATACGTGTGTGCAGAAACGTGGAATCCCGGGCGTCGCTGGGTGCCTTGAACACGCGACCATGATTTGGGAGTCTATCTAGAGGGCCAAGCATGAGAGAACTTCGTTGCACGTGATATGGTTAGACCTCGCCAACGCCTATGGGGCAGTTCCCCATAAGCTAATGTGGCAGGCCCTTTGCATGTTCCACGTACCGACACAGATCAACGAAATGATCGAGCAATATTTCTCTAAGTTCGCTGTGCGCTTCTCTACCTCGACGTTTACTACGAGATGGACTTACCTCCAGGTTGGGATAGCTATGGGGTGTACGATCTCGCCAATACTGTTTGTTATGGCCATGCAGGTCATGTTTGATGGGGCCGCCGGCTACGGACAGGGCCTTCAGATCGAGGACCACTGGATGCCGCTACTACGTGCAGTTTTGGATGACACGACTATAATCACGGGCAGTGAGGAATCTGCTTGCACGATTCTGAAAAGATTGGACGAGGTGGTCAAATGGAGCGGTATGCAATTCAAGCCGCAGGAGTTGGGGAGTCTGTCAATCCTTAAAGGTAAGGTGGCGGCGTTCAGTTTTACGGTGGTTAGGAATCGGATCCCCGCGGTTCTAGAGGAACCGGTGAAGAGCCTTGGTCGCGTTTACGGTTCGAAGTTATCTAATAGAGCGGAGGTCCGGCGTATACAAGAGTCACTTGCTGCAGGCCTGCCCGCGATCGAGCGCAGCAGGCTGATCGGAAAGTTCAAGGTCTGGTGTCTCCAATTTATGTTGATTCCAAAGCTCCTCTGGCCGCTGCTGGTCTACGAAGAGAAGATGACGGCAGTAGAGGCGATAGAGCGAAAAATCAACACAGCCATGAGGAAGTGGTTAGGAGCACCGCCTTGTCTGACTAATGTGGTTCTGTATTTTAAGCAGGCAAAGCTGGTACTCCTGTTCAAATCAATAACCGAAGAGTAAGACTCGCCATACTCTTGCGTGAGTCTTCAGACCTAAATGTCACCGCTGTCCAGCCCGCTCTAAGGACTGGCGTCAAGTGGAAGGTCCTAGATGCGATCGAATCTGCCCAGAATGCACTAAAATTAAGGGCGATTATGGGTTATACTCAAGCCGACCGCCAAGGCCTAGGACACGGGAAAGTCAGTTGGTGGTCCAAAGCCACAGCCAAAGAGCGCCGAGACATGGTGATACAGCAGATCAGGGACAACGAAAACGAGGTTAGGGTCCAGAAAGCAGCCCAACAGTCGCAGGAGGGCCATTGGATCAGCCTGGAGAGCGCTTTACCAAGAGTACTCACATGGGGTGAGATCTGGCGAATGACCCCGCTGCGACTGAGCTTATCGTTCGATCTGCCTAGGATGTATTACCGTCCGGTGTCAATATGGTAGAGTGGAGTGCGGCTAAGGACCCGACATGCCCGCTATGCAGAGCTAAGCAGACGCTCGAGCACGTCTGCCTGCAGGAAAGCCCTAGGTCAAGGCAGGTATACTTGGCGCCACAACAAGGTGCTGAAAGAGTTAGCAGCCGTTGTGGACCAACCTAGGATAAGGGCCAATTCGAGGGCCAGTCCCACCGTCGTCCCCGTACGCTTCCTTAAGGCTGGAAAGATTCGTAAAGGTAAATTCAACAAAGTCGCATGCGCTCCATCGATGATAGACTGTGTGAGGGACTGGTTACTGGCGGTTGACCTGCCTGGTCATGAAAGGTACCCTGAGTTAATCCGGAAGACTGGCCTGCGACCTGACATAGTTCTCCAGAAACGTCAGCTCATCCTGACTGAGCTGACTGTGCCGTATGAGTCGCGAATGGACGAAAGCCATTTGTATAGAAATACAGTGACTGAGGAGGGACGAAGCGTACACAGTAAGAATCTTCACCGTCGATGTAGGCACAAAAGGTCTCGTTTCCCCTTTTCTTTACAATGTGATTGAGCAACTAGGCTTACGAGGAAATGAACGCAAGCGAACACTTAAACACTTGAGTGAGGTTGCTGAGAGGGCCTCGTGCTGGCTCTGGACACAACGGAACGTCGTGGGGGACAGGCCTCGGTGAGCTGGTGCGGGTGTCTAGTGGAAAAGAATGTCTTATCCCTTAAAGTCCATCGTGTCCGAATTGTCTGCCAGTGTCCCTCTGCCACCTGCCAAAAAAGTCCAACATGTGTCCGGTAAACCAAACGTAAGCTTGCCATTTGATCGTCCAGGTAAGCAGACTGCTTTAATTATGCAACCGCAACGACTTCATACCTCACAGTACCTTTTGCAAAGTCACCAATTCGTCTTGTCCCTGTCCGATAACATCCGGTAATACGTGCAGCAGGAGAAACCAGCCCTGAACCTCATGAACTCAGTTGGGCCCACTCTCTGAAAATGTCTGGGAGCTCGTTGGCCGAAACATTTGTCGACGAGAGATTACTTCTACTGATGATTGGTATACTCCTGCTGTACATGCTCCCTTATGGAGTTTCTTCTTATTGAATGAGACGTCTGCATCTTCTCCAGTAATTGAAGCCGGCAGCTACTGATGCATCGGTTCCGCTCAAGGGATTGGAACAGACAGTGATACGTGGGCACTGATCTAACCGAATAATCAGGGGCGGCAGTGATTGGTGAGCATTGATCTATTTAGTGACTGGAACAGACATTGATTGATTGTATGGGTCGTTTCAACAATCTCTCCAAACTGGGCAGCCAGTGTAAGGTAACTATGCACTGGATACCATCCCACTGTGGAGTTCCTGGAAATGAAATAGCTGATAAACTAGGTAAGGAAGGTACAAATGAAGAACAACCTGACGTACCAGTCTCTTATCAACAAAAGAATAGAATAATCAAATCAATAGGAAAGCCACCAAAACTGGCAGAAGACAATTGCTATTTTATGTATATAAAAGAGCAAGTTATTATTCTACGCCTTAGAACAGAACACAATCGACTTCCTAGCCACATGTACACAAAATGTAAAATCGGCGAATCAGCCATGTGCACATGTGGATTGGCACCTGAGACAACAGACCATGTCCTCAAAGACTAAGAGAAACATCGGTGCAAGTAAAAATTTACGGATCGCTGAGTTAATTACAAAACACAGTGAAGTTCATACTAGAGAAAACATTGCAGACATAGATAATCTATTTCAAGCAAACGAAAGAAGAAGAAGAAGTTTCAAGTGATTGAGACAGTGAGTGATGGTGGTATTGATTTTCTCAAATGACTGAGACAGCTGAAGCGATTAGGACAGACAGTGACTGGAGGGCATAGACGTTATCAAGCGATTGGGACAGAGAAAGTTTGCTAAGTTTCTTCTCAGGTGATTGGGACAAACAGTAATTGCTGGGGATTGATCCTCTCAAGTAATTAAGACAGACAGAGACTGGAGAGCACTGATATTATCAAGCGATTAAGACATACAGTGGTTGCTAAGGATTGATCTTCTCAAGTGATTGGGACAATCAGAGACTGGAGGGTATTTATATTATCAAGCGATTGGGACAGACAGTGGTTGCTGGAGATGGATCTTCTCACTTGGTTGGGGACAGACAGAGGTTGCTGGGAATGGATCTAAGCAGGAAACAGGGACAGGTGTTACTGATGGCATGGATCTACTCGAATGGGTGGTGATAAAGATAAAGATGTACACATGCGTTTGTGGGAAATATAAAATGAAATTAAAGGCCAGGCTTCCAGTCTCAAAGCATATAGGTTACAATGAAAAGAAAAGGACCCTTTTCCACGCCTTTGGGGTTTTGGGCCATAGGTCTGGATCTATATTTTATTGACCAATAGTCACTTGGGGGTAATGTAATCAACATCATTCTCGACGCCTTAACTTTCTAGACTTTACCTGGCTCCCATGTAAGGGAGTCAACCTTGGAGCAGTTCTTTTTTGAACTCCCAACCTTCAGATCTTCAGTTGAGCGTTTAGCCACTACACCACAGCTGCTCCCTTTGTAGAATCAGCAAAACTAATAGGTACTCAACGAAATAGGTTTTCTAGTCAACACCCCACGGGTTTCGTAGTTTCCAGATACTTTCTGGGACTCATTGTTAGGCTTGGGCTTCCTGGGAGCGCAAATCAATTCAATGAAACCTGCTACCCGTCTCTCCAGCGTAGCTGGGTAAACCTTACATCGCGGTGACCGGGTGACGAACTCCTTATGGTCCGGGTTCACTCCCGTGGGTAGGCAGAAAAGCCACATTTTCTCCCAGATTTACGGTACCTATCATGGAATCAAGGCCGAAGAGTTGCGATACCCATAGTACCGAGCCAAAGGTTAACAACTCATGGTTTCTGGATATTTAAAAAAAAAAATGAAACTTGCTCGATAGAGATTTGAACTCATCGTCACTTGCTCGGCAGTACAGTAAAGCGTGCTAGCGACTACACTACTAAAAAATAAAAATGCTTACTGAAGTAGAAACAAAAATGCTATTCGCTGACAATTCCTTATTGTACCCCACACTGGGCTGTTTATGTAAATAATGAATATCCCATTGCTGCGTGCCTGCAATTTGCCCCTGGTGGAACTCCTAATCTACACCATAATTATCATGCCTCAACCAGCAAGACTGGCTTCTAGCGCCCGCGGAACTTTTCATTCACTGCAAGATAGAAGTTATTGACAAATCAAGATGGCAGTCATTTATACAGCATTCTCTTTTTCAATAAAAATTCTTGTGTGGGTTCTGGGGCCACATTGGGGGAAGGGGTAACACCAAAAAAAAAAAAAAAATACACCTGCTGCTTCCTAACAAGTGTGTCGTAAAAGGCGACTAAATAATTAGGATTGTTCTTCGAAGTCGGAGTGCATCTGCCTAAGATATAAGAAAACAGCGGTTTGCATTCAAGTAAGCCAGATCTGTAAAACGGATGTATGCGCAGCGCAACACTCAAGTTCTAAACAAGACTTAAGTCCAGAACAACCAGAACTTTCCTCCGAAGTTAACAGTCGGTAAACTCTAAAAAGAAGCAGCAGAGCAAGATGGGTTTTAAAAATGTAGATGGAGTGGCACGAAATAGAACAAGGCTGGATTTTATAATTACAGTGCAGATTTTTGGTATGTGGGTGATGTAAAGATGTTTAAGGACGAAAGACTAGAACAAACCCCCCCCCCCCCCCTTTTTTTTTTTTTTTTTTACAGGATAGTCTGAAACATTAGGAAGCAGTGGCAGAGCTCTAGTTTGGATGAGAATATAGGGCAGCAAATTCCAGAAGCTGCCATCAGCCGAGAAACAAGCAATCCACTGTGGGTTGGTGTACATCAGTGCTGGATGTAAGCATGAGTTAATGAAGTGCAGTTCACAGCCTGAAAATCTGCTTTGTGTCTCAGCAAATTCTTTCCATACCCTGTTGTCTTTTTGTATATGTTAAAGGCAATGTTCTTTTACTCGTAACAGTCCCTATAGGTTTATGTAACTTAATTATGTTATTTTGCAAACAGATCCTTTATTATTTCTTTTATATAAATTAAACTTCAATATATTTTCCTGATCAATATACTTAAATGACGTATATATTTTTAAGTATTTTGAGATTAGCTGGTATATTTACAAGATGGTAGGAGCCTCAGGACGCTATTCAACTTAGGGTTTCGTATCGTCTAATTATCTAATTTCGGCTGTGGTATATATACTGACTTCTTGAATATTGATACTCGGTTTGGACAACAAGTGGATACAGGTGTCCACGGATGGTTCAGCAAAGGAAGCTATAAGGGATGGATGAGGAGGAATCCATAATGAATGGACCAGTAGAGCCTAGAGTCATGTATTCTTACAGGGAGATCAAGTTCACCCACATTGCGCTGCAGGTGACACCTGGCTGGTGTACTGGTGCCCTAATAATAACTTGTTTGCTGGTTGAAAGGGGCGTCTGAGAGCCGCCTTGACTGAGATTGTTACATCTTAGGATGGTATAGTAAACCTTGAGGTAGCAGCTGGGAGAGGACAAATCATCGGATGTAGATTTCTCGCTTAAATACTCGATTTTGACGTCAATAAATTATACACGTAATGATTGATTAAATCATTCTATGTCTCTGACGCTCGTTATACATTCTCGAAGCCTGCTTGCTCTTTGCTCATCTCTTGCTGTTATTCCTCGTCCTCATCCATCTGACCACAGTCCGTCTTTTCCAGGCCTGTTTGCCACTTTTCCTACTAGGAATGTTTGTGAAGGTTTGTGCCTAAAGGTGAGAGAATCGATCGTATTGTGCTGGGTAGTATCCCACATAGCTCGGTTTTTCTCCGCAAAAAAGCTAATCGCCTGCCGAGTGCGTTACACAAAGCACGAACCCCGTGCCTCTTGCGACAATCCCCATTAATCTCTGTGAAAATTTTGCTCACAAAGCGAACTCACCACATTAAAGCGTTCAAACGGCTTGACCACGCCAGTGTAGTCGAAATCCCCTTGTCACATAACAGCATCAACTCCCCTACCACAATAGACTTGCCCACAGCCTGGACACCCCCATATTGACTGGTGTATCTATGATTTCGGATAATCCGTTCGTAGAGATATAGTTCGTTTGTTGTTGGGGAGTCCAGCTGTGAGAAACCTACATAAATCGCTCCTGCGTTGATACTTCTTGGCATATGATGTCAATTTGTATGATAGAACATATTTTCTGCGCCTGTTCAAGCTTAATAGTTTGACCGCTTCACAGTGTGCTTGAGCCATACTCTCGCCCCAATTGTCGTAGTTAGGCACTAGAAATATATACGTCACTTCTTCTTAGTCCGTTCAAGCGGTTGGATGTGTTTCAGCTCTGGGGCCACTTGACCGTTAATAAAGAATTTCCTTGCTCTCTTTATTCGTTTTGCATGGGATATTTGAAAATCCAGCATGTGTCCATGTGGTAGTCCGGTTCTCCAGCTAACCATCAACTGGGGAGAAACCTACTCGTACTGACTTGCCTTTGTCTACTATGCCAGGCTATTTGTGAAGCCGACGTCAACCCGTCTCCAGGAAAGTTTGGTTGTCTATCGATCGATCCCTGGGGAGAATCGTCGTCGTCCATAGACGCTCTGAGAAGCAAGACGTTGCAGGGACTCTCTATTAGACACTGAGGAGCTGCAGGATCTGGAGCAGATAAGTCGTTAGAGCTAAGGAACACTTTGGCAGCCAGAATCCAGATGCGCTCTCGTAATCTGTTTCTTCTCTCCGAACGATGATGAGTCAGGAAATGGCTGAGGCAAATTGAGGAGACCCCTTCTCTAGTCTCAATTTTTCGAGGACTCGAAACCTCATTCTGGTTCTCTGTGTTCTTATTTAGTCTTCCTTTGTATCAATGAATTATTACATAGTCGTTATTGTTCACAGGGGTTCTTATTCTTGAAAAGTCGTTACGTTGGCATCATTCGTCACTGTCGGAAGTGTATTCATATCTTGTCAGACTCACTGTTGTTTATATATTTGACTGTTAACGTTGTTTACCAGTCTGGGGGCAAAATTAGTAATGAGGATGTCTGGCCGAGTAGTACCCACGTTTTTGTATTAACCCTGAGGAGTCAGAGCACGAGTCACCTCATTCCTGAGATAGGCTGAATGGATGTTTGAACCGAGGGCTAGGCCTCTAGACAAACGAGAGCCACCATTCAGAACACCCCTGTCTCAGAGCACCTGAGGATTTTGGGAAAATAATCCGGAAGTAAAGGTGCGCGACGAAACTGCCATACGACACCCCTCCCTTTTCCCCTCCCTCACTCTCTGTATCTCTGTAACTCGACAGCTCTCTCTCTCTCTCTTTCTCTCTCTCTCTCTCTCTCTCTCTCTCTCTCTCTCTCTCTCTCTCTCTCTCTCTCTCTGGCTTCTTTCAGAAAAATGTTTATTTTTCCTTGTCAGTGCCTCAGAACGGTGTATTTTGTTGACAACATCATGAATTGATCCTTCATATATTTTTGCTTACGCAATAACAGCCTACAACTAGGTTTAACAACAGGCACACTGTGTGGCTGATGGAAAGCTAGGCACCGCCTCTACCTCCGACCCCTGGCTGCATTGAATATAGACTGGACCAGGAGCAGCCCCGTATTACAGTATTGATTGCCGAATACGTCAGATGCTCAAGTGGCTGGGCAGTACGAGAGATGACTCAAGTGGCTGGCGAGGGCCAGAGGTGACTAGGACGGGTAACGATAACAGATAGGAATGTTCTTTGTTTATCTAAGATTAATGTTAGAAATGTAAGCAAAAAACTATTTGGTACTTCTATCTCACTCACAGTTTCAAGTCTACTACCTGTATAATTATGTGTGCGTGTGTGTGCGTGTGTGTGTGTGCGTGTGTGTGTGTGTGTGTGTGTGTGTGTGTGTGTGTGTGTGATTCTCACTGTGGCCTGTATATGTAGTTTTTTTTTCCTGCTTCCCCTCTCTCAAGCTGTGTGTGTGTGTGTGTGTGTGTGTGTGTGTGTGTAGTTTTGTCTGCCTCACTCTCCTATCTTCGTCTCCTTGCTCTAGATGTATTTATGGATTATCTTCTTCTTCTTCTTCTTCTTCTTCTTTTTCTTCTTCTTCTTCTTCTTCTTCTTCTTCTTCTTCTTCTTCTTCTGCTTCTTCTGTGTTTGGCTTTAAAAGGGCGGTTGGTATGTTGGGTTGCGGTTTATTGCTAAGCTATGATATCGGCGCCCTCTGTCTCAACGCCTCAAATTTTAGCAAAATCTTTTATATACGATAAGCTTGTTTAGAGGCAGTAGGTCTGTTTGTACTCTTTCTTCCAAATGGAGTGCCAGAACGCTAAGATGGAGAGCTTTTTCTCCGCCTCTGTAAAACCGTACACTAATGTTGCAATAGATGCTGCCATCTAATCTGTGAAGACGGTTGACTGATCACCTTGTCAGTTTCCTCTGTCTTAGGTCTATTCCTGGCAGTTTAAATCGGATCAGTATTTCCAGCGTATTTTATAAAGGAAACATGTATTTTTTTTTTTTTATTACAAAAATAATTAGACAAAATTACCTTATTATTTAAAGTTCATATATACATGTTTAAACTCTTTTCGTCATTATTCAGTCACGTTCAAACTCTCATTGCACTCTTTTTGTAGGCAATCGCTGAGGTGTATCTTGTCACAGTCAAACAGTAACTAATTACTGAACAACTCCAATGATTCCTTTTCTGGATATCACCAATGTCCTGACGAAATCGTTCGCCATGCTTATCAATCACAGCTTCACAGTTTGACATTACAAAATGTGTCGCGACGAGACTCCAGATAATACATTTTTGTTGTTGCCAAGACTCTAATACTTCAGACGGACACTTTCTACATTTTCATTGTATTTATCAAATATGTTGAGTTTATCCCAATCAAATTTTCAATCATTAACCTAAATGCTCTAATCCGTTTAAAAATTCGTGACCATGACTAGATATTAATATTTTGGAAACTATTGTAATGAAATTTCGTATGCTCACTCCAAACATCCACGTCTTTGAGGTATTTTTTTTTTTTTTACTTATGAAGAATATCAAATCTAGTTTGTTTTTTCTTCTTTTTCTTTACGATATATATTTTTGTCATGAAACCGTCTTGGTAAAGTTTTGGGAGGTTTACTTTCATTAGTTTCAGAAAGTAAAGTTAATAAGCACACTTTAACGGGTTCAACAGGGGATCCAAGAAAAACTTTACTTTTACGAATTTCTGGTGCACATTTATGCACAGTGAACGGATCCTAAAATAAGATATCGTTAAAGGTTATTTAATTAAAGGTGTATCCACAAATTAGTGTTGGTTATTGTGTCATACAGTTGTCTTATTAAAACTGACATAGCCGTCAATTTCATAATGAGGTGCATATTTATAAATGTGCAGACGGTACCGTTTTACGGTACCAGCACTTCCGCCGGAAATATGAGATGGGTCATTCATATTGTGGTATTCTTGGCCCAGAGAAACAAACGAAACAATCGCTTTGTGTGATAGATCATCATTTTTTGTGAAGATAGGCCTTTTGGAGAAAAACAAATTATAACTTGAACTTGAACATGTTTACTGTAAAATCTAAAATTTCATTCTACTCATTTATATTGGTTCGAAAAGATCAAATTGTTGTTGGTTGTTGACTCGTGCAATCAATATAAACATTTTCCCAAAATACATCAAATGAGAATGTTTATATTAAGTGGATCCGCATTTATGTCTTCGCGTTTATTTCTTCGCATTTATTTCTTCAATCTTACGATTGATATATTTTACATTTTCCAAGCCCAGAGAGGAATGGCTCCATTAAGAATAAAGCTGACTTTTATAAATGTCTGGGAGTTGCCGTGGCGTTGACGGCTAGACACCCGCCTGCGGATCGGAACTTTGTGGGTTCGTGTCCAGACGGAGCCTTTTTAAAAAAAAAAAGAAAATCACCTCGACTCACGGGTCGACCCACCCTTGAGTGGGTACCAGAACCATCAAGGAGCCATCCCTCTCTGGACTTGAAAGATGTTAAAAATATAAATAGTAAGACGATAGCATTCCGCCACTCGAGTACCAGATTCCTGGAAAATAAAGGCGGACGGTGAGATGCTGACCACTCACCCACCAAGTCTAGCCCTGTATTCCCACTTCGCCTAAAGGCGTGGAAAAGGGGCTTTTACTTACATAAATGTCTGGCACGAGTTATGCCAGTAAACATAGACTAACATTTTAGAGTGTTTCTTGCTGGCGTAACTTATCGGCGTTACGTTGCCCAGATCACTACTGGTTAGGAAAATCATCAGAGCTATTTAAAAGACATAAATGCCACTGTAAGATCTAGTGCTGAAGTTCTCTAGTTTTATCCCCTGGAGGAAATCTCGGATTATTCCAAAACTACTACTAGTAGTACTAGTCGCTGCTGTATTGATTGTAGCCATTGTTTACCTTGAAAAAGCGGGTTTCTGTAGCATGAGTTACAGTCTAAAATATCAGAGCTGAGACGATTTTAACTGTAGCAAATTACCCTAATTATACTCCTTCAAGACGTAAGAATACTTATACAATTAAAGCTACAACATGGTAAATTTTTTGGGTTGAGTAAAATGCAAAGAATATCATCTCAGTCAATCAATCAGCATGTCCTTTAAGAACGTCGCTTTCTTCCTGGGGCACCTGAAAGTCTCTCTTTCTCTAACCAATTTTCCCGTCCTATATGCTTTCAGAGCCAATGCATCTTGACTGTCCTGTATAAGCCTTGGCAAAGATAGGCCTCTGCCTCGTTCTCCTGGTTATCATCTACTGACAGAAACACACATAAGGCAGCTCTCGGAGAAACATATGAAAACGTAAAAGTAAATGAAGGACCCTTTTCGCATGAAGTGACTCGTCGAATTTATAATGCTGTACTCACGTTTTTAAAGACAAATGTTTCCATAGTGGTGGGAGCTGTGGGCCACCCTGACTTCACAGAATATTATCTGGTACCCTGTTTAGGCTAGGTCAACATTGAAGACAGGGTCAATTTTGAAGGGGACAAAATTCATGGCGATGCAGATTGGAACCCAAAACCATCGGGTCTGCAGGCGAGCAGCTAGCCATTACACTTCCGCTGTTCCTGGAATCCAAGCAGATCCGAAGTGGATTTTTCAGAATTAATCTAATCTCGCAGGTTGACCCAGCCTGAAACAAACATCAGGAAATGGGGAAAATGCGGTTGATGTGATGTTGAACACATTACCCACTGACAGCTGATTCTTTTATACAGTTAGTGATCTTATACAAAATGTCCTATGCGCCAATTGTTTGAAAGGTTCCTTACTTTACTTTAAAAAAAAAATTTTTGTGTGGTTTTACTTTTATTATACATCTAAAGAAGTGTGTAAGAATAAAGCATGCTAACTTTCTCAGTTCGTGTTGACTGTACTGACCACACAGCCTTGAATGATCAGGTTTAGACTCTTTTGTCCTACCCCGACCTCACATTGCTGTAAGCATAAACCACTGGTCTCTGGTTCAGGAACTTCTTGTCCTACCTTGACCTCACATTGTTGTAAGCATAAGCCACTGGTCTCTGGTTCAGGACCTTCTTGTCCTACCCTGACCTCACATTGTTGTAAGCATAAACCACTGGTCTCTGGTTCAGGACCTTCTTGTCCTACCTTGACCTCACATTGTTGTAAGCATAAGCCACTGGTCTCTGGTTCAGGACCTTCTTGTCCTACCCTGACCTCACATTGTTGTAAGCATAAGCCACTGGTCTCTGGTTCAGGACCTTCTTGTCCTACCCTGACCTCACATTGTGGTAAGCATAAGCCATTGGTCTCTGGTTCAGGACCTTCTTGTCCTACCCTGACCTCACATTGTGGTAAGCATAAGCCACTGGTCTCTGGTTCAGGACCTTCTTGTCCTACCCTGACCTCACATTGTGGTAAGCATAAGCCACTGGTCTCTGGTTCAGGATCTTCTTGTCCTACCCTGACATCACATTGTGGTAAGCATAAACCACTGGTCTCTGGTTCAGGACTCTTTTGTCCTACCTTGACCTCACATTGCTGTAAGCATAAGCCACTGGTCTCTGGTTCAGGACCTTCTTGTCATACCTTGACCTCACATTGTGGTTAGCATAAGCCACTGGTCTCTGGTTCAGGACCTTCTTGTCCTACCTTGACCTCACATTGTTGTAAGCATAAACCACTGGTCTCTGGTTCAGGACTCTTCTGTCCTACCCCAACCTCACTGTGTGGTAAGTATAAACCTCTGGTCTCCGGTTTAGGACTCTTTTGTCCTACCTTGACATCACATTATGGTAAGTATAAACCACTGGTCTCCGGTTCTGGACTCTTCTGTCCTACCCCAACCTCACATTATGGTAAGTATAAACCTCTTGTCACCAGTTCAGGGCTGTTTTATCCTACCCTGACCTCACAAAGTGGTAAGTATCACCCACAGTCTCTGGAAACCTCCCCCCCCCCCCCACGAATTTTCTCCCTCACCCGGGGTGGGGGGTAAGAGTCTTAAAGGGGAGCGTCAAGCAATTTTCAGACTGGGTGCATCTATAATTATCCGTTATATTGATTTTTGTTTCAGTTCATTCATAAACAAAATAATAAAATATTTATAAAACAAAAAAGCAGACTTTTTTTATTTTCATAAATAGTTTGTATATCTATAGTTAAAATTCTAATATGATAACGCAGGCATTTAATTATGTATTTCAATCACAATCTTACAAAAACGTACTTCCATTCTGTCTGTTTTTGTTGTTGCGAAATCTGTTGTCCTTTCTTCAACCACATTTTGTTATGTGGGGGGAGGGGGGATTAAAGGGGGGGGGGGGGTCTTTTCCATATACTCAAGAGGCGTAGGAGGTCTTGTTGCTGTATAATCAGAAAGGGAGGGGGTGGGGCTGAAAAAGGTTGGAGACCACTGGTACAGACCGTTAAAACAATACATATGTCAGTGTTCTAGGGGAGACAACATATGTTGATGATATAAAAGTTATTTGTCACAAATGATCTCTCTTTTGACATTTTGAGGCTGCAAAACATTTTGCTTTAAATGTAATCTACAGAGGTAGCACGATTTACAGGGCTTTGCCATTCTATGATGCTGGGAAGTGACCGCATCAGGCGGCATTTTAGAAACATTTAAGAGGCGGCATTTCAAATACTGCAGCGTACGTGGCTTAGGCGTTGCGAGTCCGACTCGTAATTCCATAGTACCACGATCGAAACCCACTGCAGGCTGCGTGGATTTTTATCATGGTGCGGGGCGTCGCAGGTCGAACCAGCCTAAAGTGGGTACCAGGATGGCTGTCCTGTGGAAGTAAAGACGGTCGGTGTAATGCTGACCACATTACCCACCTAGTGCCGATTGGTCTGTAAAAATATGGGATATTCTTCCCATATGCCCGATGCGCCTAGGGCATAAAAGGGGATCTTTACTTTTTTTTTTTTTTTTTTTTTTTTACTATTTCAAATACTTACTGAGAAAATCTACCGCACGATCTGCCTGTATACATCCGCTTTCTAAGTCCAACTTGGCATACGTCCGGTTTAGATGCAACCTTTTTTGTTCTGTGAACGATCTTCGTTTAGAATACGACTCGCGTGCTAGAACATGTATGAGTAAAAATGAGTCAGGACTTAGAAATGGATGTGCTCTCGTCAGGCTGAGAGGAGCAGATTGAGAAAGTCCCTACTTCAAAAATCATGAAAATAGATGGGTATCAAAAACTTTGCAGAGAAGTATTACCTTCACAAAGCCCAAACAAGACCAGACAATGTCACATTTCCGAAACATCCCTGAGGAGAAGGCAAAGGCAAATTTTGTTTTGCACACCTTTTTAATAAATGCAAACCTGATGAGCCCCAATCAGGTCCAAGTAAGAAAAATCGTTATTTTTTCATTTATTTCTTTTAATTACTTTTGTATTCATAGATTCTAAAATTAATCAGAGTTTAAATTATCTTATGCAACACACGAATGTATAATACGTCCACACACACACAAAAGATTTGTTCCCCAAGTGAACTGTTGAATCATTCTTCATTTATTTCTTATGGGAACAATCGTTTTGTACACGTAGTGTTTGTTATAATCAAAAGAGCTGGAACGAATTCAGAAAGTATAAGGTCGACACAGACTACAATGGGTATCGGATATGTCCTGGGAAGTACAAAACACGTACAGCAGAAAATGTTGGTTGCGCCGTGGCCACATGTTAGGGGAACTGCTGTATGATAGTGGCTTGACGTTCGCCTGCCGTTCACATTGGTGTCATGTTGGTGTACGCGATGAGGATATTTGGAGACGTCTTTTTTTTTTAGCGTTCATCGGCTGTAAACTTGTGGTTGTTCGTCTACTTCTGGACTTTAATCTTGTCATAGATCCAGAGTTTAGTGTGCATATCCGTTTTACAGAACTGGCTTATTCGTATGCAGACTTTCGGTTCCTCGCCTCTCTGGCAGACGCACTCCGATTTCGATTTTGAAACACGCACACACCAATATTTAGTCTTATCTTACTCACTATATGAGTTCCCATGTCTCGTTGGGGCTGTGTGCGTATGCGCAAGCATGTCTCTCTCCCTGTGTGTGTGGGTGGGTAAGGGGGAGGCGGGGGCTTGATTGATGGATATTACTACTGCCTTTTAACAAGCATGTTGAATTTGGCTACTAATTAAGCACACTTCTGCTGAAATCTTATCATGAATTGGGCCCAAGGCGTAAATATCGCAGCCTCTATGTAAGCCACAACACAATGTGTCAACCACCCTTTTAATGACCAACGCTTAAAGGTATATGTTGCTAGCCATGACAGAATATACACAAGTGCACAACACAAGCATGATTATTGTACACAACGGCAGGTTATATAGGGATTATAGGCAACCTGGCTATTTCGTACGGGCTGGGCGACAACATGACGAAATTGTCTCTTTTTAAAATAAAAAAAAAAACATTGTCTTGATACTAAAGGTTTATTTCGTTACAGAGATAATTTCTATGTTATGATGTACAAACATAATTTTAGAAGTGTGGTTATTTATTTTACAGTAATAATATTACAATTGTTCACTTCGGGCCTATCTTCCTGTTGGAAAGGTGAAGGTTAGGACACGGACCACAAAAAAGACAGTTGCCAATTTGGCCGGTGTCATCTTGTTTATACAAAATAATTTATCATTTTTGATTTTTTTTCCTACTATATTCTTTAGTATCATTTTACCGATATATATATATTAAACTAGCATGGATAGCAAGTTAATGTTAAACAACTGAGATAAATATCATGTCAACAATATTTATGTTTGTTGTTGATCGCAAAAGAAACGGCGCGCAACTGAATAAAAACACGGGCACCTTTCAGGCAGAAGGGAGTTTTGTTTGTGACAAGTTGATGTTGATGGACTCAGGGCAGGGATTTATCTCTCGCAGATGCTGATTATCACCTCCAACAGATATGGTGTTAGGCAAGAAACGTAAACGGATTATAGGAAGTATAATATGGTCGAAGAAAGCCTATCCAAAGGACACAGAAGAGGTAGGAATAGATTAGCTTTAGGTGTTCGATTCGAAGCTTTCAAGTTGTTTTTCTGCTGTTCTGAATAAATGATTGTCTCCCACCCCCTACCCTCCACGCGAAATCATTTGATTATTTATTATTCATTATTTTATCCATTATCAACCTTTTCTGTTTACTTTTTTCAGTAACGGGTCAACTGATTTTGTAACCTTTTTTAGTTTTCATATGTTTAAGATTTTACAACTACGAATGGGCACTAGTCAGTCACAGTATTCGTAATAAAAATAGTTGAAGCATTTTTAACAAACAACAATTTTATTTTTGGCTAGCAAGGATCCTTTCATATGATAAAATAACTTTTTTGAAAAACATGTTTACATGTTACAGTTTTGAAATCTGCAGTTTGCAGGAGTTATAAGGGGATAAATGTATTGTATATTATATATCTGTTTGTACTGCTACTGTACATCATTAACCCTTTTAGCACGGGAAGTTTTTCAAAGGTCTAGCCAAAAACACGGAGCATTTTTTCAGTGAATTTGGTTATTACTTTATTTAATTTTTTTGACAGATTTCTGTTATTCTGACCCCTATGAAATAATGTATCTATTTGAAGGATATAGATTGAAGTTCGTGATTTACACAATATCGTTAAAATTAATTGATGCATATGCAAATTATCTCATTTGCATATCTAAAAATAGAAAATATGAATTTGAATTTTCAACTTCAATGCTTGAAACATAAAACTAAAAACAAAAATTTTTTTTATTTGAAATCTTTTTATTGATCTTTGGCCTTTTTACAAATGTTGTAAGCAATTCAATAGTAAAAAACAGGTATATATATATATGTGAAACAGCAATAATATCTTTAGGTGACATGTGTTTTTCACCATCAGTCAGCACTATAAATGGATGTGCCGGAGTGTCAACACCTTCGGGTGGATATACCCTGAGCCATGGTTGGGCTGTGGTCTGAACACAACAGTGTCGCCATCTGATTCCCACTATAACTACTAACACTAAATCCTGCATCAGTATCAACAGAATTAGTGTCAACACTTGATTCAAATGTTTTATCAACATCAAGTTTAGGGGCAGAAACATACGAGTCAGACATACTTTTAGCGGTTCAGGTGACTATCTAAAAAATTCAACAACAATTTTCACTTCGATACCAAACACTCGAAAGTCGCCATGTGTAAAGCTGATACCGCAGTTAATATAAATGAATCACTTTCAGTGTTTCAAAGTAGGAGATTTCTTAGCGGTTCGAGGCGAAACACGATCGGGCCGATCATCGGCCGTTCCGTGTTTTTGGCAAGACATCCGCCGGCCGATAATCGGCCCGTCCGTGCTAAGAGGGTTAAACAGTCAGTAGTCACTGATAATTATATATTTATGTTGTGTGTGTGTGTGTGTAATTCTCTTGTTAGTGTATTGTGAATATATCAGTAACAGATATAAAGCATAATATAGACAGATCAGTATTTCTGCCCTTTATCTGCTGGTGCAGTGCCCTCTGAAAAATATCACCAAGTCATCCTATCCTTTCCCATTGTGTCCACTCATGTCCTTCCCATCTTTCAAACCCATTTTTGTATTCTCTATTTATTTAACTTGTCCACGATTGGGTTTTTGGCTGTAAAGCTTTCCTGGATGAGGTAGTCAAGTCTAAGTCTATCAATAATCACCTCTCACGACATGTCTGGTAGGATGCATTTTGGTGGTTTGTTGTTTCCCCCAGTAACACACACAGTTTGATTCACTACTAACAAAATATAAAATTATCTGACTGTAATTTGGATATGCATGCATGAAAACAAGCATTTGCTGAACATTTAAGAATTACATATTTTTGCAGAAAAGTTTGCAGGCGACAAGTTTTTTTCCTGCCATGTGAATTCACAGTGAAATGTCTCTTATGATGTCATCTTTATTCATTCATTGTCCTGCTGTGCCATTATGTACTACATCATGCTTGCAGTCTATCTAGATTCTGCTCTATCCTGTGCATTTACTTTGATATCATGGATGGGGTCAAGTCCAGCAGCATTAGCTTGTCAGTGTTTAACTTAGGGATCTCTTGGAAGTCCTCATGTCTGCAGTCCCTTTCTCAGTGCTTGTTTGCTGATTCCCTGCCTGTCTCTTCTCAGAATGTCTCCAGTATGCTGCCATCTTCTGCCCTATAACTGTTGATACTTTATGATCCTATGTAATGCACATATTTGTGTGTGACTAGAGAAATGTGTAAACAGACATGCATCTCAAATAACGTTTATGATGTATAGACATTATTTTATAAACTGGTGTTTAGTCTTAATAAGTTGTCAGTTACTGTTTTTTTTTTACCTTCATCTCCTTTGCTTAACAAAACTGTATATAATAATTATAATAAGTATTTAATAATGAAAATCTTCTACTATGATGTTTTTTTTTTTTTTTAGCTGAGATCTGTCCTCTTTCTGTATCATGAATCTCACCTGTAAGTTAAAAAAAAAAAGTTAGTAAATGATCTTTTTTCACGCCCTTAGGTATATAGGGCTAGACCTATACTTTTATAGACCTATCGGCACAAGATGGGTAATGTGGTCAGCATCACGCCGGCCGCCTCTACTTCCTGTGATAAAACCCCCTTATCCACTCAAGGCTGGGTCGACCTAGGAACCAAGGTAATTTTTGTAAAAAAGTCCAGCTCCGCAAGGGAGCAAACCCACGACAATTCGATCAGCCGCTTCGCCACAGGGACTCCCTTGAAACTCATGATCATTGATTAATCCAAAGACAGTATACCTTCTTTTCTGTCTCATATAGTTGTTACCTTATCTCATGCTGTCCTATTTGATAGTTTACTTTCTTCTTCTTGTGGGTTCTGAACCCCAGTTTTGGGGGGAAAATAAAAGACTCACTGCCTCCCTAAGAAGCATATTGTAAAAGGTAACTAATTAGGGATGTTTCCTTTGAAGTGAGAGTAAATCTACCTGAGGCAGGGAACCAACAAGCTGCACACAAAAATATCAGATCTGTAAAAAGACTGTGCCCCCAAAACTCAAGTTTTGGAACAGTACAGAAGTTGACAACAACCAAAACTTTCTGTCGAAGTTTTCAGGTGGTGAAGTATCCTGTTGTACTACATGAGAGGGGTCCTTCTACCGGGTGTCTTCCAGAGAAATTATAACCAGCCAGCCAGTTAGCCGTTATATTTGCAATGTCACATTAGTTGATTTTACTGTAATATAATGATCTTTCTCTTCCAGTCTAGAGTGAACATTTTGTTGAGGTGTGGTAAGGCTGTGGGAGAATAGTATTTTCAGGTTTCCTTTTTTTTTTCCCTCCTCTGTTTAAAAAAAAAAAGTTTAATGACACAAAAGAGTGCTTTATTAATATCCTACACCAGATGACGTCACAGGACAGTCCAACATTTTAGAGGGTTGTAAGACTGGGTTTTCATGCTTTGTGATGCTTTTAACGACGCCAAAACATCTAGAACTGGCCCTAACCCCAACCCACCTACATCCCACAAGAGAGTGCAGCCTAGGTTCTATGACTGCACACAGCCTAAGTCCCACGACTGCATGCTGCTTATCTACCACCCCCTGAAATATTAGACTGTCTCGATCTGTGGATTTCCCCTGATTGGGGAAGGATATTAATAAAGCACTTTTTTACTCAGATTTATGAAGCAACAATTGACACTGTAAGGAGCTGATCTACCCTAATATTAACCATGATATGCATTGTAATAGCAGTAAATGTAATAAAAAGCCTTGAGCCAAGCAAATATTGAAAGTGGCATTTATATGAAGATGTTTTATATTATTGTACCACATTTTATGCTTTTAAATATTAAAATGTGAAATTGCATTCATACCAGAAACCTTTGTTTTTAGAGAAGAGTATTTCTGTTTTACACAAATGATTAACTATTTTGTATAAGAGTAGTTAGAAGCCTAAGTATGACTACACTGCCCACTGAATTGTCACTCCTATTTTTGACATAACCTTTTTTGTTTGTTTTATAAGCTTATAATTAAATTATGCAAGAGCGTTTCAAAAAATAATCTAGGTATTTTGAAAGGGGTTGGTTTTTGTTGTTAATTGAAAACTTTCACATGCCTAGTTTATATCAAACATTAGGTAAACTATCTTGAGTTTGGTCCACTTCCTAATTGAAAACACTTCTTTAGTATTTTCACTCTTACTTACTTACTTACTTACTTAGTCGCTCCTCTTCTACCTTGGGGTGTAAATGTTTGCCAGAGAGATCGCCAAACGTCTCTATCAGCAGTTTTCTTCTTGGCTTTGTTCCATTCCAGTCCTCTGTCAGTTAGGGTCTGTCGTATGTTGTCTTCCCAGCGGACCCTGGGTCGCCCTGGAGGTCTGGTTCCCTGTTTATTTTCACTCACTAGATATTATGATGCATGAAATAAAAAATTAAAAAAGAAAATGTAAAAATCTTTAAGCTGAAATGTCAACAGATTTAAAATATGGGGAAACAGTCTTAACTTGGCTGTACTATTTGCAAAGGATTTAGAGTGAATAACTGATTTATTTTGTTTGTCCTTAATAGGGAGGTCGGTATATTGTGTTGTGGTTTACAGTTAGGCTTCGTTCTATGTCTTTTTGAGCCCAACACATCCAAATTCAGCAAACTGCCTATTTAGTTGCCTTTTAGGACATGTTAATTGGGGCAATCCCTCCCCAACCCACCCACCATGCCCCCAAATAGGGTCCCAGAATGAACACATTAAACCCTAGACTTGAGGGACAGCTAATGCTGCTAAGGCCTAAGAAATAGGTTTATTAACAGTTAAAAAGTTCTACAGATATTACTTGTATGCCCGAATTTCTCTCTGTTTGGTATTTATACAGAACATTCATAATCTGCCACCTTTTCTTGGTTAAGGTAAAACTACTTTATTGCTGAGCATTTTAACCTATCCTGAGCCATAGGTGAATTCAGACTATTTTACTGGTGGAGAGTCTTGTCTTGCCTTATCTGAGCCATGGGTGAATTCAGACTATTTGGAGAGTCTTGTCTTGCCTTATCTGAGCCATGGGTGAATTCAGACTATTTACTGGTGGAGAGTCTTGTCTTGCCTTATCTGAGCCATGGGTGAATTCAGTCTATTTACTAGTGGAGAGTCTTGCCTCACCTTATCTGAGCCATGGGTGAATTCAGACTATTTACTGGTGGGAAGTCTTGCCTCACCTTATCTGAGCCATGGGTGAATTCAGTCTATTTACTGGTGGAGAGTCTTGCCTCACCTTATCTGAGCCATGGGTGAATTCAGACTATTGACTGGAGGGAAGTCTTGCCTCACCTTATCTGAGCCATGGTTGAATTCAGACTATTTACTGGTGGGGAGTCTTGCCTTACCTTATCTGAGCTATGGGTGAATTCAGACTATTTACTGGTGGAGAGTCTTGTCTCACCTTATCTGAGCCATTTGTGAATTCAGACTTACTGGTGGAGAGTCTTGCTTCACCTTATCTGAGCCATGGTTGAATTCAGACTATTTACTGGTGGGGAGTCTTGCCTCACCTTATCTGAGCCATGGTTGAATTCAGGCTATTTACTGGTAGAGAGTCTTGTCTCACCTTATCTGAGCCAGGGGTGAATTCAGACTATTTACTAGTGGAGAGTCTTGTCTCACCTTATCTGAGCCATTGGTGAATTCAGACTATTTACTGGTGGAGAGTCTTGCCTCACCTTATCTGAGCCATGGTTGAATTCAGACTATTTACTGGTGGGGAGTCTTGCCTCACCTTATCTGAGCCATGGGTGAATTCAGACTATTTACTGGTAGAGAGTCTTGTCTCACCATATCTGAGCCAGGGGTGAATTCAGACTATTTACTAGTGGAGAGTCTTGCCTCACCTTATCTGAGCCATTGGTGAATTCAGACTATTTACTGGTGGAGAGTCTTGCCTCACCTTATCTGAACCATTGGTGAATTCAGACTATTTACTGGTGGAGAGTCTTGCCTCGCCTTATCTGAGCCATTGGTGAATTCAGACTATTTACTGGTGGAGAGTCTTGTCTCGCCTCATCTGAGCCATTGGTGAATTCAGACTATTTACTGGTGGAGAGTCTTGTCTCGCCTTATCTGAGCCATTGGTGAATTCAGACTATTTACTGGTGGAGAGTCTTGTCTCGCCTCATCTGAGCCATTGGTGAATTCAGACTATTTACTGGTGGAGAGTCTTGTCTCGCCTCATCTGAGCCATTGGTGAATTCAGACTATTTACTGGTGGAGAGTCTTGTCTCGCCTTATCTGAGCCATTGGTGAATTCAGACTATTTACTGGTGGAGAGTCTTGTCTCGCCTTATCTGAGCCATTGGTGAATTCAGACTATTTACTGGTGGTGATTCTTGTCTCATCTTATCTGAGCCATCTACATTTGTTTTGTTTCTGTGTTTGGCCAGCTGTTACATGGTTTGCGAAACAAATTTTCTCCATTTTGAGGGGCTACAGGTGAAAAAATGTTGAGATACACTGAACTATAAAGATGTAAAAACTGTAACCTGATTATTTGGCAGATCATGCTCACTGAACATCCAGCCATTCACTCTTCTAGTGCTCGAAGCACCTCATCACCGCACCTCTCAGTGGCTGAAGACACTCTCTTTTTGTGGACATTTAGCTTGAAATACAGTTTTGGTAGCATTTTATCACAGCAAAGCTTGTTTTCCAAAAATACTCTTGAAATGTTTGATGTCATGATCACACACGAGCACACACAGAATGAAACCATACAACGAAGAAACATTCTGACAATAATTGGCAATTAATTTGAAGAGGGGAAAAAACATATTTTCAGAATGTAATAATGTGAAGTTTCATAAAAACTAGACATGCCTGTATTTTTTTCCACTGTTCCTTGCATTTAATGTTGTCACTTCGTTTAAGTAACTAAATCTTGGTATACACTGGCTGCTGCTTCAGTAGATAAAGGCAGAGAAAAAGAGCTGTTCTTCTGAATTTACAATTTCATTTTGTAATCATACTAACATGAGCAAATAAATGTCAGTTTAGATTATCCTTTATTGAAGAAAGGGGGGGGGGGGGGGGGGGGGAGTAAACAATTAAAGGTCTCTTTTTGTGTCAGTGGCATGTTGGATGCTAGATTTTTAGATCAGACTAGATGAGTGATGTGGTCGACATCACACCAGCCACAAATATTTCCTGGGACCCATTTTAGGCACAATTGGGCAGTTTGTTCCCTCTGTGCTGCTACCCAAAGGTTTACCATATCATCCTGAGATTTCAACATCTCAATCTGGACAGCAGACCAACAAGGCAGATCCCAGATACCTTATTCAACCTCCAAAGAAATTATCATTAGGTCACCTGTAACAGCTACACCAGCCAAGTGTAGCCTGCAAAGTATGCGAAATGACAGCTCAGATCACACAACGCACACACTCTGTAGCACCAACAACAACCCCAGTGTGTGTATACGTATTGGAAGCAATCATGTTGTAATTGCTTCTTGGTTAGTAGATTTTCTCATTTTGATATTATGGGCAGTGGCTTAAGCTTTTCAGTTAACACACAATTGCTTTTTCTTAATTTGCTGATGGGAACCACTATTTTTTTCTTTTTATCAAACAAAAACTAGGAATTTCATCCATTATCATAGGATTTGGGAGGGGTTTGCCATTCTTGGTTTGCTTATGCACTCATTTACAGCTGCGATTGCTATACACTTACTTACTTAGTCTCTCCTCTTATACCTTGGGGTGTAGAGGTTTGCCAGATAAATTGTTAGACTTCTCTATCAGAGGTTTTTTAATAGCTTTGTTCCATTGAAGTCTTTTATCGGTCAGGGACTGTCAGATGTTATCTTCCTAACAAACCCTGGGTTATCCTTGTGGTCTGGTTCCCTGGTTCTTGGCCTCCCATGCCTGCCATGGTGGACGATTGTCTCCTATTTTGCATGCATGACCAGACTATGTTAACTGTGGTTGATCCACTCCAGTTTGTATGGTCTGGATTTCAAGGTCATGACCAGTTGTCTGATTGGGAACTTTGTGCCTTGTCACTTGGACTACCTTTCTTAGATACCCTTTTTTCTAAGGCCTGAAGCTGTCTTCTGTGAGCTGTTGTCATTGCCTATGACTAACACCCATATGTCAGGATTGGCAGATAGGTAAAGCAGTATACAGCCATTTGTTTCCTCTTGCTAATTTCTCTTTTGCTGAGAAACCCTCTGTTTATGGCTGGGGAAACTCTCCGAGCTACTTCTTTTCGAACAGCTAACTTGATAACTCCATTCTGGTCTATTACAACTCCAAGGTATTTGAACTGTTAACCTGATTTGAACTGTTAACCTGCTCTAATGTATTTTGTCCCATCATGATCTGATGTTTCTTCTCCCTTCTTGAAATCACCATGGTTTTAGTTTTGGAGATGGTCATACCTCTCTTCTTGAGGTCTTCCTTCCAAACAAATAAATTTGATCAACGGTGTGCCTCTGATTTAGCTGATTGCTATAAACTACCTCTTACCTGCGATCATATTAATTGCTATATGGCTAATAATTAGTTTTTCCTGCTGCTGTCTTACTTCAAACAACCGGTATTGCTTTCCAGAATTCGGTTTTAATGCTTCCTCAGTAACAGTGCAGGTTTTGGGCAGAGGAGAAGATATGGCCAACAGGTTATGTTCTCCACCTAGGGCTCACAGGTGACATGGTTCACTTCAGTCACAGAGCTAGAAATTGTTTACATAAAACATGTTTCTTCTGGTAACTTCTGTGGCCTGGCCAAAATCTTTTAGCCACCCTGAAGATTTATAAAAGATGAATATGCAATGTTAATGAAATGATTGTATTACCAAAAACATGACTGCTGCATGCATTTCCTGCTGATAATTTGCACATCTTACAAAGACATGACCAGCGTGTCTTACATTTCTGTTAGTTTTGATTGACATTAAATAATTTGTTTCAGAGGATACATTTCTGCAGCTAATAACATGATTGAACTTCCTAATACAACTATTAGGTTTTGGCACTTTACTGTATCTTAGTTGCTTTATTGTACTGACTATTAAGTTGCACTAATTGAAAGCTGAAACACTCATTTTTATTTAACTGTGAGTAAACTTTTCATCAGAAAGTTTAGTATTTCTAGCAAAACATTATTTTGACATCTCATTGACCACACGCGTGCTTGCTGTCATGTTCATGTCCTAGCGATCAAGCCAGTTGCCTCACGTTTTGAAGGTCTTGCATTTGTTTCATGGCTTCATCATTCACAGAGACCCATGGGGATCATTGATGGTGCTATGGTGTTTGTGCTTTCTCATCAGGCGGCTAGCTATTTTGTGGAGATAAACCGAGCTATTTGAGATAAAACACAGTGTTATAAAGTTGATCATCCTCTATTATGCTTACAGTGATGTTGGCATTTAATTAATTAATTTTCCAATTGATTACAATAAGTGACCCATCTTATTCATAATATACATGTTATCACCATCAAGTACCTTGCTGTGTTGTGTGGGTGATCATGCCACTCCACAGTCTGTGTATCAGTTCTTGTGCTGACACCCCTCCATGCCATGACTAAAGGTTGTCAAGAATCATCTCCTGCTGTCTTCCTGTTTCTTTTTGCATATATCTTTCCAGTGGTCACCACATGTTCCAGTTTCTTACTTCTCATAAATGACTATAATAGGATGACTGTCTCTTTCATTTTTTTTTTTTAAAAGTGGCATATATCTGTTAAGTATTTTTGTGTGTCCCTTAACCTTATACTGTTTTTATGAAGCAAACAGAAATATGGAAAAATAAGCATTAAAAAACTAGTTTTTTTCCCCCCAATAAAACTGCTATATTTTCAATATATATATATCATTTATGCATTTTTTTTTTTTTAACATCTACAACAATATTTGATTAATGTTTGGTTTTTCCTTCCTAGAATGTTGCCGGTGTTGTTTCTTGATTTTTTTTTTGGTGTTTGTTTGTTTGTGTCTGATGTTGGTCAAGCCAGCATTTATCATGTGCTACTTTATCATTGTTATATTGTCTGTATATACTGCTCATGCGCTGTTCTGTTATTCACCTTTAATACTTTTTGGTAGTTTTTCCCCATAGATTTGTTATATTTTGTATTGACATTTGTTGCGGTTCTGTTTCCATCAGTCTGGAGTTGGTCAAGCTAGCATTTATCATGCCCTAGTCATCATCTTCCTGGAGTTTTTTGCATGGGGACTGCTAACGTCCCCAATTATCAGTGTAAGTATTGACAGTTTGTGTTTGTTTGTTGTGGCTGACCAGCAGAAAGTATTGTGTACATTATTATGCTGGTTTCTCTTGATTGTTTTAGGAATCAGCACCCTAGCACTCCAGAGAAACTTGTAGATGCCATGTTCCGCTCAGCAGAAGTAAAGTTTCAATGCTGACTTGTTTCTGTAACACACTAGTTGTTGACACATTGTAATTGACTCCTGATATGTTCTTGTCTGTTGGAGCCACACGTAAATTCAAATGCTGGTATCCTCATGAATTTTGTGTCATCTGATATTTTCAGTTAGTGGTTGTTCAGACTTCACAAAATTCCTCCTTGGCCTTCATGTGTGTTGCAGCTAATTATTCTCTTAACTCTTTCAGGCCCATGAATTTTGAGTCTTGGCCCACATTAATTTCCCTTTACAAAAATGGCAGAGGGGTGGGTGTACAAGAAAGGCTGTAGAGATTGTAATATACTTCTAATCCCTATAAAAGTATATATTTTTTAAAAGAGAAATGAA
The DNA here is from genome assembly GCA_905116865.2 of Candidula unifasciata. Taxonomy (NCBI): domain Eukaryota; kingdom Metazoa; phylum Mollusca; class Gastropoda; order Stylommatophora; family Geomitridae; genus Candidula; species Candidula unifasciata. The sequence continues at coordinate 168,597 of CAJHNH020000195.1, read as the reverse complement.
TTTACTTTTTGAATCTGATGATAAGTGTTTGTTTGATTTTGTTATAGTTAGTGAAAAAGAAGAATTCAGCAGGTGTTAATTTCACAAGGACAACATTTCACAACAAAATTCTTCACTTACCATGGTTTTGCAGCCACAAGAATAGTAAATATCCAAATTTGAGAACAAAACTTCAAAGTTTGTTCAATTTCCTAACATATTCTAAGGTTATGATAACTTTCTGGGTTAGTTTATCACTCAGGGGCTCTTAGTTCCCACCGAGTGCTAAGCAAAATTTCAGAGAAAAAATGGCAGAAAAATGAGCCACAACACACACACGATTTACTATTTACAGACTGTAGCTGCGATGATTTCAATGTAGCTTAGCCATAGTATAGTGCTATCTCTTTGTTTAGAGCACTTTCCTTCTCTTACACTATAAATACGGTAGTATGGGACGTTGTCTGTGTAATAAACTCGTCAGAATCGCTAGATTCTGAACAGCTGATCTCTCAGCTTCACTGGTGAAAATTCACTGTCCGAATCACTTTCCGGAAAATCTAAATTTTTATTATCATTATCACAATTAAAAACATCTGACTGAAACAATTTCAGAGCGTCGGCCGCAGAAAGACGCATTCTGCGACCTGTTCTTGTGGTTAGAACATTGGTATTCAGTGCACTCAAAAACGAATTTAGAAAATGAACTGTTAAAAAAATTTGATGTTTTTTTCTGTCAAATTATCCACATGTGGTTTAGTCCAAGAAATGAAATTAAAAGGATTTCGGCAGAGTGACTTTCCCTGAATAGGTTATTCGTACCTCCAAACATTAGAAACTAGTACGAACGCGCGTGCGAAGCAAAATGTAAGAGATACACAATTGACGATGACACCATTGTTTGGGCAGAACGGAACTTCTCAAACTACGCTCACACCGTTGTTTGGGCCTTAAAGAGTTAAAGTCAAGAGATTTACTGTGATAATTGTTTATTCACTATAGTCAGATTCTGCTTGTGTAATCCTTCTTCTTTTTTTAAATTTTTTTTGCACATACTGTAAACTCTTGTGGAAAGTCTTGGTTGTTTATCCACTTCTGGACTTTGGTCTTGTTCCAGGGGATTGAGTATTGCGTACATACCTGTTCTACAAGCTTGACTTATTTGTTTCTAGACTTGATTCTACACACCTCAGGCATTTCGATGTCTGAGGAAATGATCTTGTATTGGCGCGGTAGCCTGTTGCTAACGTGTGTCTAGTGTGACCTTGGAGAGGTGAGAGCCTTTTCCCTGGTGTACCGTCATGGGTGGTTCAGAGGTGTGATCCATTGTAGAAGGCTGGTTTGCTGGTGAATACATCAGTGTGCAGCAAAGAGGTGTCCTTTACCATCTATGTACAGTAAAAAGGTGTCCTTTACCATCCATGTACAGTAAAGAGGGGTCCTTTACCATCCATGTACAGTAAAGAGGTGTCCTTTACCATCTATGTACAGTAAAGAGGTGTCCTTTACCATCCATGTACAGTAAAGAGGTGTCCTTTACCATCTATGTACAGTAAAGAGGTGTCCTTTACCATCCATGTACAGTAAAGAGGTGTCCTTTACCATCTATGTACAGTAAAGAGGTGTCCTTTACCATCTATGTACAGTAAAGAGGTGTCCTTCACCATCCATGTACAGTAAAGAGGTGTCCTTTACCATCCATGTACAGTAAAGAGGTGTCCTTCACCATCTATGTACAGTAAAAAGGGGTCCTTTACCATCCATGTACAGTAAAAAGGGGTCCTTTACCATCTATGTACAGTAAAGAGGTGTCCTTTACCATCCATGTACAGTAAAGAGGTGTCCTTCACCATCTATGTACAGTAAAAAGGGGTCCTTTACCATCCATGTACAGTAAAAAGGGGTCCTTTACCATCCATGTACAGTAAAGAGGTGTCCTTTACCATCCATGTACAGTAAAGAGGTGTCCTTCACCATCTATGTACAGTAAAAAGGGGTCCTTTACCATCCATGTACAGTAAAAAGGGGTCCTTTACCATCCATGTACAGTAAAGAGGTGTCCTTTACCATCCATGTACAGTAAAGAGGTGTCCTTTACCATCCATGTACAGTAAAGAGGTGTCCTTTACCATCCATGTACAGTAAAGAGGTGTCCTTTACCATCCATGTACAGTAAAGAGGTGTCCTTTACCATCCATGTACAGTAAAGAGGTGTCCTTTACCATCCATGTACAGTAAAGAGGTGTCCTTTACCATCCATGTACAGTAAAGAGGTGTCCTTTACCATCCATGTACAGTAAAAAGGGGTCCTTTACCATCCATGTACAGTAAAGAGGTGTCCTTTACCATCTATGTACAGTAAAGAGGTGTCCTTTACCATCCATGTACAGTAAAGAGGTGTCCTTTACCATCTATGTACAGTAAAGAGGTGTCCTTTACCATCCATGTACAGTAAAGAGGGGTCCTTTACCATCTATGTACAGTAAAGAGGTGTCCTTTACCATCCATGTACAGTAAAGAGGTGTCCTTTACCATCTATGTACAGTAAAGAGGTGTCCTTTACCATCCATGTACAGTAAAGAGGTGTCCTTTACCATCTATGTACAGTAAAGAGGTGTCCTTTACCATCCATGTACAGTAAAGAGGTGTCCTTTACCATCCATGTACAGTAAAAAGGGGTCCTTTACCATCCATGTACAGTAAAGAGGTGTCCTTTACCATCCATGTACAGTAAAGAGGTGTCCTTTACCATCCATGTACAGTAAAGAGGTGTCCTTTACCATCCATGTACAGTAAAGAGGTGTCCTTTACCATCCATGTACAGTAAAGAGGGGTCCTTTACCATCTATGTACAGTAAAGAGGTGTCCTTTACCATCCATGTACAGTAAAGAGGTGTCCTTTACCATCTATGTACAGTAAAGAGGTGTCCTTTACCATCCATGTACAGTAAAGAGGGGTCCTTTACCATCCGTGTACAGTAAAGAGGTGTCCTTTACCATCCATGTACAGTAAAGAGGTGTCCTTTACCATCCATGTACAGTAAAGAGGTGTCCTTTACCATCCATGTACAGTAAAGAGGTGTCCTTTACCATCCATGTACAGTAAAGAGGTGTCCTTTACCATCCATGTACAGTAAAGAGGTGTCCTTTACCATCCATGTACAGTAAAAAGGGGTCCTTTACCATCCATGTACAGTAAAGAGGTGTCCTTTACCATCCATGTACAGTAAAGAGGGGTCCTTTACCATCCATGTACAGTAAAGAGGTGTCCTTTACCATCCATGTACAGTAAAGAGGTGTCCTTTACCATCTATGTACAGTAAAGAGGTGTCCTTTACCATCCATGTACAGTAAAGAGGGGTCCTTTACCATCCGTGTACAGTAAAGAGGTGTCCTTTACCATCCATGTACAGTAAAGAGGTGTCCTTTACCATCCATGTACAGTAAAGAGGTGTCCTTCACCATCTATGTACAGTAAAAAGGGGTCCTTTACCATCCATGTACAGTAAAAAGGGGTCCTTTACCATCTATGTACAGTAAAAAGGGGTCCTTTACCATCCATGTACAGTAAAAAGGGGTCCTTTACCATCCATGTACAGTAAAGAGGTGTCCTTTACCATCTATGTGAAGAGAAAGATAAAACCCAGCATGGCCCATGATGGGGAAAAGTAGACTTCACATGTTTTTTATTTTATTTGTAATATGTGTTCTATTGTCAGTTTTGCACTCTGTCATCCTATATTGTTTTATTAATCTCAATAAAGTTTGGTTTATTTCCTAATTTTATCAGTTAATAAGTTAATTACAGTCATCTTTCTATCTATACCTCTTTCTCCTCCCTCTCCCCCTCCCACCACCATCTACTCCTCCCTGTCTCTCTTTCTCACACACACACACACACATTACACAAATGCTCTTTGTCTCTCTGACTTTTTATTTATTCTTTTGTATTTTGTGATTCCTGTTTTTGTGTATGGCAGGATGACATTTCTCTGCTGTGAAAATTTTCTTTAGATTTGTTTTTGTGACAAAGAAAAATATAACATCAATTTTACATCATTGTTGTCTTGCTGAGTAATCAGAGTTGTCCTGTTAGAACCAGCCTTGTTATTTGATGAGTATGTTGTGGGATTAACTCGATTGATCTGGCAGCTGAAGGGAGTGCTCCGGTGGTAGGGATGCTGTGATATTGACAGAGGGGATCACTTGTTCATCACAGGCTGTATGCATGGGCTTTATCAGCTCATTGAAGTGGCCAAAATAAATAGTTCAGAAGTTCAAAAATCCAGTATCCCTATTGGCTGAATACATCTGGTTTCAGCAAATCATTAATTAGCTATCTTTTACAACATGCTTCCACACAGAAATCACAAAGTCTGAAAGTGAAGGTGCTGGCTGTCGTAGTGTTAAGTTGCTTTAGAATGTATCAGTAAATGTGCATAATGGGTGGGTCAGTGAACCTGATATTGACATTATGGTCAATAGGAGATGGTCTAGCCTAAACAAAATGGGCTTAGGTTTGTAAGCTTTTATTGCATGCTAATGTCAGATGTCATGTAAAGGTGGATGCTTTGGCTGGGTTCACTGACTGTTGTTCACCAGTGAGCACTTGGCGTTAAATATCTTGATTCACCTGCTGATTTCAATGACATAGGTGAGGCTGTGGTCTTGCTCACAACAAGAGTCATTGAGGTTAATTGATCAGGTAATTAAAACTTGAAAGCTTGGAATGGGACACTGGTGAATCAACACCAAACTAGAATTATTGGTCAGCACACACTTGCAGAAATTCTGAGGAGATTTGAGCACTACAAGAGTTTTTTGCTGTTGAATGATGGTTACCCATTTGCATTATAGGAACTTATTGCAATTACGATCATAATTATGATTAAAATTAGACAATCTACATTCTGCAGAGAAAGAGGGTGAAAAGAAGCAGAGGGAGACGAGAGAGAGAGAAGATGCTGGAATAAAAGACCATCTGTATCAGAAATATTTGAAAATGCATATAGCAGAAGATTGCTGATGGACATGACCTTCAACACCATAAACTGTAAGCTGAAGAAAAAACTTCCAGTTAAAACCTAATTGATTACATAAACACCTCAGTTTTAGCTTTGTTTGTATCAAATCAATGTTTTATTTGTGATTTATGTTAACAGGTCCTAAATGATACTTTCCCGAGACATACCTTCTTGTTTAATGGTCTTATCCAAGGAGTGAAGGTGAGCCTGAGTCTGTTGACCACATGTTCCTCAAAGTATTTACCATTCTTATGCTGGCTAAAATGTGATCATGTGCAGTGTCTAGCTTTTTTTTTAAATTGCATTTGCATAACGGCATTAATTGCCTAGCATTTAAGTAAATAGACATATATGATACAATAAAGTTAAACAAAAACTGTATTTTTGTGTAGTGGTATAATCTAAATAATGCGGACACAAACAAAACATTGCACATTTTATTTCCTGGCACACTTAGCTGTATCATCAGCTGCAATACTAGAGTTAAATCAGCTTGTAGTGAAAAACATGAATCAGTCTCGCTGAAATACAAAATCACATTGTAAATTTAGGCTGTACATCTCTCCACTGGAAATTCAAAATCAGCCTTAGATATTTTCAAGAATACTGTAGGAAACAGTGGTATGAGAAATATTTTTGTTATGGCCATACAGCACACTAAGTGTTTCATTGTTGCCTTCTTTCTCTTCGATAGATCTCTGGAATCCTTCTTGTTAAGCTGTGTTGTCCTATCAAAGATGAGCAAATAATAAAGAATATCTATCAACAGCTTTCAAGAATCACTAAACATTTTGGGATATTAAGTTCATAACGGTGGAAGAAAAGGATGTGCACAACCCTTGTATTTGTTTTCACTATACAGTGACCATATAACAAGATCTATTGAAAAAATACCAGGGGTTGTTGTTAAGGGCCATTATATAATATACATTATGTTGATACTGCCATAACAAGTCAGGCAGAAAATTGTAGATACAGTATTTATAAAACGTTTAGAAAAAATTTTCAAGTTGAATTAGTACTCAAATCAAGTGCATATATTCAAGAATCTATGAGGTCTATAAGCTTCTTTCACACATTAAAACAAGAATAAATTAAAAAAGTAAACACATATTGAAAACAAAAACTCTTATCAGATGTGTGTCTTCAGCGCTGTTCCATTTTTTTTTTTTTTTGCTGAATTCTGGTCAGCTTACTCCGACCAGCAGAAATGGCTAGATAGCTTTCATGTGTGATACCTACAAAGGATCTTTGACACTAAGAGGTGAGACAATATCACAGACATTAGTAGTCAAAAGATGAAGTGTGAAATGATTTACTAAGTGTTTAGATTTTGAAGGCTGAGATGGCCATGCACATGATGTATGGAGAGTCTTTGAGGGCATCCTTTACGATGTATTAAAGATGGATAGAAGTTCTCAAGGTTTATCTGTACTGTGATAAAAGGTTGTGTGCAAGGGAGACATGCATGATATAAATGAATAAACAAAAATTTGAAATGTGCAGATCTTGTAATATAATCTTTAGAAAAAAATCAAAACATTGTAAATGTAGGGCAGTGAGATTATTTTATAAGGCAAATGATGTATTTTACAATATTTTGCAGGGCTTGCTCTCCTTTTTAAGTGCCCCACTAATTGGAGCATTGTCAGATGTATGGGGCAGGAAACCATTCCTGCTTCTGACTGTGGGATTCACCTGTGCCCCTATACCATTAATGAGGCTGAGTCCATGGTAAGTGCCAAAATGTGTAAAGAGAGTAATCAGTCAACACTGTGTGCGCTATGGAATCCCACAGAAAATTATTACCTTAGTAAAGGCAAAATATAAAGACATGAAATGTCGAGTTTTTTATGAGGAAAAGCTAACAGATACATTTGAAATAAAAACAGGTGTGCGACAGGGATGTCTTGTGGCTTCACATGTTTTTACTGGCAATAGACTGGGTTATGAAGACAGCAACAGCTAACTCCAGGAATGGAATTCAGCTTGATGATCTGGACTTGGTTCATGTTATTTCTCTTCTGTCCCAGTCATGGAGTCAGATGCAAGATAAATTGCATATGCTTGATGCGAGATCACAGCAGCTAGGTCTGAAAATCCTTAAGGGAAAAGATAATAAGAATAAATCTGGCAAATAGTAATGTTGTTTCTCTGAATGGTATCCCACTCCAAGAAATGTAGTTGTACACCTATTTAGGCAGTAATGTAGATAATTTCAAATCAGTACTGTAGTGTGGAGCATCTCAGATCAGTACTGTTGTGTGGAGCAGACACATGGGAAACATCTAAGGCAGTTACAAATAAACTACAAACATTTATGAGCCTGCACAGAATAGAGGGAATTGAATGGTATGATAGAATTACTAATGTAGAGCTAAACGAGTTCCAGTGAACCAAGATGTGAGGAAAAGACCAAAAACACATAGAGACGGGAGCTAGAGAGCGAAGTTAAAAAAAATGGGGAGAGCTGCATGCAATAGGGAAGAATAGAACGACTTGGCGTGAGTTGGTTGAGGGCCTATGCTCTGTTGGGAGATAGAAGACAGAAGAAGAATCAAAAATGAACAGAGCAAAGCCTTAAATTGAATGCATACCCTAGGACCTTTTAAAAAAAATGTGTATCTGGTGACTTGTGGCATCTTGTTTTTAAGAAAAATTGCTTCAGATGCTATTTTCAGTAAATATATTCATATTCTGATGGCGGGGGATTGGACTCAACCAGAAGTGTCAATTTAGTAGTATCTTAGGGTGATAGGGTTAAAATATTCATTATGTTGATTTAAATGTACAAGGACAGACATCTAAAATGTAAATAATGTTAAGGTAGCACTCAGAAAAATTTGTGGTCTGTTTAAAAAAAAATAATTTAAAATTCAGTCACATTTATTCAGAATGAAACACAACCAGCCTACTGCACAAGCTTTTTACATAAGGAGATTTGGATGAGGGCACGATGATGACTCACATAAAGTCAAATTTGACTTTAATTAAACCTACACATATTGCAGGAAATAACGCCTACCTTCTCTTTGTGATACTTCCCAACAAAAGAACAGAAGACTGATCTATATTTAAATTGCTTTGACAAGTAAATTGTAGGCTATGCTTGTGTCCAACTTGGCAGGTAAACTCTACTCAGTTTATACCTAACTTGCATTTTTGCTATATTTTGTTTGTGTTTTTACCAGGTGGTATTTTGCCTTGCTGTCAATATCTGGAGTGTTCTCTGTAACCTTTAGTGTGGTGTTTGCTTATGTTGCTGATGTCACAAATGAAGAGGAGAGAAGCTCTGCTTATGGGCTGGTGAGTGGTTTTCAACTTACACTTGAATGTAAAGGTAACCACCTGACCAACACTGCTGTAAGGAATTGAATCTACAGAACATACAGTAAGTAAATCAGGGCATTTTGAAATGTTGTAGGAAGCTGTCTCATCCAGTTAAATAAAACTACCTCAGCCAGGGAGTGAATGAATGAAGCAAGACTTGACATCACTGCACTCAGGGCGCCCACACATGCCCTGTCCTCTACCTCAGTAGCCAATAAAGAGTTCCTGTATTAATGGTATCAGCTTTAACCTGATTAACCTTGTATCAAACCTGGGGCAGTGCCTTTTTTATTTTTTTCAACTTTGATGAGATTTTATGTTTAGACTTTAAAGTTGAGAATATCTATTTACCGAAGGTCTCTTTATTTAGTAGCGATGCCCAGCAGTAAGTTTTGACCTAAGTTTAGATTTTAGTAACTGTATCTTTAAAAGTATGATGATATGAAATTTTTTGTTTATTTTAAATTTTATGTAGTCGTTAGCCAAGGACATTCTGTATGTTTAATTATATCTCTTGTGGGAGAAGGGGAGGGGGGAGCTATGTGTGGACTACTAGTAGTCGAACACCTGTGATTGACTCTGTATTGTGTTGTGATAATTTTGTAACAATTGTCTCGTAGGTTTCTGCAACGTTTGCTGCCAGTCTGGTTACAAGCCCTGCCATTGGAGCATTCCTGCAGGACATGTACAGTGAAAATGTGGTCATTTGGTTGGCTTCAGCTATAGCTATTTTAGACATCTTGTTCATCATGGTTGCAGTGCCAGAGTCTTTGCCAGAGAAGCTCAGGCCAGCAAGCTGGGGCTCCCAGATCTCATGGGAGAAAGCTGATCCATTTGGGGTGAACATGTTGTCCATATTGTTTCTGTATTTATTACTAAAGTATTGTTAAGTTCTGTCTATATGCTTGAGTCCACATCGACAAAGTCTCTGTTTTATTGACATACAGGAATAGACATGCATGTGAGTCACTAGTGAAGGACAGACATTGCGTGGTAACTTGAGATTCCTGGTTGGCAAAAGTGTTGTTGGAACTACAGAGAAAGATTCATGTTTTGTGCACTGCTGTGGGGGAGGGCGGGGGGATATTGCTCTTTTCTGTATTCTAGGGGGTCTTAACCCAACAAATGCCTTATGAACCTGTAAGAATTTCATGAAAAAATCCTTTAAAAGAAAAAGCAGCCATATTACACAGGTCGCTATTAAAAGTTTACAAATATATCTGCATTAAAAATAATTTTTTGTGTGAAATATATAAAGATGTAATCGCTGAATATGAACAGGGCAAAGCATTAAATAGAATACATTCCCTATGAATGAAAAAATGTAACGGGTGACTCGTACAGTGACCTCTGAGAGTTACTGGAAAAATTGACCTTAAATTGGCTTTTAGAAAGCTAAAATAACCTTCTATGGGTCATAAGCCCATCACTCTCCCCCCCCCCATATGTTTCAAGTTATATATTCACATCCTGGCATATTAGGTACCACACAGGCACATTGAGCACAGTGGGATGCTTTCTAAGAACAGGTCACTGCAGTTATTTCTTGTTATTACGCACAGCCATATATGGCATTTACGGGGACGTGGCACAGCCAGAATTGACTACATTCAGGCTTCTCTGGGAAAAGGGGTTGAATACATTTCTGTAAACATCTAACTGTTGTAGTGTTTCTGTGTGGATCATGTGTGCTTGTTTATAAATTTTTTATGAATTACATTTGTTGTGTACACGTTTTTGATGACGTCTTGTGAGACTCCTGCCACAGTTAATGACCTACAATAGCCTCAACCAAGCTGGCAGGGGATCTCTATGGAGCTGGTAGATAACAGGCACACAGTAAAGATGTCCACATGTTTTCTTGAATCTAGAGATGAATTCATTTTAGAAATGTTTTTTCTTTACTATTACTGTAATTCTGACACTAGCTTTTTCTTGTTTCAGGCCCTGAAGAAGGTTGGCCAGGATATACTGATTCTTCTGTTGTGTGTCACAGTATTTCTGTCATATCTGCCAGAGGCTGGAGAATACTCATCTATATTTGTGTATCTTAGATTGGTAAGTGCACACATTTGGCAGCTATTTGTGAATGATAACATATTCTTTTTCCTGTTTTCCTCCTCCCCCTTCAGCATTTCAAACATTGATGTTCATTGCTGCAGGTATCATCCACCTCCATTTATCAATGATTGGCCTTCACTTTCTCATTGATGACTGCAGGTGTTTGTAGGTCTGTCTGTGCATTAACTCTCTCTTATTGCATTAAATTCATTACCAGCATTCTGTCTGCACGTTGCCGACATCATCAACATAATGAACAATGTATAGTACATGAGCATATAGAACAGCTTGGATTGGTTTAGTGAGCTGCTAGTGAATTTTCTTGTTGTTGCTGAATGTTCAGTAACAAAATGATTTGTGGTTAATGGAGGCTCATTGAAATTTATTCATATTTTAAAAATAAAAACACAATTATTTGTATTTATTAAGTCACTTTTGATATCATGTAAGCCTGCAGTTATTATCCGTAGTGAATGTTTACAGAAGTGATATAACCAATTTGACCATTTACATAAGTTTTTTTCATGTTTATCATCTATAGAACATTTTGTGTGCGTGCATGCATGAGGGGGGGGGGCATATTCTGTTTTGGAGCAGTAGTTGTAAATCCTAGAGTTTGAATCTTCTATAGGCTTTTCTGTGGAAAAAACTACATGTAGGCTTTGTTATTTAGTTACTGTACTTGTAAGGTTTTACAGGGTAGATATACCAGCCAGGTAACACTAGGGTGTATACTGATCTCCCCAGCTTCCTCACAGTTCTGTCCACCTAAGTTAAACGGCAGGTTTATTGATAACATTCGGTGCCCTCATTGACTGAATTGTTGGCTTCACTGAGGTTTCTGTGATCTTCTCCTTCATTGTGTTCGATTACCATCACAATGGAGCTATGAATCACTGGATATTAATCTTTCAGAATTCAGTCCATATGAGAGAACTTTAAAAGTTTAGCTATGAATCACTGGATATTAATCCTTCAGAATTCAGTCCATATGAGAGAACTTTAAAAGTTTAGCTATGAATCACTGGATATTAATCCTTCAGAATTAAGTCCCATATAGGAAAAGTTTAAAAAAAAAAAAAAAAAATTACAGTAATTTTACTTGTATAGGGAAGAAGGTAGGGGTGACAGTAGAAAAGTTGGAGGGCAGGAGAGGCAGAGGGAGACAGAGAGAGAGAAGATTCTGGACAGTTTGACATTATATCATGAAGGATCATCTGTTTCAGAGTTGATTGAGTGTACACAAGACAGAAGGTTGTGGATAGACATTACCAACATCACATGGCATAGACTTTAAGAAGAAGAAGAAGGGGAGAAATGCTTGCTGGGGAAGCCATGTGATTGCTTTGGCTAGTGACTGGTGTTATGACCGATTAGCAGTTCATTGATGGAATCTGGAAGTTGAGCTATGTCTGTTTGCCAAAAAGACAGTGTACACAATATGAACATTTGTCTCTTTATATCTCTCCAGATTATGGGTTTTTCAAAAGAAGAAGTTGCTTCTTACATTGCTGTTGTTGGTGTGTTGTCTGTATTAGCACAGGTAAGTGTTCTGTAAAGTTATGCTTTCACATTGAACATTTCTGTCTGTATTATTTGTGAATGTTTACATATGCTACAGGGGTGAACAGATTACCTACCTTATCTGCTCTCAGTTTTTGCAAAGTTGACCACTTTTAACACTAACCTTGAGAAGCTGAAAACCGTCACTTCCGGTTGGGCCGTGTTCCCCCTAAATGTCACTTCTCTGACTTGAGTATCATGACCTGTTTACGAGGTGTATAGTTAATGCAATTGGCTGTGTTCGCACCTATGCAAACATTTAGGAGGTCAGGATATGAATAAGTTAACTAATGGTAGCATTTACAGGAGTTTGACTCTGTGCTAAATGGCTTTTGTAAAGCCACAATTATTTTCCTAAAAGTCTCAGTGGTAAAGTCACTCAGTGGGATGAGTCACCTAATACACATGTGTGTTTTTTAAGGCTCTAGGAAATGTATTTAACTATTTACGGACATTTAGCCAGTTTACTGGCGCTTAAGTCTATCCCTTAAAGACGCAAAGCCAGTTTACTGGCTCATGATAGAGACACTCTAATTTTGTTCCATTTGTAGGGTAAACGAACTTTTATGAACAAGTTTTTTAACAATTAGGATTAACAACAGGACATACTTTCATTTGTGATGTTCATCGTGGTCGGTGCATTATTTTGTGATTTAAAAAAAAATTATTTAGACGTGATACAATTTTTACGTGATTTTTCTATACTAAATGATAAGGGAAAAGGTCTAGAACTGTCCATACTGCTCTATCGTTGATGAATCCCTGCCAGATGGTGACAACAGTCTTGATATTATGATTGATATCTAAGGGACACATCTACTAGCGATAATTTAGTTTAGGATATGAAAATTTCACAAAATATTTCAATTAGATCAATGTTTCGATCAGCTGTTTTTCCGTTTTTCGATTGTTGTGAAAATTGACGTCATACAAAAATGATTATAATATTCAAAGTATTTAAATTAATTGTTTCAAATAAAGACTAGCTAATACTTAATTGAACAGAGAAGGCATGTTTATTCTTAGAATTGGATAGCAGTGTTGTTGAACCAGTAAAAAATAAGGTTAGCACACAATTTTGTATGTTTAAAATTGTCCTTTGTGTCTAACATCCTTGAATGTTGTGTGATTTTAATAATATTTTTATGTTATACTGACATTTAAGTAGTTTAGATTTATTCTGCACTCATTTATCTTTAATTTGACATATTATAAGTCCCGATACAACCCATACTTTTTCTTCAGGAAGGTTTTAGCTTTATTGTATTGCACTAAAAAAATTCCACTTAAAATTAATGCTATCCAAACCCCAGAAAAAATGCCGTCCTAAAAGAGTTAATTTAGTACTTCACCTCCTTCATGTTAAAAAAAATTAAAGTTTTTCTTGTAGTGATCTGTAGACGTAATCAAACTACTTGATATCTTTGCAGAGTTATTAAGTGTTTTGCATATACCAGCTGGCCAATTTGCTACTAAATATGTTTCTTGATGCTTCATTTTATAGTCCACACTAGTGAAACCCAGCTGCTAAAACCTGCAGACTTCTGTTATTTTCTTGCACATAACCCATAGTTTTTAATAGTCAAATTGAAAAAAAAAAAGATTTATATAAATGATTTCACTAGCCGCTTCACTGAACACCGTTCTTCTTTAAATGACATCTTTATATCCCAGACTTCTCACTGAACACCGTTCTTCTTTAAATCACATCTTTATATCCCAGACTTCTCACTGAACACTGTTCTTCTTTAAATCACATCTTTATATCCCAGACTTCTCACTGAACACCCTTCTTCTTTAAATCACATCTTTATGTCCTAGACTTTTCATTAAACATCATTCTGCGTTAAATCACATCCCTATGTCCTAGACTTCTCACTCTTTAAATCACATCTTTATTTCCCAGACTTCTCACTTAACATCCTGCTTCTTTAAATCACATCTTTATGTCCCAAATTTCTCACTAAACATAATTCTTCTTTAAATCACATCTTTATTTCCCAGACTTCGCACTAAACTTCATTCTTCTTTAAATCACATCTTTATTTCCCAGACTTCTCACTAACCATCCTGCTTCTTTAAATCACATCTTTATGTCCCAGACTTCTCACTAAACATCATTCATCTTTAAATCATATATTTATGTCCCAGACTTCTCACCAAACATCATTCTTCTTTAAATCACATCTTTATGTCCCAGACTTCTCACTAAACATCATTCTTCTTTAAATCACATCTTTATGTCCCAGACTTATCATTAAACATCATTCTTCTTTAAATCACATCTTTATGACCCAGAATTCTCGCTAAACATCATTCTTTTTTTTTTCATGCTTCTGTGTAATGTTTGACCTCTCATTATTACATTTATTGCTAGCAGTTTGTAGATAATTTTCTGCAACCTAATGGAAGCCTTATTTGCGTGGATTTTTATCATGGTATGGGGTGCCGCAGTTCGACCCAGCCTAAAATGGGTACCAGGATGTATGTCTTGTCAAATTGAAGTTAGCCGGCGTAATGCTGACCACATTACCCACCTAGTGCCGATTGGTCTGTAAAAATGTAGGTGCTTTTCCCATATGCCTGATGTGCTTAAAGGTGTAAAAAAGGATTTTTACCTTTACTTTTACTTAGAAGCTTTATATTTTAGATGGCCAGTATCAGTTTACATCAGTATAGCATTGTATATATAGTTGAGTGTTCCTCAACCTGTTCACACCCGTGACCCACAAAACAAGGGAAATTGTTTCACGGCCCACCTGACAGCTAACCAAACTCAGAAAGCAAATATGGATACCAGTTTATATGTTAAATCCCGTGTCACAAAATTACACTTTTTAACTAATGTGGCAACTTTTGCTGCTTAGAAATATACTTGAGCTTTGTTTGTAATAGACATTAACATCCATTTAATTTTTTTCTGTTTGGTTTTTATTATTAACATGCTCAAGAAAATCTTTTCCACAAATAAGTCCATGGGATGTTAATCTTACAGGCTGGAAGAGAAAAAACACCTACCCTACCTGGTTGCATGATTAAGGATAATTTGTTTGCGGCCCACGGGTTGAAGAACATTAGAATAACAATTTCAGTTTTTAAATAACAATCCCAGAAAAAAATTATGAAATAGCGTTATGCATTTCTTTATCCACACATTGAAGGGTTGTTGCTTGTGATTTCAGACTTTGATTTTAGCAGTGTTGATGAAGTACATTGGGCACAAACAGACAATCATGTTTGGACTGGTATTTGAGATCATTCAGTTATGCTGCTTTGGCTTTGCTTCACAACATTGGTAAGTTTGTATGATGGGAGGTGAAAAGTGGTGTGGTTGTATGAGGGAAGGTGAAAAGTGGGAAGATTGTATGATGGTAGGTAAAAAGTTGTGTGTTTGTATGAGGGAAGGTGAAAAGTGGGAAGATTTAATGATGTAAGGTGAAAAGTGGGAAGTTTGTATGATGCTAGTTAAAAGCTGTAAATGTATATCATGGGAGTTAAAAAGTAGTGTGTTTTAGGGTGATATTGTGCTTGTACTTCAGGTAATGCACGTTACTTTATCTTCCAAATAAATAAAATAGAGGATGTTTTACAGAGTACTCTTAAATCACTTGTTTGGAAGGTTGTTGTCTCTAAAAGGAAGTATCTTGTGTGAGTCAGGGGTAAACAAAAAGATTGAGTGAAGCAATGTAACATTCCAAGTTTCTGAAGGGAATCGGAAAGTGATAAGTCTGTATAATATGAGCTAAAAAGTGGTTTCGTTTGATGAACTTATCTTAATTGTCTTCCATTTTATCATTATCTAGTATTGTGCACTGCCAAGGCCACTTCTGTGTCCTTTGTTCATGTTATTATTGTGATATATAATTATTGTTTCAAGTAGTTCTGTAATTATTGTTTCAAGTAGTTCTGTAATTATTTCATCTACAAATTAATTTTGTTTTCACAGATTTTAAATTTGCTGCTACTGTTAAATTCAGAATTAACACGAATGTGCTTTTAAATGACTGTTTGTTTTTGAATAGTAACCTCGGGTCTTATATTTCACAGGATTATATGGCTGGCTGGAACTATGGCTGCAATGTCTAGTATAGCCTACCCTTCCATTAGTTCATTTGTATCTGCTCATGCCAGTCCAGACCAGCAGGGTACAGTATGTGTTGTGTGTGTTTCCTTGTAAAATAGTGACCTTTGGAGTCAGCTTGTTGATTTTGTGTTTCCTTATAAAATAGTGACATTTGGAGTCAGATTGTTGATTTTGTGATGGATGATTTGTTTTTTCTAAAAATTAAATTGGGTATATTTTTTATTATTTTGTTGACTTTATTGTAGGCGATATATTGTTTTTAAATTGGGTATATTTTTTTTAGTCAGCTTGTTGACTTTACGGTGGGTAATATATTATTTTTAAACTGTTTTGTTTAAGGAGGGGGGGGGGGGGGGTCAGCTTAAGACATTCAGTTTGTGGATATCGGGTTTTAAATCTTGGTATATTTTGAGTCAGCTCGTTGACTTTACAGTGGATGGTATATTGCTTGTGGTAGAAGATAACAGAGGTCTGCAGGTTTTAGCAGCTGGTTTTCACTGATGTGGACTATAAAATGAAGCATCAAGAAACATATTTAGCAGCAAATTGGCCAGCTGGAATATGCAAAAAAATTTCAGCTCGTTAACTTTACAGTGGATGGTATATTGCTTTTAAACTGGGCATATTTTTAGTCAGCTTGTTTACGGGATTGATATGTTTTTGAACTGGGCATATTTTAGTCAGCTTGTTGACTTTACAGGAGTGGTATTTTTTTTAACTGGGCATATTTTTAATCAGCTTGTTCACTTTATGGGAGTAAATGGTTTTTAAACTGGGCATATTTTTGGTCACCTTGGTGACTTTTCAGTGGGTAATATATTGTTTTTAAACTAGGCATATTTTGGGTATGTTCACTGTACGGTAGATGCTATATTGTTTTCAAACAGTTTTTTATTTCAAGTCAGCTTTTGAGTATTTTAAAACTAAGCAAACAAACATAAAAACATTAAAAAAAACAATATAAAAATGTGGTGTAAATTTCTAAGGTATCTGGTTTTTATTATATTATCTTTTTTTGGTGTTAATTTGTGTGCTATTATCATATTTTGTTTTAATTTTGATTTATTTAGTGACTTGTTATCTTCAGGTGTAGCTCAGGGTGTGATAACTGGCATCCGTGGACTCTGTAACGGGCTCGGACCAGCTTTGTTTGGTTTCATATTCTATCTGTTCCATGTGGACCTCAATGAGAAGGAGGCAGGGCAGCAAATAGTCAGCCAGCAAGATAATCTCTCTCATCGGTCTCCCAATTCCATGCAGGTCAGTTTAGAAAAAGCTTTTTTTGCTTGAGCTATCAAGCAAAAAAAGCATTTTACAAAAAGAGCAATTTTCTTTGTCAGTTGAGACAGGAAAGAGAGTTCTCTAGAGCTATATTAATCCTATGCTGATATAAGGAAGTGAATCATGCAGCTAAATTAAGAAAAGCATAGCTCAAGCTAAAAAAGCGTTTTGCAAATTGAAGAATATTCTAAGCAGTTTTTCTTTGTCAGTTGAGGTGAGAGAGTTCTCAAGAGGATATATAAATCCTGTGTTGATATACGGAAGTAAATCATTGACAGTTGGGCAGTTAGTTAAAAAAAAAATTTGTTGGAAGTAGCGGAGATCTGGTTTTATAGAGAATGATGAGAATACCCTTCATAGATAAAAAAGAGTAATAAAGGTGTCTTGAAAAAAAACTGACTCTTGCACGTTTGAGAGAAACAATTTACATTTTTCGGTCATGTCACAAAAAAGGGTAAAACTGGAGGACATTGTGACAGTGAGAAAGTTGGAGGGGAAAAGAGGCAGAGAGAGGCTGGACAGTTTGAGATATGGCGTAAAAGATAATTTGTGTTAGCATTGATTGAAAATACAGGAGACAACAGGTTGTGGATAAAAATGACTACCAAAATCGACAGTTAGAAAAGTAGTTTACTAACCTGTAACATGTTGTATTGAACGAACAAACAAACAGACTTTATTTTCAAAGGGTAGCGAATTGGGCACGCAGGCTCATCTTACATTCAACCTTTCTAAACACCCATCTTTCACACAGCAGTTGTATTTTATCAGTAAAGCATGTTATGTTCATATAATAATATGCATATTATAAATATCAAGAAAAACCACAAAAGCATGGGTGGTAAAATGCATGCGCACACTCTCCTGTGTATACACATATCCACTCACACACCCACATATATACACACCTACATTCACACATGCATATTCACACACACACACACATGCACATATTCACACACACATTTGCATACACACATAAACAGGCATCCATGCATACAGACACTCACACACACACACAGACCGCCACATACAGACACTCATACATACACATACATACATACACTTTCGCTGATACATGCATTCTCATATATACTCATACATACACAAACACCTAAACTTTCAAAAACAACCATACATACACAAACACCCAGATGTGCATAATTACCATGCACACACTCATACATACACAGAATCATACATACTCCACATGCCTACAGATATACACATACATACATACATGCATACCACACATACACACGTAACAAATACATGCATACATACACATTATACACACCTTATGTAAATATGAATTGATAATGCAATATGGAGATACTGACATCAGTAATTGAGTTGTGAGAGGAGTAGAAGTATTCATGTAGTCACAGTTTTGTTCGATGTCTTTACTGTTGCCAGATAAATCTCTGGTACCCATTTTTTGGCCAGCTGTATACTTCTAGTGTCTAACTTGGACCATCACTACATCTTGTGTGTGCAAAATTGATTTCCGCTTGAGTGCCAGCTGGTCAGACCTGGAATATTTATTCTTCTTCATGTTCACCAGCTGTATCCTCTAGCGGAAAGTTCTGGTTGTTCATCCACTTTTGGACTGCAGTCCTGTTCTAGAACCTGAGTGTTTCCTGTCCATTTTACAGATCTGACTCAGTTGTATGCATGCAGACTGCTGGTTCCTTGCCTCTCAGGCAGATACACTCCAACTTCGAAGGAAGCTCCCAATTAGTCGACTCTTACGACATGCTGTTTGGGTAGGCAGTAGAAATCTTTCTAATGCTTGTGGCAAGCATGTCTGTACTACATGTTCAGTATTCTGTTGTACATGTCTACATGGGCAAAGTTGTGAGTCTACAGTACTGAATTTCTTGTATGTATGGCTGCAAAGTTCGTTTCTAGTGGCATCTGAATACAGTGGTCTCTGTTTCTGTTGTGTGAGAATTTTGGCTAGGTCTTCAGGGGTGTGTTCCAAAAGGTTCTGATGGCTGCCTTGATCTAAGTTTTATTTTTCCTCATAAATGCAACCTGCATCTGGCTGTTCAGTATTGTTCCAGAATTATGTTAAGTAGTCTGCTGTTTCATCTCCCGTAATGTTGCTGTGTGACCAGGGATCCACCGGAGCACTGTCTGCTTGGTCAGCTGACTAGTTTGATTCAGCAGAGATCTACATAACTGTAGTTACCTATTGTTTTGTATTGCTGTGTCAGACATCAACATTTATCTGTTATCCTTTACATGACATTGTAGAACCAACCCCAGCATTTTTGGCTGTTTTGGTTTTTCTAGGCATATTTACGTCTAGTAGTTTGCCATTACTTTCTAGACGTTCAGCTTCTGGATACCACTGTCGAAACCATCGCAAGACACAAAATATCAGCATTATTTTTTTAATATTATTTTTTTTAAGTATAGATCAGCTTTATAGATTGACAGGCATTTTTTTTTTCATTTGTAATCTTTATTTGTTGGCTCTTACTTTTGGGTTCCAGTTGCTTACATTTCCACATATTGACTGCAGGTTAACTTGTCTTTGTCTGTATGATTGTCAGGGTGTGGTGCCCGGACCTCCATTTGCATTTGGTGCGGTACTGGTAATCTTGGCTTTGCTAGTGGCTGCGTTTATGCCTGAGAGTCCACATTCTAGTGCCGCTAAGAAGCAGAAGTTAGCAGCCTCTGCTTCGTTTGAGCTGGAAGAGGAAACAGCTGGTGAGTTGTGATGATGGTTATAGATATTCAGTGTGCTCCATTTGTTGATGTAGTTTTGATGTAGATCTTATAGAGTATGACCATATGGCTGTGTCATCTGTGCACCCATGGTTGTTGTCTGCATGGTTGTCATCTGGATGAACATATGGCAATGTCATCTGTGTGAATGCATGTGTGAACATATGGCAATGTCATCTGTGTGAATGCATGTGTGAACATATGGCAATGTCATCTGTGTGAATGCATGTGTGAACATATGGCAATGTAATCTGTGTGAATGCATGTGTGAACATATGGCAATGTCATCTGTGTGAATGCATGTGTGAACATATGGCAATGTCATCTGTGTGAATGCATGTGTGAACATATGGATGGTTTGGTCAGCTGCTTAAAAATGTGGCCGTATCATGTGTGTTATTGCTATGTCTTCTGTGTGAACAGGGTTATGTCATCTATGCGAACTCATAGCTACATCATCTATGAAAACAAATATGTCATCTGTGTGAACACATGGCTAAGTCATATATTTAAATACATGGTTATGTCATCTGTGAATACATGACTATGTCTGTCATATCTATGAGCATGGTTATGACATCTTTGTGAACATCTACCTGTGTCATCTGTATGAACCAATGGCCAGATGGGATCAAACTTGGTGTAATGAAGATGAACCTCTGGCCTTTAATAACATCATGTGCCTAGGCGTGTAGTAACCTCTATTGTATATTTGATTTCCAGAATCTGTGATACATTGGCTATGGGAAGAATTGAAGAAGAAAAAAAAAGCAACATTTACCAGTTTAAATTAACTTTTGAGAACATCAATATGCCTCCATCTGAATGAGATTGTTTTCACTTTAGAAAAAAAAAGCTGCAACAGCAACTGTCCCTCAGCACCTGGAATAGTATGTAAGTGGGTACATTGTTAGAATGTAAATTAAATCTTAAAAGTTATAGGGAGCAATACATATAATTGACCTCGCAGCAGAACAATTTTTGTGGGGTTTTTAATTCGGGGCAATTTTTGCGGGGGTTCCAATTGACCTCACGCCAGGGCACATTTTTTCTATAATCGACATTGACTCTAGGTCATCCCAGTCTAAAATGGGTACTAAGAAATGTCCTACGAAATAAAGGGGCCAGCATGGTGTTGACAGCATCATCCATTGAGTGCCGATTAGTCTATACACAAAAATATGAGTCCAGCACCATATGCCTGATGTGCCATTGCCATGAGAGGTATCCTTTATATGTGTGTGTAAAAGGGGGAGGGGGGATTAACATAATTCATTTGTGGTGCATAACCCACAATGTAATCACACAAAGTTTGGTTAGAGATATAATTCTTATTTTTATTGTTGTTATACTGGGACAGTGTAATTTTTAAAACATGTATTTTTGGTTATTTTTGAAGCATTTTGCCAAGATGTTTTTATATACATATGGAACCAAAACAGTGATAGTAAATTACACTCATACATATGTACATAGACACATATCTGCAGATACATAGATGCACTGACTGGCATATATTTTGTTGTCGTAAACATGTGTGCCTTTTTGTCACTTTCAGGGAGCAAGAAACATGAAAGTGAACCCCTAATGGCAGACACAGATGTAGAATTATAGCAGAAATCGCACACGTGAACTGGGTTTTGAGATTGTTACAACCCTCTGGCCAAAGATGTTCGTCATCACTCAGTTTGTTTTGTTGAGAAAAACTTAACATAATCTGATAATGTTTTCTTGTGTGTTGCATCAACAACTGTGAGGTGTGTTCATTTACAGATGAGCCACTTTTTCTAATGTGTGTTCATTTACAGAGATACCACCTTTTCGATTGGTATTAAATATCATCATCTTCAAGTTCTATTTTTTTTAATAGTAAGCTTTGTTGGGAGGAGAGTTTGCAGTCCAGCGCTCAATAGGTACCACTGACCATGATCATTCTGTGTGGATGTATAATGTCTTTGTCATCAATCCATTTTCTCCTTGGACACTTGTTTGCCTCCTACACCTGATAATGTAGGTGCTTGTGATGGCCGCACTCTGAACAGCATGATCATTTGATCTTCTGCTTCTGAATAAATTGGAACCAAAGTGTTCCCAAAGTCTGTTTGGTAGAATCATTTTACACTCTCTCCCCGGTGGTCACAATGGCTTTTGATCTCAGGCATCTCATCTCATAGGTGTTTGTTTATCTTTACTTAGGCCTTAGATAATATCCAGTTTTGCACTAGTAGCATAGTACAATAAGTGTGATAGAAATTACAAGAATCACGCCACTGAGCACCATATTTAAACTGTCCTTATGATGTCATCATCTTCATCTGCACCATGATATCGAGCGCTAAACACTTTTTAACATCCTAACAACAATATTGACAGGTTACAAATCAGTGGCAGTTATTGTAATTTCTGTCACACTTTGAAGGTTTCATTTGAAGCCTGCTTGTATTTAGTGTTTAATAGAAAGCTGAGCAATTCATTTTAAAAATGTAATTATTAATTTTTTTTTTAATTATTGAAATTGAAAGGGCATCATTTTTTTGGTACTTTTTGAGGAATTTCCATCTTACCATTATCTCCTGCCTCAGACACAAGAAATGAATCTGTTGAGTTCTCACAATTCTTACACAAATAGCAGTAATTTATAGAATCAGGCACAAACATTTGAAGTGAACCACACATTGAAGCGTACTATTTTACAGGTAGAAGCATACTGTTTTACAGGTTGACTCTCATAACTGTTTTACAGGCTAAATCAGTTTTACAGGTTTAATCACACATTTGTTTACACTTTTAGAGGTGGAATTACACTGTTTTACAGCTGGTTCACACTGTTATACAGGCGGAATCACTCCATTTAACAGGATGAATCATACTAACTTAAATGGACACATGCCAACTGCTCTGGAGCTTGGTCACGTGACTATACATAATTGTATATTCATTGTTTCTCAACACATCACAACAGTATCTTAACTCTTTGAGTCCCAAGGAACGCATCATACGTCCATAGGTTCCTACCTATAAGCCCAATGAAGGCATGATGCGCCGATTTTATGACTCTGTTTACTACCCCCTGGGCCTGTGATGCTAAACCCCCTGGGACTCAAAGAGTTAATAAAGACATTCTGAAAAACAAGAATGGGTTGTTTAGACACCCATTAGAGATAGTAGTTTTAGAAGATAACTTCTGTAGGATGTTGATTAACATTAAAATCTGGCAAACTGTTGGTGTCTCTTTATTCCATTATGTATGTGGCTCATAGGGCCTGGTTGGCTTCTGAAGTGTTGAGGATTCTGTATTGCTGGGTTTTTTTTAACCAGAATTCATGATTGTTAATTTTGTTGTTTAGCCTAACTTCTTTTATCTGTGTTTTTTAATGGCTAAAGTAGGTTAAAGGCAACTCGGTTTAACATAAAGCCCTGCTGTTGATTGGCTTTTAATAGTGCTTGTTATTGGAAGCAATTGAAACAGATTTGTTAGTGTTAATGTGTTTAAAAAACACATTTCCTGTTTGTTTGTTTTTTAAATAATCATAGCTGGACTTTTTACAAACATGGGCTTGGCTGCCAGGTTGACCCAGCCTTAAATGGGTACCAGGTAAAGTCCTGGGAAGTAAAGGCAGCTGGCTTGATGTTGATCACATTGCCAATTGGTCTGTAAAATAGAGGTCTAGCCTGTATGCTCAGTTTTGGAAAAGTTTCGTTTACTTTACTTAAGCTAATTGTAGGTGGTCTTATTTGCATGTTCGTTATGTTTTTGTACATTTATGTTATTTGGATTGATGTAATATGAATGATACTTTCATAGCTATATTTAATTACATGTTTAATAGCATTCTATTATTACATAGGGCCTCAACTTGTACACAGTCAAGGTTTTTTGCAGCCTGTTTCTTTCATGTTCATGTTAGGTTATGTGTTATTTATGATTATTTTTGCTTATAGAGCATTGTGTAAGAAGTAACATTTATCAGTCTACTTGTCTTTATTGATAACCACATGAGAAACCTGGAGTATTATTCTTCCAACTCATTCTTGGGTAGTGGATTTCATCTCTAGGTTTCTCAGAAAAAGGCGCCCAAAACTAGGTTATGTCCGTTTTGCATGTGTAGAAATATCTTGTAGTTGGGGATTGTCTTTGTGAGATATATTGGAGAAGATAAAGAGGTAAAGGTAAAGTCGGGAGATGTGAACCAGCGTCATTGCACACGGTTATAAACCATAAGTGCTCTGCCACCAGTACGGACAGCTGATAAGAAACTGTCCACCTGTATCGCCGTTCGGACGTAACTCTGTAGCTACAACGACATTTCTCCATTTACCCAGAGTTTCAACTCTGGTACCCGTTTCCTAGTGGCCGGGTGAACCCCGGGAACCGCCCGGTTTTGAACACCGGCCGTGGGCTGCAGCGAGTCACAGCTGGATTTGAAAGCGAGCCTCTTATCGACGGCCCCCATTGGAGAAGATAGAGCACCTGTAGAGTATCCATGTAGAAACCACTAGACTATTGTATTTGGTTTCTGGAAAGTTGGAGAAAAGTCTAGTTTATATCATGCGTTATTTAATCTCTCTATCTCCTAAAGTCTTATTTAGTGTCTAGACCGTCAGAGACAATGTTTTCCTGTTAGGAATCTAAAAAATTAGCACATAATTTGGTCAGCTGCATGTATCCACATAATAGGGTACAAAAGTAAATCCTTAAACTGAAATACATAAATCAGGAAGTCTATTCTTACACTGTGCATCTCAGCACAGGGGTTTTACATTAACTGTGTAATCCTTCTGTTGACATAAAGCAGTATCTTGTGGTTTAAGACTTTGTGGTGAGATCTGCGGTGTCACAGTGGACTATGTGATTTGTTTTTATCGCACCACGAAGGTTAACATTACCTGTGTGATCCTTTTCTTTACATAAAGCTGAATCTTGGGGTTAAGACTTTGTGGTGAGATCTGCTGTTTAGCAGTGGACTACATGATTTGTGTATTTCAGTGGATGGATTCATTTGTGTGTGTGTGTGCTTCATTATGTTAATGGAAATTCTGCAGTAAGCATTGGCGAGATACTGTGAAATATCCTCGGCAGTAAATTATGCAGAATAGTGGTGCCTTGGTATTCCTCCTTAATCCATTCCAGATTCAAGTCCAAACAGGATGCATACCTAGATACCACTGTATATTGTTGATGCCCTCGATATTTTCAGTCAGAAAAAAGGTCTGTGATTCATGTTGTTTGTTGTTTAATCACTTACCCCTAAAGCAGCCAACTACCTGATCTTATGTCAAGTTAACTGGGTCGGTAGAAATGTCTTACCATACCTAAATAATTCTATTTCGTTATTGCTCTATGTCCTGGCCTAATTTCACAGTGCATATTTTTATGTTTATGACCTAAATGTCTTAGCTTAATCTGTCAGATGTCTGAACACGGAGGTGTTGTTTCCTCACTTGATTGCAGAGATTGAAATGTTTTTGAACATGCCGGTAAAGAGTTTTGTATCTAAAATGTTTGTATAATGAAAATGTTAATACTTGCTCACATGATATTGATAGCTCTGATCACAAATACAAAAACTAGAAACTTTAATTTTATGTTTTCAGTCTTAATTTGTACATTTTTGGGGGGTTAAGTTTCAGTTGTTTTTTTTTTTTTTTGGTTTATGTTCAGCTTTCACATAATTTTGTGTGTGTATGGGTATGGTTTAGGAAATCCAGCTTTGTGGATGTTTTGTGTGGTTAAAAGATGTATAAACTGTCAGGTTTTTTTTTTCTTTTTGCTTGTACAGATCATTGTATATGATCCTGTTTGAGGATGTTCTGTGGTGATAACCTGCCCATCGTTTTTGTGTTTTTGTATTTGGTTTTGTCGTCATTATCGGCATTCCTTTTCTGCCCCTTATTCTCCAGTGAAGCATAAACCTTCAACCAAATCATGCCACTTTGTGCTGTCTTTTGTTGTGCGTAGCCCTCATCACATGTCCTTCCTTTTTCACATTACTTGCCAGTTCCTTTCTTCGTGGGATTTTTGGTCTGCCATTAGTAAATTGTTTGTTTATCTTGGTTGGTTTCAGTGTAATGACTTGCTACTTGCACAGGAACCAACAGGGTCACAGAAACAAAGGCAGACCTAAAGACACACATAGAAGGGAACTGGAGAGTGAAAAATATGGGACTATTATTTCAAAGAGGAAAAATAAAGAGCATTAAAAAAAAAAAGACGGCACCGTTCCATAGAAAGGAATTAGGAAGTGAAATGAAAAAGGTGGACCTGTGCCAGAGCAGGGAATGAGAGAGGGGGTAAAGGGGAGGGGGAGGGTGAAGTATTAATGATGGAACTATTCTACAAAAAGGAATGTGTAGTGAAATAAAAAATATGGAACTGTTCCATAGAACGGAAGGAGCAGGTGAAATAAAAAAAAATTAAACTATTTCCTTGAAGAGATTGAGAGAGTGAAATGCAAAAGATCAAACTATACCATTGAAGAGAAGAGAGTGGGGGGAAAAAAAAGAGGGGGGGGGGGCAAAGATGGTACTATTCTATAGCTGGGAATAATAGAGTGAAATAAAAAATATGGATCTATGCTGTAGGAGGGGATGAGGAGAGTGAAGTGAAAAAAGATGGAACTATTTCGTGTTTAATACATGAAGCTTAGATTCCAGTTAACCTGTGAGTGTGACGTCTGTGACATAGATTATGTCAAAGTTCATGTGATATCTAGTTGTATTTATCCTGTTTTGCTGTAAAAACTCATTATTGTAACTTATGTTTTTAGTGTAACTTGTTAAATATAAATATATTGTTCTGAGTCAAGTTGTGTGCAGTACTTGCATGCTTCTGTTCATTTATAAAATACTCTTTTGGGGGGAAAGGGGGGGGGGCATTTGTAGGTTTTGCCTGTGTGCCATTTAGGGTTAGTGAGAAGTCATTCACTCACATACAGCTGAAGTTAATTGCCTGTTTCAGTGCTTGTGATGGCACCTTTGCTTTATTGGGGGGGGGGGGGGGGGGGGTAATTGTACATATAACTTGCTGGCAGGCTTTGTTTACATTTAGCTAGCAAGTAGGTGTGATGGTTGGTGACTCTTTAATACCAACTGTGTCCTAGAAGTGCCAGATGGTGAGATAAGCATTTGACATATTGAGGAAAGGGAAGATCGGTATTGACATCACAGCACTCGGGGCATTCCCATGCATGCTGCGTCCTCATCTTCAGCAGCCAGCCCAGAGTTCCAATATTCCAATACTGATGGTACCGGTCACAATATGGTTATATGTCCGTCTTGCCTTTCCTTTGAGTGTAGTGAGCCGGCCAGACCCTCTGGTTACACCCAAATGCCTCATTCCCTCCAGGCCATAATAATCTTCTATCTCTACTGATTCATTTGTTTGTTCTCAAAGGGCCTTGATCACATCTGTCTTGTCATGTAGCAGTTCACCACCCAGTGGTGCAGATTCAGCCAATCTGTCTGCCTGTTCATTACCCACTACGCCGGCATAGCCTGGAGAAAAGATCCAAAGTATGCTCACCACCCATGACCTTTCCAGTGAAGCTAGCCACTCTGCTCAAAGCATCCCTGTCTTCACCTTTCTCATATGCTTTCAGAGTCTGTTACAATTATGACATGTGTATGCATCTTGTTCTCTAGCCAATGATCAACAGTGTATAGACATAGATCAAGTGGACTTTGAAAGAAAGACCAACTCTGCAATGAAAAATCACTGTCCCTGAGAATCGCCACAAACAAAGCACACTATCAGACATTCAGCTGCTGCTGTTTGTACTTTACGTGGACATCACAAGGTACAAGATAAACAGATAAGGTGATTGATATACCTGAATATGTGAGAATTCATACTTCCTGAGGTTCCCATCAAGTGCTGATTTATCTATAAAAATCTGTACAGTATACTATAGGCCCTATGTGACTGGCGTTATAAGGATCCTTTTACTTTTAATGCTAGTTTCTGTAGTCTGAGAAGGAAAACTGATGAGGAAGGGAACTAGTCATCTCTCCTTCTATATCATGGCCTAGAATATGTGAAGGCTTAAAACTTCACATAATAGCAGTATCTGATATGGGACTAACTTTAGATTACTGATATTCCAATTCTGAATAAAGCACCGCAGCTTTCTTCTTGGAACTGTATGTATACTTCTGTATTTACCCTTAACAGGGTGGTTGGTGTGTTGTGGTTTACAGCTAGTCTGCTATTATCTGCATCTCCCGTACCAAAATATCTGATTTCAGCAAATCTTTCATTAGTTGTCTGTTATGACATGCCTGGTGAGGAGCAGTGGATTGGTCTCTTCTTGTTTTTCCTCAAAATGGGGTTCCCTGAACCTGCACGGGGTCAGTGTACACTATACTGTGAATAATAAAAACCCACACATAGTGATACATGAGATTGGCTGCAGATTGTTATTACCTCTGTAGCGTGTGTATATGAAGTTGTAGTAGCACAGTGTCTAGAATATTTGCCTGCCGATGAAGTGGTTAAGTATTTTAATCCTCCCTTAACCCTTTCAGTCTGAGAAGCCGCAAAACTGACACTTCTGGTTGGGTTCAATTCCCTGTAAATGTCACTTTTTTTACTTGTTCAGGATACACATAGTAAATGTTATTGGCTGTTTTCCCACGTGCGCACGCAAGCATTTAGGAGGTCAGGATATAAAAACATTAACTAAAACTAGCACTTAGTTTTTCTTCTAACCAATTAGTTTTATTAAGTAGTATATTAGTTTTATGTGAGATTTTCCTGTAAGCCTCAGCGATGGATTTTACAGCATCAATTGCTCAATACTTAAACTCTTTGATTCCCAGAGGGTTTAACATCAGAGGCTCAAGGGGTGGTAATGCAATTTTTTCATTTCACAAGTGTAATATATTAAAACTTACTATACGAATTCAGCTGCCGTGCAGCATACACATATTATGCACAAAGTTTGACCAGGGATTGGTAAAATAAAATTATAATTTTTCTGATTACCACAATGGCACTAAAGAAAAACTCGTTAAAATGTATCCAAAATGAACATAAACCACTTAGTAATCTATAACTAAAATATAAATTTAATCTGTACATTAGATCTTCCAGAGAATTTTTTGAAGCATAACAGCACCATTATTTAGTAAAAGGAACTGACTTCTCAAAACAGTATCTTTATAAAAAACAAAGTTTATATAACTGTCAATTTGCCTGTAATTTTGTAGCTATGTTCCTCAGTAATAAAGGGAATGGCACTAGAACTAACTGACACTGAAGAAAATCGCCTTTTCTCTAATATTTATTCTATTTAAGCCAGCTGACTTTGCTATCGTTGTAGCCCTCGCGTGAGGTAAAGCATTTAATGGACTAAATGCTTTGCCCTGTTTCTGGTTACTGATTACTCCCTTCATGTGCCTGTATATATTTTGAAGAAAAAAGAGTGTAGACACAGACATTTGTAATGAATTTATTTTTGACCTGTGAAAAAATCTTTGTTTTGTAAAGGATTTTTCTCTAGAATTTTGTCTTTTTTTTTCTTTTTTGTGGTGAGAGGATTATGGGATCCCTGGGCTGAAAAGGTTGATCCAACCCAAAGTCAGCAAATCTTCTGGGGAAATAAAGAACACTGGTATGATACTGACCACATCATCAGGCAAGTTCCAGTTTGTCTTTAAATATATCGTAATAGCACCATATATCCACAAGGCTCAAGGCAGGGAAAATAATTGTTTGATTTGTTTAGTCTTTACTGCCCCCCCCCCCCCCCCCCCCCCCCCCACCCCCCCCAAATATTTCGCCCTCGCCATGTTCTTTTTCTCTCTCTCTTTTTTTCTCTCCGTTTCCCCTGCCTCATTCTCGCCCCATTCTTTCTCATTCTCTCATTCTACTTTCTCTCCCACCCCCTTTCTCTCTCACCTCCTTGCTCTCCCACAAAATAGTAGTTAAAATGTATATTGTGTTGTAATTAAAATAAACTGTACATATCAGAAAAATGCTTCCACCTTTTCCAAGGCACTGCCACAATTGTGAACTGTACACAGCAGTCAGATGATACCTCAACACAGTGTGGGTATCCTGTGTGATTTCAGTAGCCAGAGATTAGTGGAGACTGACACATACAGTCAGTATCATGGTGTCTTATTATTGTCCTTTGTCCAGACACCATCATGCTACACTTGACCTGTATGCAAAATCTGAGGCATGTGTGCTAAAATATAATTCAGTATTTATTTATAGTCACTTTCAATATGTTTTTTTCCTTGCTGGGTACGTCTACCCTTTTATGATATCTATGAATTTATTATGTGGTATATGTGTTTATGTTATTTTCTTTCTCATTTCGTTATTTCTTTTACATTATTTTATAATGGTAATTGTAATTTTTTTTAACACACACATTTCAAAGTTAAAAACCCACAAGGATATTTTGTGTTTTAAAAAAGATATTTCCTACAAATTGCTTTGTGTCTGAGATAGAATGTGGTGGAGGAAATGCAATGATCATTTAACACCTGCTTGCTTTTTGTTTGTTTGTTGAGTCTGTGGCAGAGGATGGAAATAGTCTTTGGATTATTCATTGTTGCTTTTGTATCCGTGGAATAAAAAGACAGAAATAGTCATTGTATAAATATCTAATTACTTAATGCTGTATCCATGGTGTGGCAATTTCTTTTAATGTTTAATTTTCTTTATCCAAATCATGGTTTGATTTCTTGTTATGCATGTAATTTGTATTTAGTACAGTTGGAAGTTTATGGTGAGATATTTCTGTCACTGCCAGACTTTATTAGTTTGTTTGAGTGCTGCTAGTATTGTGTTCCTTGCTGATCTGCCAGTTGTCTTGCTGTCAGTATTTATGTAGTCGCTGAATACAGTGCCCTGCTGCAGGCTGTCCTAGAATATGTTGTACATGTGCAGAAACTTGTATTCTGTTTTGTGCTGTAGTATATTGTATGTAGCAGCTAGGTTGTTTTTGACCCACTTCATAATCATTATCATCATCTTGTAGTAGATCCTTTGCAGAACATAAATACTGAAAGCCATTTAGTTCTCTTCAAATGTTCCCGCTTCTTGAACTTTGATGTAGTCTGTGTCCTGTGTCAATGGCTGTCCCTGCCTTTTCTTCCTAGAACTATATCCTCCATTACTGTCCTCTCCAGGCTTTATATGGTTTAATATAGCCAGAGTATTTCACTTAACAAGAAATGACACTGCTTGTGAGCCAGTTCCCCTTGTTGATCACATCATGAAAAATGTCAGTATTTGTTTCTTTCCTGGATGTTCGCACCCATTTATGCCTATTAATTTTATGCAGGGCAAGAACCTGGTTACACCTGCTGAACCTTTAGAATATTTGACAGTTGTTCTTTCTTCTCTGTTTCTCACCTCCTGTTGAAGTTTCAGTTGTTTTATTTTTGTCTTAGTTAAATTATGGTGGTTATAAAAGTGACTTTAAAAAAAAAAAGACCTTTGAAGAACAAAATAAAAAGTTTAGTAAACAATTCCAGCTTAAATACAGATCTGCATGGAACCACTTTTAACATACAGCTTTGAAGCTTGGACAAATGGTATAGAAACCAAACAACTCTTCAACGTCTCATAGATGTAGATCTTTAGAAGAATGCTTAAATACTTCAGGCAGTTCAAATAAGCAATCAGAATATTTTGAAAGACAAAATCTGAAGGCAGCTTATTACGAACATCAGAAGAAAAAAATAAAAAAAATTGTTGGTCACATAAAAAGAATTAAACATTTTTGGCCACATTAAATGGTGTGTGTGTGGAAAAGGGGGGGGGGGCTGGAATATTGAAAACTGCTGTGGTATGTGGTGAGAGAGAGAAAGGCAGCAAAAGCAGATTTTATGACGGCCTGTTATCATGGCATGGAAGTGATGCCTGCTGTTGAAGATTACAGTTTTGTTGCTATACTGGTTACTAACAATTATCCTGTTTACAGCAGTTACATATGAATGTCCTTGATGTAAAGATGCTACCGGTATTTCTGACACATTATTTATTCAGTATTCAGGCTATATCTAACCTATCTTTTATTTTGTATTCACTTCTGCATTTATGGACACTTTATTCCTCAGTATAGTAGTTTCTTTTTTCCATTTTAGAGATAGGCCATGTATTCAGAGTTGAAACACCAGGGGACTATAAGTTTCTATTAGTTTTTCTTACTTTTAGAATCATCATAGAAACATCACTGTCTGTTATTTGTGAGTTGATATCTTTCTTCACATATTTTCTATTTTAGAATGGTAGTTTTTTTTAAAAATGTTTTGTTGTTGTTGGTTATTTACCAAAGCTTGCATGGATGATATTTGTGATTTATAGGTATTTAAGCTTAAGCTACTTTGCCTACAAGTTTAACAATTACAATATGAAAGTGTATGATACAGGGTTGTGTTATTCTTATGCTTTAAATGTAATTCCAGCGTGATCATGAACTGTGAATGAATCAAGAACTGGCATCACTGCACATAGAACATGTCCACACAGTGCTTTGTCCCCTTCCTCAGTCGCCAGTGAAGAGTTCCCATACTTATGGTGCCAAATACAACCTGATTAAAAGCCTGCCTATCTTTTCCCCTGACGCTGAAAACAACCCAGACCCTCTGCTTACTCCTGACTGAATCAGTCTTTTGAGAATGGATACCCTGTCTGTTCCTTTGCATCAATCATGTCCACTTTATCATCAGGTAGCTCACAGCCCAGAGGAGCGACAACAGCCACGCTATCATCTCACTCATTGCCACCCACTCCTAAATGTCCTGGACAGAAAATCCATGTTATGCTCCTGATCTGAGCAATAGTAAGCAGTGCAAACCACTGTATGTGTAAGACACCAGTTTCTGGTTTCCTAATTGAGCATTTTGTCCATTACAGTTACAAAATCCACTCTAACAAATAACCTACCCTCCAACCAGTAACATACAACATACCCTCCAACCAGTCTAACATGCAACCAACCCTCTAACCATTCTAACAAAAATCCTACCTATCAACCATTTTAATATACATCCTACCCTTAAACCATTCATTCTCCAGCCATGGAAAGCAAAGCGAGCAGCAGTTAAGCAATTACAGAAAGTGTGAAAGGCATCTCACATCTTACAAAAGGATGTGGAGAAGCTAGAAAGAGATAGAAAAGAAAAAGTAGAATAGTTGCAGCGCCTAAAAAAAAAGGCTAAATAGGACAATTTTATGAGCAAATTAGAGGGAATAAATCACTGGGTAGGTTATGAAGACGTTTCTGCAATTTCACCAGTGCTCTTCATCTTCAAGGCAAGATTGCAGAACTTGAAGCACCAGATGTTGGAAGGATAATGACATTTGCTGATAATGTTCTTGCATATAGGCAGGGGAAGAATAGGCAACGGATAGCCCAAGAGCTACAGGCGACGGTAGACAGAGTGACGACTAGTGTGCAGAAATGGGTGCTTTCATAAACTCAGAAAAGTATTTAAGAGGTCTCAGATAGTATCCTTTGGATATTCTCTCCAATATGCCAGTGTGTTGGGAAATGAGCAGGCAGAGAGACTGGCCGGTTCTGCACCACTTGGTGGTGAATTGATGTATAACAAGCTAGACGTGAGGGCTCTCTGGGAGCGAGTGAACAGTGCGAAAGCTCAAATAGATCATTATGGTCTGAGGAGAATGGCGCTGTGAGGAGTTATCAGGGGATCTGGCTGTCACTCAACACTCAAGGGAAGGGTGAGATGGATATACAATTAAACAGTTACTGGTGCCATCAGAATTGAAACGTTTTATTTGCTGCTGAAGATGGGGACAGCGTGTATGAGGGTTGTCCCAAGTGCTATGATGTCGATTCTTACTTCAACAATCCAACCATTCTAACATACAACCTACCTTCCAACTAGTCCAACATACAACCTAGCCTCCAACAAGTCTAACATACACGGATGTCTAACAAATATAACCTGCGGCCTACCCTCCAACCAGTCTCACATACAACCTTCCCTCTATCTAGTTTAGCATACAACTTACCCTCCGATAAGTCTAACATATGTTGGTTTCCAACAAGTATTACATAAACCTACCCTCCAACCAGTCTAACATACAACCTACTCTTTAACTACTTTTATATACAACCTACCCTCCAACACAGGCTAACACAGCCTGCCCTCTAACTAGTCTAACATACAACCTGTCCTTCAACCAGTCTACTAAAATAACTTATTTTTAACCAGTCTAACATGCAACATAATTTTCATACATCTTTCTAATGTACAAACTTCCTTCCAGCTACTTTAACATACAACCTACCCTCCAACTTGTTTAACAATCATCCTAACACACAACCTGTCCTTCAACCAGTCTAACATGCACTGGTTTCCAACACAAAGGTCAACTACCCATTAGCTCCCAATCATTGCATAAGTCTTGGCAAGCAGGTTATAGATAATAGTGGTGAGCCAAGCAGAGAAATGCTTCTGTCTGGTGACAACTGTTGCTGTGCAGGGCAGATGGTGCCACTATAGAAATAGTGTATAGGGCAACCCGCTCAAAATGGTTATTGCTCTCATAAAAATTAATTCAAACAACTGCAAAGAAAATCATGTCGGCTCAGGAGCAGAAGGCTGGGGATCTATATGATGACAAACGCTACCTGACGGATTATTAGAAGAATAATTTATATCTGCTTCACAAATATGAACAATTTGGTCAATATACCAAGTACTTTGTTGGGAGCCAAAGTCATTTTTGAAAGGAAAAAAAAATCCGTCTCCGAGATGAGTAAAACTAATGTGCAACGCTTAATTCAAGTTTCTGAACAAGACCAGATTACAAAATAAACAAAAAAAGTCAAGAATTTTTGTTGGAGTTTACTGTCGGCAAAAGCGAGAAAGAAAAAAAGAAGAAGGGACTGGAAAAAATAAATATCGCCAGTAAACTAATTTTAAAAAAGGCGCTGGGGTGGGGGTGGGTCGGGGAGAATACACGATGCATTTGAATTTTCGCCAGTATGGTGATCATCTAAATAAGTAGGCAGATTTTACTAGAACGGGCGATCCAAAAAAAAAAAGCATAGGTGTTGGGTGAAAAAGGGGAGATTCGGGGGGGGGGGGGAGGGGCAGTGTACTTGGTTTTTCTTGCAGGTGGGAAGGGGAACAGTTGTTTACTTGGCCTTTCGGGGTGGGAAAGGGGGAGAGACAGAGAGAGGCAACACTCAAATGTTCTCGGCTTTTTGAGTTTAGGGGGGGGGGGGGGGGGGTGGCACAAAGTGCACTTGACTTGTCAGTGATACTATGACACAAAACAGAATTACTGTTACAGCTACTAAACAGACTCCAGTAACGAAAAGAATGTAAGGTAGAAGAAGTTCCATAGCATTACCGCTGATTAAAAAAAAAAGCGGGGGGGGGGGGGGGGGGTTTCAGGGGTTAGCTTCCATAAAAAATATTCCATTGGGCAAAGAGGAAGGGGGGGGGGGGTCGTGCATTAGCTGCCAAGTGCCTCTGAGCTGTTGGGAAGTGAAATTTTTAGAAACCTTTACGTTTGCTCGGACACGGCCCACCGAGGTATGGTGATCAGGTCTCTCCCGTGTCGCCTGTCTCTAAAAGATAATTCTCAGGAATTGTCTGGTACCAATTTCAATTAGTCAAGGTAGACCCCGGTAGTTTCAGAAATCCTGTCGGTGGTATACTATATTTACATAACTGTGTGTATATATATATATATATATATATATATATATATAATATATATATATATATATATATATATATATATATATATAAGAGGCAAGGAAAGCATAAAACAGAAAGTGTTGATATCGGTTTGACATCATGGCATAAAAGCACATTTGCATCAGAAATAGTTTGTATCACAGAAAGTGTTTCCTTGCCTCTTTTACCCACAATTTTCCTGCTGTCACGATGTACTCCAGCTTTTCCTTTCTCAAAGAATTGAGATTGTCTGCTTCTGAAGTGGGTAATCAGTAAGTTAATCAATCTATCTCAATTATGGCTGATGTGGTTTAAATTACACTGACCACCTTTACTTTCCGGTATTTTTACCTGGTACTCATTGTAGCATGAGTCGACCTGTGAGATACAGTAATTTTTTAAGAACAGAAAAATCCGACGCGACTGGGATTCGAACTCAAGGCTTAGGCTGTAAATACGCCGAAGACTGATACGACAGTCCTGCAGCGAATGTGTTGTTGTGGTCAGTCAGCTGTCAGACATGTCTGTGTGCGGCCGGGGTCGATCGATGTACGTCGTCTGCCATCTGGCGCGAATTTTGCCTGTTCTCTCCAGCTGTTTTCTTGTAGCTGACCGCTGGTGTCTGCTTTAAGTTACTTATATTCTACACAACGACAAAAATGAGCCAACAGATGTATATAGATGTTGCTAATGTAGTAACAAAGTTAAGAATGTATCCTTACTTCGATTTAGCACATTATATTTTGATAAGCATAGCAGTACGAGAGGATAGCGATAGTACTGCTAGTAGTACTACTAGTACTATTACTGTTAATGGTAATAATAATACTAATAACGATATTAACGACAAGAGTAGCAAAGCCAAAACCCTGATTCATCAACAGACATCACCACCAGGTAATCACTGTAATTAATCAGAGCGTGTGTTTGCAATGCAATAGTTGTTACACTCATAGACTTAACTAATCACGGACACTAGGGGATGCGATGTATAGTTTGCTTACGGGGCTCACCTCCGAACTTCGTCCTAATATTATGGCGGCCATAAAATATCCTTATGGGGCTCAGTTCTATTAAAAATATGCCGGCTCCGTATAAGGAAACAAATGCTCTAACAGGGTCTCAGCGATATGTTACTTGCGGACCTGTTTCTTTGACACGCGGCGTGGATGGGGACTAAACTAGATGGCTGGGACTCACGAGCAGCAGCTACCGCATCTCCTGCAACTTCCTCCAATTAATTTGCTCGTGAGTCCCAGGCACCTAGTTTAGCCCCCCCCCCCCCCCCCCCATCCGCCCCACGCGCAGCAGCGCAAGGGATACGCTCGGCGGTGAGTTTTATTGCGTTTTGCACAAATCGAAAAGTGTGAGGATACAGGTCGGCAGGTCTGACATCTACCGCTGCTAAATCCTCAATCAGACCAACAGTATTGCTAATCTGCGTGGGAGCGCGTGGTCTACCCGCCATATCGCTTTCATTGTCTGTAATGTCTCAAAATTGTCAATAGTCAGTATTATCGTCTGCTACTGTCATCTGCAGAAACGCTAGAAATTGTCAACGGTCGCTTTTATCGTCTGCTACTATCGTCTGCAATGTTGCGTCTTTTGAAATTGTCAAGTAATCCTAGTTTTGCCGCGATTTGTTCCTTGGCAGAAAGTCCCCATTTTACATATGCCTGAGCCCCGTAAGGATATTTTATGGCCGCCATAATATTAGGACGTAGTTCGGAGGAGAGCCGTTTACGGTGACCATAAGGGACACAGTCAACGATGTGTACGTTCACATGAGGATGTGAAGTATTATTTAATATTACTTCACATTTGAGTTAGGTTTAGCCCTAACTTTAACCCTAAACCTGATCACAAACAATATTAACTATGAAAGAAAATTTTTATTATATGAACCTACAGTGTAGGCTACACAAAGAATAAATGAACTCTTTGAGTTCCAGTGGGTTTAGCATCAGACGCCTAAGGGTGGTAATGCATTTTTTAAATTTCACAAGTGTAACACATTAAAACACCATACTAATTAAAAAGCTGCGTAACATACACATATTATACACCAAACTGACCAGAGATTGTTGAAGAATAATTATGTAATGCAGCTATAACAAATAATTGCGTTAATAATTAAGTTTTAATACATAAACAGACGGTATGTTTACAAAAATTAGTAAATTAAAATATAAAAAATTCCACTTACCACCATGGCACTCAAGGAAAACTGGTTAAAATATATCCAAAATGATTCAGAAATGGATTGTATAAGTAAAATATAAACTAAATTTATACGTCTGATTTTGTTCCAAAGAATATTTAAAGCATCATAACAGCACCATTATTTGGTAAAGAAAACTGACTCCCAAAACAATAAGTATCTTCACACAAAACAAAGTTTATATAGCACTCAATTTGCCTGTAATTTTGTAGCTATGTTCCTAAATAATAAGGGTAATTGCATTAGAATTAACTGACACTGAAGAAAATCCTCTTTTCACTAATATTTATTCTATTTGTGCCAGCTGACTTTGCTATTGTTGTAACCCTCGCGTGAGGTACACATTAGACATATCCCTCATCGAATGTAGCAGAGTCCGCACCCCAACCCCTTTTCGCACCCCGACCCCCTTTTTATTAGTATTGCATTGTTTGCACGGTATGACCCTTGTGGCTTTCACCCTTATTGTTAGAACTTTTCCCACGTACTATGCATCGCATGATCTGACATGTGACTCTCCCCGTCCAAGTTCCAAACTCATTAATTAAATACTTGTCCCGGCCAGCTCAGGTGATGGCAGTAGTTGCAAAACAAGGAGGGGTAGGAGTCCCCTAGTGGCCCCTTTATAAGCAATTGCCCGGGATCTTCGGCAGCGCTTAGCTCAGATAGACAGACAGGAGGCACTCACATAGATACACAGAGGGAGCCTCGCATACAGACGGGAGCCGGATAGGCCAGAGGAGGGACAGAAGACATAGACACAGACTCACGCCGACATGGCAGAGGGTAGAGACAGACAGAGGATAGACACAAATAGAGAAGATACGGAGACCCACACTGAGACATAGGCAGACAGAGGCAGAAGAAAGAGGACAGCAGAAGACAGCAAAGAACAGATGAGGGACAGCCTAGAGACAGAGTGAGGAGAACAAGCGACAAGCACCGGCTGATTAAGCAGGGAAGAGAGCATAGATAAGTAGATAGACAGTATTACTTAATGAACCTTTTAGCCCAACCTGCACTGGTAGCCCGGTGGCAGTTTGAGACACTAGAAATAGTTTAATTGAAGAACACAACGCGAATTTATAAGTGCATAAATAGAAAACAATGTGATTTTTCTCTATTTTGTGACATTGATGTAATCTTAAATTATAGAAAAAGGAGATGCAAAGAACTTGGGCACTTGTTTACAGATACTTTGTTGTTCGAGCATTATAGTGCACATGAGAAGCATGCAGATAGCAAGACATCATCCTCATCATCGCCACTATCGACACGACCATCTTTCTCCTCGTCTGTCAACAATCACCCGCCACCCTTGACACAAAAACCAAATCGAACCTGGGTAGTCAAACTTGGACAATTACATAGACAACTGTTGTGTCACACAAAGTTTGACTCCTTAAATGACTGAAACACTTATAATTCGCAACGTTATCTATCTTCGGATAAATTGAATAAACACCTACTTTATTTAAATTTGAGGCTTCTTAAGCCCTAAATCATGTTGGCATGCACATATAATACTGCTTGGCAACCATTTTTTTTTTCCGGAAAAAACGCTTGCTAACTCGGTAAAACTCGCAAATATACTATATTTTCGGCTTTAACACCATGTGTTAAAATAAGCATGCCTGATATCAGACACAAAGAACTCAAAAGGTAGTTGAAATTGAGCGGTCTGCGTTTTATGACCTGTCAACGGTGAAATTAAAACCTTCACTTGTCACACGTCGATTGGGCCGGGTGGTTGTAACAAATGAGCGTGTGATGCTTTCCCTGGGACGGAGTTAAGTCCCCTGGGGTCGACACTTAGAGTAATGTTAACTTTTTCAGGACCACATTTTGTTTGGGGTTTCAGCATTAATTTCAAGCCAAATTTTTTTTTAAACTTCAACATGACAAAGCTAAAACCTTCCTGAAGAAATAATATTGACTGTACACGACATGTAATATATCAAATTAAAGAGAAATGAGTGCAGAATAAATCTAAAATTTTTGTCAGTATTAAAACAAAATATTTCAATCACACAACATTCAAGGATGTTAGACACATATGAAGATTATATATGCACAGAATTTGTGCTTACCTTACTTTTTACTTGTTCAGCAACACTGCTTTCTGTTTCTAA
The DNA here is from genome assembly GCA_905116865.2 of Candidula unifasciata. Classification (NCBI taxonomy): domain Eukaryota; kingdom Metazoa; phylum Mollusca; class Gastropoda; order Stylommatophora; family Geomitridae; genus Candidula; species Candidula unifasciata. The sequence continues at coordinate 128,508 of CAJHNH020000195.1, read as the reverse complement.
GGATTCACATGCCTTCTCTGTCCATTGTGTATCAGCTAGTGTTTATTTGAAACAGTTAATTAAAGTAATTTAGATGCTGTGATCATATTTGTATGACGTGTTAGATTTCACAACCAAAATCGAGAAAACAGCTGATCGAAATAGATGATCTAGTTGAAATATTTTGTTTAGTCTTCATCCTAACCTATTTATCGACACAGATTTGGCACATGCATTATCAATCACAATAGACTATTGTCACTATCTAGCTGAGATTCAACAAAGACAGATCAGTATGAACAGTTCTAGACCTTGTCCCTTATCATTTGATATAGAAAAGTCACGTAAAAATTGTATCGCATCTAAAAAAAAATTTTTTTTAATCAGAAAGTGGCGCAAACGCCATGCCCAGTATCAAAAACGAAAGGACTTCCTGTCGCTAATCCTAGTTTCTCAAAACAGTTCATACATATTCAATTTTTCATAGCAAATGAAACAATATTAGAGCGTTTCTATGGAGTGCCACTATAGTTGCTCCAGTCTGAAAGGGTTGGATTAAAAAATCATTTAAGTGGTCAGTAGTCTGCAAAGAGTTAACTTACAGCAAATTGCATCCCCTAGGGTCACCGTTGCACGGAGTGCTGACTCAGATATGAAATAACTTATATAACATACAACTTAGTCTTACTCTTTGAATTCGTCTGAATTTTAACTGTTATATGATTTAACCCATATCTAACTTCATTTTCTTTCTTCATCTTGGCAGCTCCCCCCTTCCCCCCCCCTCCCCACCCCCTGCCCCAACCTCCTTTCTGTGAAGTTTCTTCTCTTCTCATCCTTCTCATCTACTTCCTTCTTTTCCTGCTTCTGCCTTTAATTCACCCCCCCCCCCCCCCACCCCATAATTTTCATATAATTGTTTTTCTCATCTTTTTTTTAATGCCCCTTTTCTTTCTTTAACTGTGTAGGTTCCATTCAGAGTCATATTTAGAATGTTTGAGGCCCCTTTGCAGTCATTTATTTGACGTCCCCTTTTCCATAGCTAAACTTCAGCAGCACAACAATAAGTTGTGGAATTATTGATTTCAGTTTAAACTTTACTGAAGTATTTAAACTTAGCTGAATACTCAACAGATAGAACAAATTTGCAGGTTAGGACCCTGATGGAGCATGGGTGCACAGTGCAGCACGAAACTTTCATAATGATAAAAGAAAAAGATATTAACACTTTTAAAACAACCTGTTATATTTTGCTACTCTGAGAGTGTTACCGCCGCTAGAATGTTGTCACTCTGTGCAGCTGCACCTAGCCTAAATAGGGCCCTGGTTCCAGCTTAAGGACATTCTACTTCTATTGTTAGCTAGGTTATCTCAGTGTGTGGTCCTGTGCAATGCCATAACAATTCTGGCTAATTTCTCTAAATATTTTCTTTAAACAAATGATCATATAGCAGGTTTGTAGAACATTGCTCTCATCAGATCTGCATGTTCCTGCTCAAGATACATTTATTGTCTGGTGTTTATCCACCATGACACGGCCGACCAACCTCCTATATCACAAACCATGTCTTCCTATAATAAAGACTACTGCAGTGTCCAGTAGCTGCAAGAGGCAGAGTATTTCAGCCTCTTAAAGCTCGTCTGGCTTGATTCCCAGATCTCACAGAATGTCAGTACTTTGCCTCCTACTAATCCACTACACTCCACAGTTGCATTAAAGTAATTGCTACCATTACTAAAGTAGTTGCTGCATTAACTAAAGCAGTTGCTAAATTGACTAAAGTAGTTGCTGCATTAACTAAAGCAGTTACTACTTTAACTGAAGCAGTTGCTAAATTGATTAAAGCAGTTGCTAAATTAACTAAAGCAATTGCTAAATTATCTAAAGCAGTTGCTAAATTAACTAAAGAAGTTGCTACCTTAACTAAAGCAGTTGCTAAATTAACTAAAGCAGTTGCTACCTTATGTAAAGCAGTTGCTACCTTTACCAAAGCAGTTGCTACCTGGACTAAGTAGTTGTTATTTCAAACTAGTAAATATTTTGTCCAATGTTATTCAGACAGTAATGTCTTGAAAGAATTATCAATAAATGCACATAGAGTTATGTGGTACAGAATGAGTTAACAGTGGCTTATAAGCGACAGCCACTTTTGGTGGTTTTGAAAATTTCAGATTTGTGTGAGATTTAGTGCTGGTGCAACATTAAAATTTAAAAAAAAAAACAGTAAAAAAGAAAAAATAATATGCTGGCAGACCTACACACTTTTGGAGTTGCCTACTGGAAAGAGAATGCTAGTTACAAAGATGAAGGGAGGCAGATGATATCTGCAGCAATGAACCTTATGGGCTCGAAATGCTGAAGAAGAAGAAGATTAACAGTGGAAATCTGCACTGGCTGCAGAAGATGTATCGGAAGCATTACATGGGGATGCCTCAGGTACTGTGATATTGGTTCTTAACTTTGAACTGTTTTTGTTGTTGTTTTAATTATCTTATTTTAAAGGAAATATGTTTTTCTCATTGTGTTTTTTTTTTATCAGCAGGATCAGATCAGCTAGCTACACTGTTTTCCTGTAGACACCCTTTATCCAGCTGGGTTTCGACAATGCTGTTGTGCTTCGCCAGTAGTCTTATGGTCAATTTCCTACTGGGTGAACCAGTCATCACACCATTCAAGGATCACAGAAACATTGCCATAGCTACTGCTGTTTGGTAAGCATGAAGCTGGGAATCTCCCTGTCTGTCACTAGCAGGTTTATCCATCATCTTCATGTAGAAGAAGCTTGCAGAAGGTTGCTCCTACCACTGGAAAGACTGGATTCCTTGCTGATTCCTTGTTTTTTGTCCTCCCATGTGTCTTGTAATGGCCAGGCATCTCTAATGTTCTATGTTCACCATAGTTCTTTTGTTCACCATATTGCTTTTTTCACCATATTGCTGTGTTCACCATATTGCTTTTGTTTACCATATAGCTTTGTTAACCATTTTGTTGTGTTCACCATATTGCTGTGTTCACCATATTGTTTTGTAAGATCTATAATCTGTTGTTACTATCTATATTTACCACTTTGTGTGTGTGTGTGAATGTGTGTGAATGTGGGGGGGGGGGGTGAGACAGGTGTCTTCAGCCTGAGAATTTAGGGCTGCATGCTAATACAGTCACCCTGCTGCCACCCTGCTGTCACCCTGCTGTCAGCCTGCTGTCAACCTGCGGTCACCCTGCTGTCACCCTGCTGTCAGCCTGCTGTACCCTGCTGTCAACCTGCGGTCACCCTGCTGTCAGCCTGCTGTACCCTGCTGTCAACCTGCGGTTACCCTGCTGTCACCCTGCTGTACCCTGCTGTCAACCTGCGGTCACCCTGCTGTCAGCCTGCTGTCAGCCTGCTGTACCCTGCTGTCACCCTGCGGTCAACCTGCTGCCACCCTGCTGTCAACTTGCTGCCACCCTCCTGTCAACCTGCTGCCACCTTGCTGTCAACCTGCTGCCACCCTGCTGTCAACTTGCTGCCACCCTCTTGTCAACCTGCTGCCACCTTGCTGTCAACCTGCTGCCACCCTGCTGTCAACTTGCTGCCACCCTCCTGTCAACCTGCTGCCACCTTGCTGTCAACCTGCTGCCACCCTGCTGTCAACTTGCTGCCACCCTCCTGTCAACCTGCTGCCACCTTGCTGTCAACATGCTGCCACCCTGCTGTGAAGGTTAAGATTTTAATTCTTTCCCTGACAGAACAAATCCATTGCCTTACTGAGGATTTGAACTAGAGTTTGCTTGTTGAGAGCCCAGACTTCTTAACAGCAAAGTGAGCCACTGCTGTGTGAAAAATATACTTTCCATTATTATATTTCTAACCCACTGCAGTGCTCAACATGCTCAAATTTGTCATATTTTCAGATATGATACAGCTTTGAGCCAGTCATCATTGATGTTTTATTGTGTAGAATTTCATCGTTTTCTTCTTCATTATTCATGACATTCTAGGAATTTATCCAGGACATTAGAATGGACATCTGCATTTTCTTTTAGCAAGGGGATTTAATGTCTGTAACAAGATTATGCTGTCCTGTCTCATTTAACTTCCTAGATTTATGGACATCCGTGTTTGCAGTTGCCTATTGTGATAATTAAGTATTTATTTCTAGCGCACTCGTGGAAAATTCTGTTTCAGAGATGTAGTTCTGCTGAAGATTGATGAGAACCCTATAGACAGATATAATATGCAGTGAAGATATCTAGAATTAAATGAACCCACCTCAGAAGAGGAGTGTTCACATTCTTTGACCAAATTCTTCTTTCATTCTTTTGGTCTACTACTTTTGCTGTAAAGTGTCATGGAGAAGAGCTGGATGTCCTTTCCTGTCTTTTACTAGTTGTGGATCTTGTGCTAATGTCATATTGCCTCTTGCCTTGTGGCCTGCTGTTTCCATATAGTACGATTTAGCTGCTAAATGAATTTGTTCCATTCTGACCTCATGACCAAACCATTTGCTTCTTTGATATTTTATTAAATCATTTACGGGTACTGTCTTTACTATTGTTCTTAGTTCTTCCTTGCCGCATTTCTTATAATCTCATCTCACTTGTTATAATTTTGCATTTATGTTTTTTCTAGGACTGTCCATGTCTCGCATTGATATCACAAAGCTGGTACGAATAGCACTGTATTAGCTGCCCTTTGTGTGTGTGCTTGTTTATATTTTAATGCCCCAAAGGTAGCACTTTTTTTTTTGTAATTTATATTGTTGGCCTTCTGTATACTGTTTTCTGTTTCTCTGCCTAATCTGTATCCTTAGTGAGTACACTGCCTAAGGACTTGAACTCCTTAGCTTATTTTAATGTCTTTTCTTCAACAGTAATGATTAGTTAGTTAGCTAGTTAGTTGGGTTATCATCATTGCACTCTGGACATGTCCATAGGTGCTCAGATCCTCCCCTCAGTATGAACCCCAACGTCTGATGGCTAATAGTATAGTTCTATGTTGATTAACAAGTCTTCTGGCGTGTCTGGTGTGTGTCTTGTTTTTTGCTATGCCAATCTTAATTCCTAAGTCTGTCATTCTGGCGAGTGATGTGGATTCACTGTCCCCAAAGTCAACAGTAATGATGTTTTAAATTTGTGTTCTTTTCATTTTTTAATTTTTAATTTTTTTTCAAAACCAATTATTTGGGAAAATAATGTGGGGAAAACTGGAGTACAGAGTTGCCACACAAAAACCTTCATCATTATTTTTAAATTGTTTTATTCAGTAGACAACTCGGAAGGGAACAGCGCAGTATGATTTTATTGCAGCTGGCTGTTTTAACCATGTACTTTCAGGTACCTGGTGAACTTTTCTCCATTCGATATTGTGTACAAGCTCTGCAAGTTGCTGCCTATGTATTTAATCATCTGCATAATGGTGGAAATTCGTCGAGCCCACATGGTGTATCATGGGGTGCTGGTGACCAAGAAACTCTACCCTCGTGCTTATTTCGTTATTGTGCTGGTCGGAACCATTAAAGGTCTTTTATTTTTATTGAATTGTTTTTACATCTTTATTAGCATATTAGATCATTTTCTGAGGCTTTAAAAAAAACTAACTTGTTGATTTTCAATCTGCAACAAGAACGATTTGTGTACTTGACCTTGGCTCCAAGGTTGACTCTCTAAAATAGGTGTGATGAAATGTTCTATGAAGTATTGGTGACAGGTGTGATATTGACTGCATCACCTCTTGACTGCTGATTGGTCTGTAAAAACATGAGCTTAGCAATAGAGTGAAAAGGGTTTTTTACTTCCTGTGGTCACTGGAATGTTACAGAAACATTCTTGGATAAAAATGAGAAGACAGACACTGTCATTCTACAAGATGTTATCTTTAAAACAAAAAAAGGGCTCATAAACCAAACAATGTCACAAAACTTAAATACTTCCGCTCAGTTGCATGCTGCAACCGTTCATCCTTACTTGAATGGGACAGCAACTTTTAATGGGACAGCAACTGACACTTGGCTGCTGTGGCCATTATGGGTGCCCTAATTATAACTTCTTTGGTGGTCTAACGCGGTCTCTACTTTGTTGGTCTGCCATTCAGATTGAGATGTTTCTAATTTCAGGATGGTATGGTAAGCCTTTCGGTGGCATCCCAGAATTCCAGACTGATCATTCAATCGATCCAGCAGACTAGAAAGAACAGTAATGGAAAGCATGGTTTTTACAATCAGTTGGATCCTCCCTTGAGCAACAGGAGATGTGCTACTAGGCTAAGATCCGGTAAAAAAGAAAAAAAGATGAGGAAGAATGGGAAGATGAGAAAGAAAAGACATGGTGATGTAAGAAGAAGGCAATGGAAAATCGAAAGGCTATCCCAAAAATACCTACAGGTGATGTACTGGAACTGTAGAAACATTTACAAAAGAAGTCCTGTATTAGATAAGTTAATATGATGTGCCGATGTAGTGGTTCTACAGGAGACCCGGTTATGGGACACTGACCCCCTACAATATCCAGGGTTTAAAACCTTCTACAATAGAACAAATCTAGGCCAAGTAATTCTGGTCAGAAAAGGACTTTCATGCCACAAAGGTTGACACACGCGCTTGGAACGCTGACAACCTACAGATGCGCACTGTGCACATCCAAAGCAACCAGACAACTCACTATTGTCATTACATATGCATACAGTGACAAAGGGGATGCAGATAGTGAAGGCAGTCTAGGAGCATGTGATGGGTGAAATACTACTGTGCGGTGTCTTCAATGCTTTGGAGAGGTTTTTGGTGTAATGGTGCGACCAGTAAACAAGGCAAAACTCTAGAGAAAGTGCTGACAGAGGTAGATTTGGCCTGTATGAATTATGAGAGAACAACAGCAATACCTGACAAAGGAAAATAGAGAGTGCAATAGACCTTTCCCTAGTCTCGCCAAGTTTTAGCCTGGTGGTGATGGGAGGGGTGCTAGGACACTATGGCAATGACCATCTCCCATGCATAGTAATGATACTGCCACTCTGTTCAATAACATCAATAACTGAGGTATCCAATCGAGAGGGGCCGGAGTATGGAGAAGGCCTTTCATTACGTAAGCACTGATTTAATAGGTCACCTGCGCTAAAAGGCATGGTACATTAAATATATAGCCACCAAAGAGTGGCAGAAGGCAAGGAAAAAAAAACCACTACACATCGAGTGGCTAAACCCCTAGATGAAAGTTGATCCAACCCCTAGATGAAAGCTGATCCAGCCTCCAGATGTAAGCTGATCCAACCCCTAGATGTAAGCTGATCCAACCCCTAGATGCAAGCTGATCCAATCCCTAGAAGACAACTTCTTCAACTCCTAGATGTAAGCTGATCCAGCCTCTTGATGTAAGCTGATCCAACCCCTTGATGTAAGCTGATCCAGCCCCTAAATGAAAGCTGATCCAATCCTTAGAATAAAACTTCTTTAACTCCTAGATGTAAGCTGATCCTGCCCCTTGATGTAAGCTGATCCAACACCTAAATGTAAGCTGATCCAATCCTTAGAAGAAAACTTCTTTAACTCCTAGATGTAAGCTGATCCAACCCCTAAATGTAAGCTGATCCAATCCTTAGAACAAAACTTCTTCAACTCCTAGATGTAAGCTGATTCAGCCTTTATATGTAAGCTGATCCAACCCCTAGATGTAAGCTGATTTAATCCCTAGATGCAAGCTAATTTAACTCCTAGATGTAAGCTGATCCTATCCCTAGATGTAAGCTGATACAATCCCTAGAAGAAAACTTCAACTTCTAGATGTAAGCTGATACAATCCGTAGAGGTAAGCTGATCCAGCCCTTAGATGTAAGCTGATTCAACACCTAGATGTAAGCTGACCCAACCCTTAGATGTTAGCTGATCCAACACCTAGATGTAAGGGGATCCAAGCCTCTAAATGTAAACTGATCCAACCCTTAATTGTAAGCTGATTCAACCCTTAGATGTAAGCTGATCCAACCCCTAGATGTAAGCTGATCCAACCCCTAAATGTAAGTTGATCCAACACTTAGAAGTAAGCAATTCCAACCTCTAGAAGTAAGCAGTTCCAACCTCTAGAAGTAAGCAATTCCAACCTCAAGAAGTAAGTAATTCCAACCCCTAGTAGTAGTCTGCTTTACCATGGCATAAAACTACTTATTCAGTCTGTGAAACTGCTGTCACGTCTGTTGCACAGTGTGTTTTGTGCATGCTTTTAGGATAGGGAGTCACATGTGGTGTCTTGTAGAACATTGTCGTGTCATTAATTATTGTCTGATTTTTTTGATAAAATGTGCTTCCTGTATTTTCTACTGTCTATAAAACAGGATGTGGTGGTTGTTTCATGAGAAACATTTGCAGGCTTGTGAGAGGCATTTGGATACCAGATACTAGTGAGATCCTGCAACCCACTTTGTAAGAGTTTAGAGATGTGTCACTTGTGTTTTTCCTTTAGGGTTTATACTTGTGGCAGTCTTTGTCCAATTTTATATTTTTTTTTCAGTTGTATAATCTGTGATCATTTTTATCTGTTTGCATGGTTGTGGTCAACACCCTCTTCCTCTTTCTCTTTCCTGGTTTATGGTCATTCTTTTCTAGGTGAGTATAAATGATGAGTCAGGAAAATGTTTTCCAGAAAGTTGCAGAAGAAACTTGCAGTCAAATTTATCAGATGATAGTCTGTAAGCTTGCAACATTGTAGATTTCTATTTAGTCATTTTCTGTGGTGTTTCCTGGGACCAATTTCCAATGCTTACCAAATGTGGCATTTGTTTAATAATAACAATTCTAGTGACTAAGCTTCCTGCACTTCTGGCCACTAACTGTGGTTCTTGCAGTTCTGGAATCTCTAATGCTTTCAGTTCTGGTAACTATCTGTGGTTCTTGCAATTCTGGCCACTGTCTGTGGTTCGTGCAGTTCTTGCAGCTATCTGGGGTTCTTGCAGTTCAGGTCACTATCTGTGGTTCTTGAAGTTCTGGCGACTATCTGTGGTTCATGCAGTTCTCGAATCTCTGATGCTTGCATTTCTGGCAGCTATCTGGCCACTATCTGTGGTTCTTGCAGTTCTGGTCACTATCTGTGGTTCTTGCAGTTCTGGTCACTATCTGTGGTTCTTGCAGTTCTGGCCACTATCTGTGGTACTTGCAGTTCTGGTCACTATCTGTGGTTCTTGCAGTTCTGGCCACTATCTGTGGTTCTTGCAGTTCTGGTCACTATCTGTGGTTCTTGCAGTTCTGGCCACTATCTGTGGTTCTTGCAGTTCTGGCCACTATCTGTGGTTCTTGCAGTTCTGGCCACTATCTGTGGTTCTTGCAGTTCTGGAATCTCAGATGCTTGCAGTTCTGGCAGCTGTCTGTGTTTCTTGAAGTTCTGGCCATTAGCTGGGATTCTTGAAGTTCTGGCCACTATCTGTGCTTCTTGCATTTCTGGCAGCTATCTGTAGTTCTTGCAGTTCTGGAATCTCTAATGCTTGCAGTTCTGGCCACTAGCTGTGGTTCTTAAAGTTCTGGCCACTAGCTGTGGTTCTTAAAGTTCTGGCCACTAGCTGTGGTTCTTAAAGTTCTGGCCACTAGCTGTGGTTCTTAAAGTTCTGGCCACTAGCTGTGGTTCTTAAAGTTCTGGCCACTAGCTGTGGTTCTTGTGATTATGTTCATCTTTGTCCTATGCCAGTAGTGCAACTGTCTCTGTTTCTAACAACTCTGGCCATACCTGAGCCTCACAGCTCTGAAATCTAAGCTCTGGCTGTAACTCTGTCCATACCTGAGCCTCACAGCTCTGAAATCTAAGCTCTGGCTGTAACTCTGGCCATACCTGAGCCTCACAGCTCTGAAATCTAAGCTCTGGCTGTAACTCTGGCCATACCTGAGCCTCACGGCTCTGAAATCTAAGCTCTGGCTGTAACTCTGGCCATACCTGAGCCTCACGGCTCTGAAATCTAAGCTCTGGCTGTAACTCTGGCCATACCTGAGCCTCACGGCTCTGAAATCTAAGCTCTGGCTGTAACTCTGGCAATGAAACTTATTTTAAAAGAAAAATAAGGCAGCTATCCATATTTTTTGCAGTGGTTAGCTGAGCTCAGTTTGTAACAGTTCTTACATTTCTGGCTTCGATTCTAACATTTATTTATTTGACCTCCAAGACTTTGGTTAAAAACTGTAACTTCTCACTGCCTAAACATTTTAAATGAATGATTACTCTACTAAATTTGTGTCAAGTGACTTCTTCTTCTTCAGTGTCTTGAGCACTTGACGTTAATTGCTACAGATATAATTTGTCTCCATATATCTCTCTAATTGGCTGTCTGTGTTATCTGCCATTCTTTCTGTATGCCCCAACAATTTCAGTCTGTTAGCACTCATGGTGTAAGTAATTGGTCGTGATTTAAATAAATAATAAATTGTGACTAAATTTAATTGTTGAATGTTTTGAGATATTATAATTTGTTAACTCTGTTCACAAGAGAATTGAGTGGGATACTACCACAAAGCAGACCAAGAGATAATATTTAGGCAGACCTACAGACACTTGGAGTCACCAACTGGAAGGAGAAGGCCAGTCACAGAGATCAATGGAGACAACTGATACCTGCAGGACTAAACCTCAAGGGCATGGAATTCTTAAGAAGATTATAATCTTTTGATTTTTTCAGTCACTTATAATTTATTGTTACATTTTCTTAATCTGTAAATTTTTTAAGTTATTCATAATTTGTTATTTTTCTTAATTTCTCCTACTTTTCTGTTTTATAATTTGTTAATTTCTGAATCCACAGTGTCACAAAAGCCAGCTTGTTTGCCTCAGTCATGTTCCTGTGTGAGAGACTTCAACTGATTAATGCATCTCATCCAGTAATCTACTTGGGCATAGTGATCTTCTTCATCTACTTTAGGATCTCCTCAGTGCTACTGGGGGCACATGACCCATTTGTACCACTTGAAAACCTTTTCTGTAACATCTTCATGGGTGGTCACCAAGTGATAGCCAGGCAGCTGGTTAGAGAAGATTAAAACAACAATGTAGATTGTTCTAAATGAGCCATGAAAAGGATTAATTGTTACTCTTGAAGTATTTTTTAAATATTGGTCGGTTTAGAGAAACTATAGCATTATTAAATTGTTCTCTATGGTTTGCCAGTTGGTGGCTCAGTAATTTTCAGTTGCGTTTGTTACACCATTCTCTGTTTCTTTACACAATTATTTGTTACATTTCTGTGGTTCATAACTTTTAAGATCAAGTGTGGCATCTACAGAAATAGTGGCTCAATCTGTTAGCAGACAGCATTTTGTAAAATCCCCTTAATTTTTGTCCCAGGGTGTGCTGGTATCAAAGACAGTGAGAGTGCAGACATCCTTGCTGGCAGGGCGACTTTTAGGAATGTACCGTCTATGGGCAGGAGAGACTTCATCACTGCTATATGAGAGACTAAACGCTGTGAGGCTTTCAGTTTCCTGGAAAGTGACTTTTCACTGAACAGACTGCATGCCCTGGGTGTACCAGTTGGAGCAGTGAGACATGAAAACCATGTGGAAGCCACCTGTCGTTACATCAACCAACACAGAATGGGAGTTATTAAGCCTAAAGCACTTGGAAAGATACTCAAGAGGAGGTCAAAGCACTTAGGGTCATGTCTGATGTGCGATGAAGATGATTTTTAAATAAACAATGTTTTTTTTGTTGTTCTTTTAATATACAGTGATTTTCTGTGAAATGTATTCCTTTCTTTCACCTTGTCTTAAGATCACAGTGGCTACTTTATGTGACATTTTCTTTTAAAGATAAAAATGCATGTGTTTGTCGTCTAATTTTAATTAACCAAATAGTCGGAATTTAGAATCAGCATAATTGCATTCAGGGCACTCTGAAAATGTGCTCTTTCTCCTCTGTCTGTCTGTCTGTCTGTCTGTCTGTCTGTCTGTCTGTCTGTTAGCAGACGCCATAGCTTAGAGTTGCTGATTGTTCCAATAACAGATTCACTTTTAAAATTCTCTACAACATTATAAGAGCTGTATGATATAATCTATTCAGTTGGGGGCGGAGTGATCTTGAGGTATGGCATCCACCTGATCCTAGCCTGAATGTGGAACCTCCAGCACTCTAGGCAGACGCCATGCCTTTGAGACCACTCAGCTCCCACATGTGAGGGTACTTGTCACAGCAATCAATACTTTAAAACCATGCAGTCAGAATCTGTAAAAATGGGTATTAAATTAATGGTGTTATTGATAAATCTAAGTTTACTTTCATTGGTTAGAAAGGAATTATTACTCTTTATTTATGCTCTTTACTATTGATTTTGATTGCAAGAACAATATTGGATAATTTTTTTCAAAAAAAAAAAAACTGTTTAAATCTACTCAGAGATGGTTAGGAAAAGGATTTCCATTTCCTCTGTGAAAAGACGACAGTGCAAACAAAATAAAAAACAAAACAAAAATCAATAATGAAGACAGGAACAATATATCATTCTATTGCCTTATTTAAGAAACAAATAGAACTGGCAAGGAATCTGAATATCCCGGCCACCAGACAGATGATGCATACTATCAGCTTAGAGGAACATGTGGTAATATTCAGACTCCACAAGGGTGCATAATAGGCTGAAGTACTGCTTGTTAATATGCTAAAGATAGGAGGCTTTGATGAATGTAATTGCAGCTGGTAAATTAACAGTTGAAAATGGCTGCAGGATTGTCCACATGTGAGACAAATTATGGCCTACCTTTGACAACAAAAGTCAAGTACAGGACCTTTGTCCACACCTTCAGGCGTATTGGGCATCTAGGGCTAGACCCTATATTTGATAGAATTGGCACTCAGTGGATGATGGGGTCAGCATCACAGCGGCCACTTTTACTTCCCAGGATTCTATCTGGTACCCTTTTAATTGAAAGGGTATGAACATCAATATGTTATTGTGTTTTTTAACTTCTGATTTAATGACAAGTATGTAAGTATGTCTAACACATCAAACCACTGGTGCCTAGATGTGTTTTTCTGGTAACAGTTTTATTCAAGTAGCTCTTTGTTTGTAAGAAAATCATAGCTCATTCAAGCATTATCAACTGTGAATTGTTTCAACTGCATTTTTTTTTAGTTTGAAAGTTTTTAACTTCTTTTAATGTTAAAATGTTAAATACTTTTTCAAAATAAATTATTGGACTGTTTTAAAAGTAGATGCTGATTTGTTCCTTTTCTTTCTTCTACTTGTTACTCTTCTTCTGCTGAAACTGCCTTGTATAAATTATACACACATAACTGTATGCTATGCAGACACAATACATGCTATATGAACACACAAAGAAAATTATGTTGTCTAAAAATATACTAGTGACAAATACAGCAGATTTAAAACAACAACAAAAAAACACCAAAAACATTGTCTCCCATTGATCTTTTACTGTTGCATTAATAAGTATCACAAATAATTTCTGTGGGATGTTTGGCCATATTTCTATTGGTGTCATTTTTGACCTGTGAATGATTTGTTTCCCTTCTATATTGTTGCTATTTTTGTTTGTGTGCTTGGTTCACTTCGACCCGGGTCTCTTCTGGGGCAGGTCGAAACAGCCAGGAGGTGAGTGGGGATTCAAGTGGTAGTAGCGGGTCTTCAATGTTTCCTACAGTAATCAGCAATCTCAGGGTGACAAATGCCACGATGATCCCCAGATACAGCAGTTCGATGGGCACTGGAATGATCTTGTTTTGGTGCAGGATGAACAGCAGACTGGCATACAGGCCAGACTTGGTGAAACTGAGGATATCATATCAGTAGGATCAGTCATCATAAAGCCATCAGGACACCATAAAGCTATCAGGACATCATAAAGCCATCAGGACATCATAAAGCCATCAGGACATCATAAAGTTATCAGGACATCATAAAGCTATCAGGACATCATAAAGCCATCAGGACATCATAAAGCCATCAGGACATCATAAAGCTATCAGGACATCATAAAGCTATCAGGACATCATAAAGCCGTCAGGACATCATAAAGCTATCAGGACATCATAAAGCTATCAGGACATCATAAAGCCATCATGACATCATCATTAAACTACCAGGATATCATCATAGAGCCATCATGACATCATCATAAAACTATTATGACATCATCATGAAGAATTTCTGACATCAGGATAAAGTTTCAACAAATTGTAGGATTTGTTTTCTTTTGACCATCCTCAGTTTGCTTGCAAGGTAGCAGCAGGGTTGTTTCTCATGTATGACTTTAATCCATAGACCTGTCCCAGAGGGTGAGACATTACCAGTAGCTGAACTTCTGCCAACATAACTCTTTGGTAGGGGTGTCAGAACCTGGGGGCTGAGACTCTTTGAGTGCCCTCCCACCCCCCACCCCCAAGTCATGTATAGATATTTATCTGTTTGGTAATAATTTCCTATTATTTAACATATGTTATTATATTCGGGAGACACCATGGTGACACCAGTGGTTCTCAGCCTGTGGGCCACTATCCTTTTTTTTTTGTCCAATGACCCTTTCACAGGGGTCGCTAAGACCATAGAAAAACATATTCATTGAAGTTATGAAGTAGTAACAAAACAGTTGTATATTTGTGGGGCAGTCACAACATGAGGAACTGAATTAAAGGGTCACGGCATTGGGAAAGTTGAGAGCCACGGGTCTAGCGGCTACACCAGGGCTATTCAACTGGTGGCTTGTGGGCCAAATTTCACTTTTCCCAATAATTACATTTTGCAAGGTTATAATTATTGTGTTTTTTTCTGCGCAAAGAAAGCCATATAAACTTAACTGTGGAGAGTTATTATTATTATTATTATAATGACAATTGAAGTGACACTGCTAACGTTTATTTATAATTTCAAGGCAAGTTGGAAATATTACAGTTAAATGTGAGTGTTAATTAATCACTACAAAAGATTGTAGTACACTGTTTCATTTATATTACAGTAGGTTAGGCCCTAACTACGCGTAGGTGTAACAATTTTAGAATTTATTAAAGTAATGCATTGAAGATGTTGTCCATTGTATTGTAATAATAATCCATACACTTGACCCGTGAAGATCCCTATTTTTTACATTCTGGCCTGTGAGTAAACTTTATTGAATAACCCTTGGCTAGACACTTGCATGCAGATTCATAGGCCATAGGTTTGAATCTATCAGAGCCAAATGTATCTTTTCAGAAAAAATTATGATTCCCAGGTCAGCACAGCCTTGCATGAGTAGCAGGTATAGTCCTTGGAAGTAAAGGCGGTTCGTGTGATATTACTACATCACCCACTGGGTGCTGATTGGTCAGTAAAATATAATTCTAGCACTTGATGCCTAATGTGCCTAATATGCCTGAAGGCATGGAAGAGGGTCCTTGACTGGGTAAAAATCTCAGGGAGCTGTGTGTGTTTGTGTGTGCTTGCTCACGCGCCCTTGTTCTTGCAGTTGGATGAATTTCAGGTTAAACACCACTTGTTTGCCAAAATTATCAAGTAAACACAAAAGCTCTGCAAAAGGTGTGATGCTGATAACTCATGAATGTTTTCACTAAACTCTTTGTCAATGAAGAAAACGAACATATAGTTAACAAAAACATGAAACAAAACAATTTGGCAGAAAACTAATATACATCAAATGCCTCGCAATCAAGAGATCTTGTTTTGTAAGTACTGCTCACGCTATCCTCCCAGTTGGTCAATCAATTAATCACTGGTCCATTAACATTATTATTACATCACTGAGTCTTTCATTCATTGTCTTGCTGAGTTTTTTTGGATTTTCTCATGATCCGTCAGTTGTTTATTCCCTTCATTCAACACTTACTACTTTACCTCTACAGAACATTCATCACTCCAAGCTGTTAGTCAGTAATGTGATTCTGTAAACACTAGGACACATGCCATTGGGACTGGTGCCTGTTTTTGTCCATTATTTGTGACTGAGTCACTTGTCCATCCCTGTCTTCTTCTTCACTGGCTGTAAACTCCAGCAGAAAATTCATCCATTGAGAACTGTACTATCCATTCAGCTATCCGACCATAGTTAATGTATATTCTTTTTCTCTTTCATCTCCCAGTGGAGCAAAGGCCCCCTACAAAACACATACCTAACCCTTATACAACATACACACAGCATGATACATTAGATAACACAAACAGCTATATTTACAATGTAATCTGTGAAATGTTATAAACACAGTACAACATACTTGTGATGTGATGTGTGAGAGTGGGTTGCCAACACAAAGAAAACAATTATTGGGGGGGGTTGTCCGCTTTATTACAAATTTTATATGGGGGAAGACGGGACCTCAAGGTTTCCAACTTGTGTAAGTACATACTATTATACATATATATACACACACATATATATGTATATACATATATCTACACAAACATACATATATACATGTATATAGGCCTAAGTATATATATTATATATATACACACTTATTTTTTCTTCTTCTTCTTCTTGTGTTCGCTTTCTGATTTACACCGACAGACAGGTTCTTGTGATAAACTTGACTGTTTTTATGAGTTCATTTTTAGTTCCATACAACTTTGTGTACAGTGGTGATTCACTGGGCCAGTATTCTTTTCTTAATGGGCTGAACAAGGGACAGTCTTGCAGGACATGTTCTGTAGTCTGCACACATAGCCCACAAGGGCAAAAAGGTGAACTACTTAGACGAAGCCTGTGCATATGCTGGTTAAGTTTGTTATGTCCTGTCCTGAGACGTAGGACAATGACCTGCCCATGCCGGTCAAGTAAGTGGTAGTCATCTTTGGCCAGACTCTGTTCACTTCTAATAGCCTGGATGGCCCTTTTCTTCTCATAGTATGTTACTGCATTCTCTTCCTGGTCACATTCTGCCCCTTTTTTGGCAAGTTTATCTGCGGTTTCGTTTCCTGGTATACCACTGTGGGATGGCACCCACTGGAGTACAGTAAACTTTTGGGCAGCCACCTTGCCAAGTTCAGATTTCAAGTGAGGGACTTTGCCACTCTTGAGGGCTTGAAGCACTGAAAGCGCATCTGTGAATAAAACCACTTGGTGGCAGTCAGAACTGGTGTTGTGTAACATTTCGGCAGCCTGCTCTAGTGCTACAATCTCTGCTGTGTAGTTGGAACAGAATTTACCAGTGGGTATCCACTTTGTGTCGCGGTGGTTGCCTGGGTGTGTAATAAAGACTCCAGCACCCCCATTTTTAACCGCACTGGTTGCTGATCCATCTGTGTAAACATTTATCCATGACTGTTCGGGATAGTTTTCATGAATCATGCTGTTCGTTTTTGAAGATCATTGGACTCATCTCCAGTTGTGAATCCATTGACTGAAGTCATTATCTGTATTGTATCACTGACTTGCTCCCGAGGTACAGGGTATAGGGTAGGTTTCAGCGGTGTTGTTCTAATAGGTAGATCAGCTTGATACTGTCTTCTAAGTCTTTTCCCCTGATGGACAAAGCTGCTACGTTTGAGACGCTCTAATGCCAGATCATCTAACCCTTTATTCATTGGGTGTGACTGCATACTATTTAACTTCTCCATCTGGATCATAGTTTTAGTGTCTCTTCTATAGGACAGTGTCTGCATTGTAGTTATTTTCTGCATCTTCAGGATTGGTGCAGTTTTCATGGATCCTGTGATGAGTCTAAGAGCTTGATTTTGCACTCTGTCTAATGATTGTAGATGGGAATTAGCAGCTGTTGACCATGCTGTTGCACCAAACTCCAAGTGGGGGTCTTATCGCTCCATTATAAACTTTCTTTAGGGTTTTTCCATTCGCTCCCCATCCTGTACCTGCCAGTTTTCTAAGTAGGCCTAGTCGTCTCCTGGCCTTCCCTTCTACATTTTCTATATGTTTGCTCCATGTAAGCCTTTTATCGAATGTTACTCCAAGATAAGTGGGGAAGCTTTCTTCTTTTAGCAAGGATGTTCCTAGGTGAATACTAGCAGCTTTGTCCCTTGGGGAAAGAGAGAAAAGCGTTGTGGATGTTTTGTCTGTGTTGATGGCAACATGCCATTTTTCTGCCCATGTCATCAAGAGATCTGCTGCTCGCTGCATTCTTATATTTGCCACTGTGGTGTGTTCATCGGTACACCAAAGTGCCAGATCATCTGCATACAGGGCAGCTTTTACTCCCGTAGGGAGGTCTTTCACCAGATCATTTATATACACAAGAAAGAGAGTTGGAGAGATAACTCCTCCCTGTGGTACTCCTTGCCGAAGTAACACTTTTCTACTCTGCTGGCCATCAAGACTGACTCTAGTTCTCCTGCTGTGTAAGAAGGATTGGATCCATTTTAGCATGTTTCCTTGGATTCCATTTCTCTTCAGTTTTGCAATGAGACCATCTTTCCAGACTTTGTCAAAAGCTTGTTTGAAGTCAACCCATACCGCCAGGACCTTTTCCTTCTCTTGGAAGGCATCCTCTACAGCTTGTGACAGTTAGGTGACTTGGTCTTCTATGCTGTGACATTCCCTAAATCCAGCCTGCTCTGGCACCAAGATCTGCTCAGATTCTAAGTGCCATTTCAGTCTTGAATTTACAATTCTTTCCAAGTCTTTCCTACACAGCTCGTGAGACTAATTGGGCGATAGCTCGAAGCCTGTGTCTTAATTTTTCCTTTTTTTAAAATAGGTATTGTGATGGCTTCTCTCCATACTTGAGGCACCAAACCTTTCTCCCAGCTGATGTTGAAAATTTCCAGCAGCTTTACTTTAGCAGATGAGGTCAGGTTGATTAGCATTTCGTTGCTGATTTCATCTGGACCTGCAGACTTTTTTAACTTAAGCCTAAAGATGGCATTTTGTAGTTCGCCCATGGTAAATGGCTCCCTCATAGAGGCAGGAGTATCTGTCTGTCTCTTATTTGTTTGTATTTCTTTCCTTATTTCTCTCTGATGGTCCTCATTAAGGGTCAGGTTGCTTTCAACACTATATGTTCTGGCAAACAAATCTGCAGCTTGTTTTCCTCTGAAGATTTTGTCACCATCACTTAGAGTGATTGTTTGTCTAGGAGAGAAACTCTCTTCATTGAGTGATTTGGCTAATCTCCAGAGTTTCTTGCCATCTTTATTAAGGTTTAGAGCTGCTGTTTTATTTCTCCAGCTTTTCTGTTTTTCTTCAAGTTTAGTTCTCTGGAACACTGCTACAGCCTTTTTCCATTTGATGTGGTTGTCAGGTGAAGGTTGGGATTCTGCATCCTTTCTAGCCTGATTCATTGTTTCCTGGCATTCCTGGAGTGTGCTAGACCAGTACGGTCTATAGTTGTGTCGACAGCCTCTGGGGATTGCTTCTTTTGCAGCTTGTAGAATACTTCTATTGAAATCGTGCACTATAGCATTGATATCCCTATTTTGTACCTTGAGTGCAGACAACAATGTGCTTGTCCTGTGTCGGTACAGGCCCCAGTTATCTTTCTTGTAGTTCCATCTTGTGATGACTGGGCCTGTGTTAACTGGTACACTCTGGACAGTGAGAAAAATCGAGCGATGGTCACTGCCCCCCAGCTGGTCTCCCACCTCTCTACTTATCATTCCAGATATATCTGGGGTAGAAAAGGCAAGATCTGGGGTTGACGTTGTCTGCCACCTTCTGGAGTAGAAGGTAGGAGTATCTGAGGGGGCATTGATCAGGATCAGAGAGTGGTCATCTTGCCACGCTATATATATGATTACACTTATTTAAATGCTCACATATATACATATATATACATGTGTATATACATATGTATATATAGGCCTAAGTATATATATATATATATATATATATATATATATATATATATATATATATATATATATATATATATATATATATATATATATAAAATAATATATTTATACACACACACACATATATATTGTAATTAAGTAAGTTAACTGTGGCCAAAATGATTAACCAAATGAGGAAGCAGAGCAACATGCACAAAATGAGGTAGCAGAGCAAAATGCACAAAATGAGGTAGCAGAGCAACATGCACAAAATGAGGAAGCAGAGCAACATGCACAAAAAACACAAATCAATGTCTCTCAATATTTTAAATATATTTTTTCAGCGTTTTTAACTCTTTGAGTCCCAGGGGGTTTAGCATCAGAGGCCCAAAAGCTAGTCTAAAGAGATTAAAATCGGCGCATCTTGCGTTCTTTGGGCCTCTAGGCGGGAATCTATGAACATATGATGCGTTCCTTGGGACTCAGAGAGTTAATATATATATATATATATATATATATATATATATATATATATATATATATATATATATATATATATATATATATATATATATATATATATATATATATATATATATTGTGCTGAATGGCAAATAAATATAAAATTATATTTGAAATAATAGCAAATGTATGAATGAACATTTAAAAAGAGAACTTCTACACATGGTTGGGGGTATGGGTGCTCAATGGATCTGAACCCTCAGGTTCGGACAAATTTGACGGATAATGACATAAACAGAACATTTAACATACTTACTATTTGATAGCAAATTTCATGAACCGAACATTTAACATACTTACTATTTGATAGCAAATTTCATGAACCGAACATTTAACATACTTACTATTTGATAGCAAATTTCCTGAACCGAACATTTAACATACTTACTATTTGATAGCAAATTTCATGAACCGAACATTTAACATACTTACTATTTGATAGCAAATTTCCTGAACCGAACATTTAACATACTTACCTTTTGATATGTGTGATACAACAAACGAGGGGATACATGAAATGAAACAAAACACACAACGTACTTACTATGTAACATCCAACAGTTCATTGGTATCTGGCGTCCACTTCCCTCGAATGAGACGCTCAGCCACCTTAATAAGTCCGTAACCATTTCCTGTATTACACCCAATATCAAAATCAAGTTATATTTAAATTTGTTATTTCTAACACAAACTTGCATGAAAACCATACTTCTAGCCCTACCGCTCGTCAATTCGTTTCAAAGTCACCTTCTTCCTTTATTATGGCACAGTTTATCAAAATGTCGGGCAAATGAAAGGGTCATCGCCAATCTGCAATTTTCACTTTTGTCGTTAATCGTTGTGGGGAGAAGCAGTATGCAATCCATTGCGTGATGGGCAGCAGTGGCTATTGTCATTCCGTGACGATATATTTCCTCTTTAATGTCATCAAAAAATATTCTCCAATGGTGACTGACCTCTTGCTTTCACATCAGATCTTTTCATGTGAAGCGCCTGCATTGGTAGTTGTTCTGGCTGCATTCTTTCTAGATGACCAAACCATTTGATCTTCTCTTCCTCAATGAATTTGCTGCACGATGTTCCCACAATCTGTCTGATAATATCATTTCCAACTTTGTCTCGGATGGTTTCGCTGGTGGCTTTTTCAAGCATCTCGTTTCACAGGTGCTAATTTGACGACCGTTAGCTTGTGAGAATGTCCAAGTTTAGCCCTTGTTTTGGTAAAAATATGATGTTTATAATCTGTTTCTTGTAGCCCATACGCATGTTTGGATGTCTTAATAACTGTGTCAGTTGGTATATAAGTGCACTGGCTCATTGACATCTGGTATCTATTCCCCCGTCCTCCGAGAATATACTTCTGTTATAGGCTGGAAATGACAAATACTGCTATTCAGCAGCTCAACGATTTTGATTTAATCTGGTTTAAAAATGACTAAGAGGCCACAGGAACAACTATTAACTTTAGACGGTAAAGCGGAAAAATCTGGCCACTGGGTATAAATAGGCCAACTGACTCAATATTTGCCTCCTAATTTGGCGGTCGCTTTGTGGTCAGCACGGTATGGTCAAGATGCCCTGTTTGCCGTTGTTGACTGCACTTAGTCTCAACGCACAGGTGTGTCAGATCGGACCGGCTGAGCGACGCTAGACTGGCTCGTATTTACGATAATGGTGCGTTTCTTTTGGTTAGATTGTGTTAGAGTGATTTCCAATGTGTATTCTCGCTAGGAGATAGTTTGGTGGCTATAGCTGATTTGTTGGTCTGCTAGTAGCTGTCAGTATTTTGTTACTCATTGGTTTACTAATTGCTTGGTTAGTTTTCTGCTGGTCTGCTCGTATACCTTCAATTAGTAGTTCTTTAGTATACTTAGTGTTCGCAGTGTATCATCAAGTATTATTGTTATATGTCATCAAGTAAATAAAGTTTCTGTATTTGTCGACTTACATTCTCTTTTTTTTTAGTTTGTGTGCCTAGGTTTTACTGTTACACTATATTAGACCCCACACAGAAGATTTCCTGTCAGGGTGAGATATTTTTTTTGATCTTACACCGCCTAAACTAACTTTTTCTCTTTTTTTTCTTTTTGTTACTGAGGCAGCTTAAGGTTTGGTTTTGGCTCTCACTCGGCATGTCACATTGTTAGAACTCTTGTTGGTTCGGAGTCGAGAAGATTTCAAGAAGTAGATTTCCATATTATCCTTTATAGTTATCTCTTCTCTTTCCTCCATTAAAAGATACTCCCTCTGCTTTGCTTCTAGTACACTTCCTAGGTATTAAAAGTGTATACTGTGTAAATAGGGAAACATAAGACTTGGTCATAGTTTGTTGTTACTGTTGTTCTTTCCTGTTTGTTACTGCATTTCCTTCATTTATGACATAAACTGACCTTTATAGCAATGAAGGAAAGAGGAGTTGTTGTAGCACTAGAGAAAAATTGTTGTAGCCACGTGAGATTAAAACTGAAAATAAACATCTTTGTTTTGTCAAGTGTAACGTCAGATCGGCTATGCTGCACGGAGATGAAACAAGGAGAACTAGTAAAAGTTAAAACGATTACTAACAAAGTACAAACATTAACTTACCGGTGTTTGCGCAAAATAGGGGGAATTTAATGGAATGATTAGAATCACTAGTGTAGAGCTTTGGGAGAGAGCTAAACAAATTCAAGTGAATAAAGGGGTGAAGAGAAAAGACGTTGGCTCTGGATAGGACGCATGTTGAGAAAACTTGAGAAAAATACAACTAGAAGGGCTTTACACTGGAACCCGCATAGGCATAGATATAAAGGCAGACCAAAAAGCCCATATAAAGAAGGAAAATAGAGTGAAGTCAAAAAGATGTGGCGGACATGTGATGAGCTGTATTCGATAGCATACGATATGTCAACTTGGGGTGATTTGGTTGAGGGCCTTTGCTACATTGGGTGATAAATGACAGTAGAAGAAAAAGAATAATTTTTAATGATTACTTGAATTAGAGAGAGTTAAGCTTATGTCGGAAACATAAAATATAAGGTGATATGTAAAATAAAATACCCCAGAAAAAAAAAAACATTTAGAGAAAAGGATATTGACCCCGCATGCGGATTCCACAGCTGCTAATTTTAGTGGAAAGGGGGAATGTGGGGGCAGTGATAAGCCTGTAGTAAAAGTGAATAATTACATAGTAGCTTAAATAGGATACGATGGGTTAAACAACGTAGAAATCACAGCCTTGCTGTAAACCACAGCTTAACGTGCCAACATTTCTTTAAATAGACACAGAAGAAGAACACATCTTCACAAGACCAACACTAGTTGACATACCATTGATGACTCCAGCCAGTAGGATCACCAGGAAGTGCCCTGGATACTCCTGGGCAGCCGTCTGGATTCCCAGGTAAATAAAGCGTACACGAAGACACTCTTGCAACACTGAAGCAGACAGCAGCACCGGAGTAAATGTGACAATCTTGTAGACCACATCTGAAGGTGAATAGTTCAACAGGTACCTGGAACCAACGATTTTCAAGTTTACTGCCGTTCAACAGTAAGCTAATTGTTAATAAAGGAGATGTGGAAAATACAGTGCTTAGACATCACTCACCATATGACTATGATACAATGTTTGAGACATCACTCACCATATATCTGTGAAACAATGTTTGAGACATCACACCAAATAATTGCGTTACAATGTTTGAGACATAACTCACCATGTAACTGTGATACAATGTTTGAGACATCAATCACCAAATGACTATGATACAATGCTTGAGACATCACACCAAATAACTGTGATACAATATTTAAGACATAACTCGCCATGTAACTGCGATACAATATTTGAGACAAAACTCGCCATGTAACTGCGATACAATATTTGAGACAAAACTCGCCATGTAACTGCGAAACAATATTTGAGACATAACTCGCCATGTTACTGCCATACATTATTTGAGACATAACTCGCCATGTAACTGTGATACAATATTTGAGAGATAACTCACCATGTAACTGTGTTACAATATTTGATACATAACTCACCATGTAACTGTGTTACAATATTTGAGACATAACTCACCATGTAACTGTGTTACAATATTTAAGACATAACTCACCATGTAACTGTGATACAATATTTGAGACATAACTCACCATGTAACTGTGATACAATATTTGAGACATAACTCACCATGTAACTGTGATACAATATTTAAGACATAACTCGCCATGTAACTGTGATACAATATTTGAGAGATAACTCACCATGTAACTGTGATACAATATTTAAGACATAACTCGCCATGTAACTGTGATACAATATTTGAGAGATAACTCACCATGTAACTGTGATACAATATTTGAGACATAACTCACCATGTAACTGTGTTACAATATTTGAGACATAACTCACCATGTAACTGTGATACAATATTTGAGACATAACTCGCCATGTAACTGCGATACAATGTTTGAGAAATAACTCGCTATGTAATTGCGATACAATGTTTGAGAAATAACTCACCATATGAAAGTGATACAATGTTTGAGACATCCCTCACTTTATGAATGTGATACAATGTTTGAGACATCACTCACTTTATGAATGTGATACAAATTTGAGACATCACTCACCACATGAATGTGATACAATGTTTGAGACATCACGCACCATTTGAATGTGATACAATGTTTGAGACATCACTCACCATACGAATGTGATACAATGTTTGAGACATCACTCACCATATGACTGTAATACAAAGTTTGAGACATCACACCAAATAACTGTGATACAATATTTGAGACATAACTCGCCATGTAACTGTGATACAATGTTTGAGACATCGCTCACCATATTACTGTGATACAATTCTTGATTCATCATTCACCAGATAACTGTGATACAATGTTTGAGACATCACTCACCATATAACTGTGATAACTGTAACCAGTGTGCTTTCCTTCGCAGCTTCAATTAAAGGTTTGCCAAAGAGAAAGTTCAACACAAACAATCCAGACAGGGCAGTTACTACGGAACACAACCATGAGGCAAAGGGGTGGTTTTGTCTAAATTTTATTCCTGTTTGGAGAACAATAGAAAAAACTGCTCTGTTTGACGTGTTAATATGACTATAAAATAATTATAATTATTTCATTCAGTCGCCATAAAACAGAAAACATGCTAAACATCATTTTCCTCATCATCGTTGTCATGATAGAGACACATCCTGGCCTTACTTTGGATGTTACTGTGAATGGTTTAGATTAGTAGTCTCTAATCTTTTTTTTTCTTTCCCAGCCTCCCCCCCCCCCCTGTTCCACCCCCATCTCCACCTCTTTAGTATTTTGCAAGACACCGACACCCCTTCACCCTTGAGTAGATGGCAAGACCCCGACACACCTTCACCCTTGAGTTTATGGCAAGACCCCGACGCACTTTCACCCTTGAGTATATGGCAAGACCCTGACGCACTTTCACCCTTGAGTATATGGCAAGACCCTGACGCACCTTCACCTTTTGAGTTTTTGGCAAGAACCCGACACACCTTCACCCTTGAGTATATGGCAAGACCCCGACACACCTTCACCCTTGAGTATATGGCAATACCCTGATGCACCTTCACCCTTGAGTATATGGCAAACCTCCTTCCCCCCCCCCCTCACGCCCCTTGAGTTAAAAACGGAGAACAATAGATTTCACAGGGGAAATAGAAAGTATAGAGATAAGTTTTGATCAGAATGTGTTCTTAATCTATAATTAAATGCGTGTGTTATCCTGTTAATTAGATTTGTAAAGGTGGATGTACATACTGCTCATAAAAACAAATACGTCCTTGTTATGTTTAATAACTAGTTGAAAAATTTTGCTTATATTTATTTCAACGAAATCAAAATATAAATATAACGGATTATAATAAGTACAAATGCACTCAATTTCACAATTGCTTCACGCCTCCCTTGAAACCTCATTGTGCCCCTCCCCTTCCCCTTCCCCCATACCCAAGTTGAGGACCACTAGTTAGTGTTTCCTGATTCTAACTGCGCTTCTACAGTCTCTATATAAACTGTTGTATACTCCGATGTGATGTTCTCTCGCTTCATAAGGTGTCATTGCATGCCAAAATACTTGTCTATTGACTCTGTCGAATGCCTTCTTCTGGTCTACGAATGCCACACATTGGTTCTTATCGTATTCGATTTTCTGTTCTAATAATTGTTGAAGTGTGAAGATTGCATCTGTGCAGCTTCTGTTTTTCCTAAATCCAATATATTCTTCTGCCAACTGTGGTTCTATCACTGGTCACAGCATCGTTCCTAGTATACTGGCATACATTTATCCAGCTTGTGATTTGTCCATCACTAACCGAGAAATAGATTTGTGTACTCGAAGATAATCAATTATAGCACCGGAAAGAGCTTCGGATAATGTTAATTCCCATTTTCCTCAAGCTCCGCCTTATGAGTGATGTCATTAACTGTGTACGCCTTAGAACAAGACACAATTCTTCTTCTTCGCGTTCACCAGCTGTACACTCTGGCGTAAAGTTCTGGTTGTTCGTCCACTTCTGGACTGCAGTCCTGCTCCAGAACCTGAGTGTTGCGTGTGCATCAGTTTTACAGATCTGATTCAATTGAATGCAGACTGCTAGTTCCTTGCCTCTCAGGCAGATGCACTCCGACTTCAAAGGAAGCTCCCCAGTTAGTCGACTCTTACGACATGCTTTTGGGGAGGCAGTGGGTATATTCTTGTTTTCCCCACAATAGGGCCTCGGAACCCACACGGGGGAAGACACAATCGACTTCGCAGCCACATGTACATACAATTTAAGACTGGCGAATCAGCCATGTGCACATGTGAATTAGCACCTGAGACAACAGATCACGTCATCCAAGACTGTCCCAAATACATTTCAAGGCAAAACTTTTGGCCAAACGAAACATCGATACAAGCCGAACTTTACGGGTTGCTGACTGAATTATGACAAACAGCGAAATTCATACTAGAGACAACTTTGCAGATATAGATAATCTATTTCAAACGAACGAAAGAAGAAGAAGAGGCAGATTAACTGTGTAACCAAAGCAGGTCATTGATGTACTTAAATGCATGTCATGGAGGCGTGGGGCTTTCGAGTATTGAGAAGTAAATTTAACAAGTAGAAGTCAAGGTTCGTCTTCAAGCCGTTGGCCTCACAAGCATGTGGTGTTAGGCCCACAATTGTAAACTTAACCGGCATTCACATTGTAATTTGTAAACGTCTCACCGGCCGCCTTCACCTCCAGTTACTTTTAGAAAGTAACTTACTGTAAATGCTTTCGAAATTGTTTTGCCCTTATGTGTTAGCAAGAAATGATTGACTCGCAGGGAGGTTAAATTTGGACAAAGTGAGCGTTTCAATAGCTACAACTGATTCACGTGGAGCATCGATAGCGAGGTGGCCATCAGGCCAGCCAACCGCCCCGAAAGGCATAAGTTCGAATGTCAGTCGAATAAAATTTTGTTAACATGACTTGGACTGCAAGGCCCAAACCAAAATGGGTACCAAGTTAGGCGCTAGGCGTGATATTGACTACATTGTTCCCCAACTGACAGTTGCTCTATTAACAAACATAAGAAGCTAAGTAGGTAGATAGATACTTTGCTGGAACAACAAATCAACACGTTCAACGAGCATCCTGGAAGGGAAAGCTTTAGGTTATAATTGTGACTAGGTTATGTGCGCTACATAAAATGGCAGAGCATTGCACGCCATCAAGAGACATGAAAGGGATCCTGCAGTTTTGATGCGATCAAAGAGACAGGCCCAAATTCTTTCCCGACCGGTGACGAAGTCGTCTACCGGCAAGCCGGTCGCTGATGCATATGACGCTAGCTTCACAATCCGTATACACCTCAAGGAGTATGGATGATACCTTTTCTTTTCTTTCTTTCTTTCTTTCTTTCTTTCTTTCTTTCTTTCTTTCTTTCTTTCTTTCTTTCTTTTTTCTTTTCTTCTTACTTTCTTTTTTTCTTTCCTTCTGTTTTTGTTTATTTATATTTTTTCCTCACTCCAAACATCCCTTCGAGTTTATTACCAGATGACCTCTGTCCTGATCTCGACACCAACAGACAATATTTTGTAAAATCGTTAGCAAATCGATGAATGGTGGGAACATGCAACACTTACCCACATCTTTGGAATCTTCTCTGACGAGCAGACAGGACAGGCAAAAGTGGGCGATGAAGAAGACAGGGAACATGTCAACCTTCATCAGATACAGAGCAAGTTGTGTTACTTGGTCCTCTACTGCAGTAATAGGGCCCGTCATTTTGTCTTCTTGTTCTTGGTGGCGTTACTGGAGAATAAATATCGGGGGGGGGGGGGAGGGAGGGAGGGGTTAGATTACTTGTCATGTACATCCAGTTGTCATTACAGATGTTGACATTTTCAAGACATCATTATAACACACACACACACTCTCTCGCACACACACACTCTCTCTCTTACACAAACACACACACACTCTCTCTCTCACACACACACACACAAACATACTCGTACTGTGACTGGCTTTCTACTTCCTGCTGGCGACTGCCAGTGTTTCCAGGTTCGCCCGAATATTATCTCTCCACGGTCTTCTTTGTCTGCCTCGTGGTCTTCTGTCATTCAGCTATGTAAGACGTTTGTGTCTCTCTGTTATCTATCATTCTCTTTATATGTCCCAATTTTTTCAGTCTATTCGCCGTTTCGATCCCAGTAATTACAAAACAGCCGCACACTTTTATAACAGAGGGGTTTCAAACATTTGCTCACGTAACCTAGCCCAAATCTCATATTATGAATCTTTGTATGGATCTGTGTATGGGCAAAACACTGTCTTCTACATTAAATCCGTCCCGACATGGGACGCCATTTTTTTTTTTACATTACAGCCCCACCCGTGCTGGACTTTAGGTACTTCGTAACCGTAAAAAGGGGGGGGGGGCATAATTTAACCTCACCGTTGAACCGGGTTACTGGGACTTGCACCTAGGGGATTTTATTTCGAATAGTGGCACTTTGTGTCACCGCGTGTTAATTGCTCGTTGTGGGGTTGAACTTCACTCACTCACAACATTGTCTTTGATCTTTACATTACATCCCAATTAGATATCGAGCTCAAATCTTGCACACACACACACACACACACAACACTCGAGCGCGTGCGCGCTCGCTTTTATGAGCACAGTGTAATTTAGTGTAAAAATCTTCCGAAATAAACTGGAAATTATTACTTGTAGTTTTAAAGATATGTTTGTGTAGGAAAATAAATTTTCAGGACAATTAGTAAAAAGAAAAACCTGGGTATTACTTCTGGTTTCGAATTCTCGGAAAAAGTACAAAACAATCGTACAAAACAATCACCAGCAAATAATCACATAGCATATTGTTGTGAATATAAATTTGTTTTTTCGCCAGTTCCTGCTGGCGCTTGGGCTCTTAACGAAAAAAAAGTTAATGACAGGAAAAAACAAATTCATCCCTGCTTCTTGTTATCTCAAGTGAGCTCGGGAAGGTCATCGTGTCTTGTAAGTAGACGAGCTGGTGGCCCGGGAAGCACGGTTGGTGTATCATGGTGTTTGCTGACATTCCTTATCACAGCAAACTAGGATGATTAGGGAGAATATCAGGTTGCAGGCTGGTCTATAACAAGTAAGGGAGTCTTATTTACGTGAGTGGCACATCGGCCATATGATGCTGGACTCAAATTTCTAGGGATGATTGAAGGGGTGAAACCTACATAAATTCAACGGTGAATGAACGTTCAGTGTCGTGATGCATGCCTGTTAATCCAACAAGTGTATGAGTCGAGTAGGTAAGTTGATTGCGTATTCTTTACAGCACGTTGCAGAACCAACCCCAACAGCCCCTGGCTGTTGTGTGGTTTTTCTAGGCAAATTTACGTCCAGTAGTTTGCCATTTCTGCTGGACGGTCGGCTTTCTTGATACTACTGTCGAAACCAACGCAAGGCGCATGGCCCGCAGCTGGGATCGAACCCGGCATCCCGGCATTACGAAGCGTTCGCATCGACTTAGCCACAGAGCCGACATTCTCTGAATAACGGTCCCAAAATATCAAGACTAAAAACCTCTAACAAGGCCTCAGTCATTTGTAAATTGCGGACTTTTTTCCAGCGAATATACCGCATACCGCGAGAAACACTCCTCCGAAAAACGGTCCCAAATCATCCAGGGTGTCAACAGCTCCAACACTGAGTGCTAGGTTTAACTTCTACCCTGCGTCCTAGGTTTAATTTCTCCCCTTAGTCCTAGGTTTAGCTTCTCCCTGGGTCCTAGGTTTAGTTTCTCCCCTAGGTCCTAGGTTTAGCTTCTCCCCTAGGTCCTAGGTTTAGTTTCTCCAGTGGGTCCTAGGTTTAGCTTCTCCCGTGGGTCCTAGGTTTAGCTTCCTTCCTGGGTCCTGGGTTTATTGTTAGGATTAAGGCAAGGAGTATTGCAATTACGACAACGCCACAAGAATCTGTCACAACAGTGGAAACGCGACACTATCGATTGAAGGGTTATGGATGGCACTTACGCGGACGTGACGTCACCACGGCGTCACTAGTCGCGCGTTGTTTGCTGAATATTTAGTGCCGTTTAATGGCGGCACAGTCACAAACATTGAGGCCCTGTTTGGGTATATATTTTTTGGCCTCGATAAATTGGGACCGTTATTCGAAGGATAGCCCTAAGGGGCGGCACAGTCACAAACATTGAGGCACTGTTAGTGTGTTTTTTTTTAGCCTCGATAATTTAGGAACGTTATTCGAAGGATAGCCCTAAGAGCTATCGGTGTGTGTCATCTTGTAAATTAAATACACGAAGAAGACAACATGTGCTGCTGACCGTGTCAATAGATTGTTTGGTTGAACTAAGTATTGCAAATGCAAAGAAGGTTAAGGTCGTAATTTCATTTGCACACTAAAGGGTAACAAGTGAGCGGATCCATGTCACTCTTTTTGATGTCAGCTATTCTTGCGTTTTTACTTTACATTACAATATGAGTGACTTCAGTCCAGGCGACAGATATGTTCTGTTTTATAGAAGCGCCTTTTTTTTCTTTCAAAAAAAAAAAAAAAAACTAGTGCCAGTCCTAAATAGAAAGTGTCTACAAAGGTGCCGGTACTCACCACAAATGTCTATTAAATGTGCGCTAGGGGAAAAACGCATCAAGAAGTGCCGGTACTGCAAAATGAGACACAAAAAGCCTATTAATTCAGAAGAATGCTCAAATTCAGCCAAAATGAGATTATCTTAAGTGTTGGAAGAGGCAAAGGTCCTAAGATAATTTATCGCAAACATCACAAGAAGGCGGTCACGTGATGAGAATAAGGCAATGAGAAGGGTGAAGTTTTGTGGAAAGAGCGACAAAGTGAGAAGATGCTTGACAGCCTTGTGTGGTGGCACGGACGGCGTGTCAAAACATGAATAGATACATGGAGATGTCAGGTTGGGGAGAGGTCAGTCGACAGGCACTTAATGGTGATGATGTTGACTTCAGTCCAGTTTATATTAGGAAGTAAGTGACCACAATGCAAACTATGTATGCGAATTTTCCTATCCATCTGTCGAGCATCAGTGTCATAGTTTGTTAAGTATTGTACATGATAGATCTGTTTAGCAGTTAGAACATTTGTTTCATCTGTTTTCTTTTCCTGTATGGATTCTGGTGGCCCATTTGGGGGTGGGGGGTGGGGCAGGGTTGCTGAGAATGGACAAAAGGTCCTCTTAGCAAACATGTTGTAAAAGGCGACTAATTAGGAATTTGCTGAAATCGGATGTGTACAGCCGAAAGCACATACATTGCAACCTAGCTTAAAATGCGATACAACGTTCCAGATTTTTTTTTTGAAGGCCTATGCAGAAGAAGAAGAAGAAGAAGAAGAAGAAGAAGAAGAAGAAGAAGAAGAAGAAGAAGAAGAAGAAGAAGAAGAAGAAGAAGAAGAAGAAGATTTATCATCCAGATCAAGTAATTGTCATGTGTATAGTATACGAGTATATTTAAGTCAAACTTAACCCTCTTCCTGTGATTTCCTGTGGCCATTTTTGAGGTCAAAAGAATAGAATTCCCCCCCCCCACCCCTTTCCCATCCACCCCACAACAAGGATGGTCTATAAGTAGACTAAAAATCGGTGACTCATCCGAAGACGGAATTCCTGAGAAGGACAAGGAACTAACAGTCTGCACACAAACAAGTAAGATCAAGTATATGCACGCCTAACTTGAATCCAGAGGGAGACGAACAGCTTAAACTTGCTGTAACATTTTACAGCCGCTAAACGCCAAGAAGAAGGACATGCGAATGCTCAACCCTCCATGTTGACTGGTAATAGTTTGGTAGACAAATATCACGGTGTGCTTATCTGAAACCCAACAGTCACACAGTGCGGCTGTCAAAGCACAGACTCCATCCAGACACGACAATGGAGTAGTGAAAATATAAACACAGATACAGCCGAGTTTTGTCATCCAGTCAGGTTACCCTATCTCCACGAGTGTTAATAGGCCAAACAATCTTCTTTTGTCCCCATGCTATTACCAGTTTGTGGCCCATTTTCTAGGTTTTCTGTACTTGACTTGCGTTTCTCTGGTGAAAAATGTGTTTTTAGTTTTGAAAGACTAGCCGTCTATTAATTTATGTCTCTCTCACACATACAGTCTCTATCTCTTACACCCACGCTTTCTCTCTCTCTCTCTCTCTCTCTCTCTCTCTCTCTCTCTCTCTCTCTCTCTCTCTCTCTGACACCCACATACGCACAAACACGCACACAAATCCAACACATAGACAAATAAGTAAGTAAAGGACCCTTTTCCACGCCTTTAGGAGTATAGGGCATATAGGGCTTGAACTATATTTTTATAGACCAATCGGCACAAGATGGGTGATGTGGCAGCATCACGCCAGCCGCCTTTACTTCCCGGGACTGCACCCGGTACCCACACAAGGCTGGGTCGACCTTGAAAGCCAAGGTCATTTTTGAAAATAGTCCAGCTCCGCCAGGGAGCGAACCCACGAACTTCCGATCCGGGGCGAGCGTCTAGCCGCTCGGCCACGGCGACTCTCCTAACACATAGAGGTAAACAGTAATAAGTAATAAATTGATTCACGACAATTCTTGCCTAAGGATGTGATCATCTGTAAGATGGCTTTGAGTTAAATAGTAAAAGAAGTATACGAGGGGGTTCACTGTAAAAGCGAATGGACGAATTTAGTGCAAAAAGGTAAAAATTTTGCCTAGCGTATGATTCAACATCTAGTTGTAGGATGTAGAGGTGGAAGCCACTGCTGCTTTCTGTTGGACTGAGCACCAGCTGCACAAGCATGATGTGACTGTAACAGACTCACAGAGCGTGCTGAGAAAGGTGGAAACAGATATGCTTTCAAAGGTCCTGGATAGCTAGCGTCCTTTGGATCTTTTATGTGGGGCTTGCTACTGCGTTAGTGTGTTCAGAAACGAAAATATAGACAGGCTCTCTTGTTCTGCCACACTGCCTTTTGAACTGATTTTATTTTTTTTTTTCCAGAACCGACATCACAGCACTTGGGGCAATCCCATAAGTGCTATGTCCTCATCTTCAGCAGCCAGCAAAGAGTTCCGATACTAATGGTGCCAGTTGCATTCTGATTAAAAGTACGTCTTGCCTTTCCTCTGAGCTTCGAGCATCTGAAAGAACCCCTCGTCACTCCCTGCTGCATCAGTCTCACCGGATAGTGGTGATCCATCTGCTCCTCCGAACTATACACGCTCTCCCACAAGGCACTAACCACGTTTGTCTTATCATGCATCAGTATTCCACCAAGTTGTGCAGAGCAAGAAAGTATGTACCTATTCATTTCCCAACACACCGGTGTTGCCCGGTGAAAAAATCCAGACAATTCTTCTCACCCGTATCGTCCTAAGAGAGGCATGCCACTCTGTACGAAGCATGCCCGTCCTGATATTCCTCAGCATGCTTTCCGATTTAGTTACAATCACGATGTGTGTCTGTGCGTGTGTGTGTGTGTGTGTGTGTGTGTGTGTGTGTGTGTGTGTGTGTGTGTGTGTGTGTGTGTGTGTGTGTGTGTGTGTGTGTGTGTCGTGTTCTCTAACCAGCGGAAAGCTGCAGTGACCGCCTCCACTTCCATTTTTAAGCTGGATGTTGTGGTAGTATATGCTAGGCTCTCCTGCACCAAACGTCGAAGAAACCCCAAGCACTTCTTTTGCCTCTTGACTTTGAACCGACTGTGTAAACGATCAAATCCTCTGAGCGAGCATCAGCTTGAATTAATTGCTGAATTTCCGTTTGAACTGATAAATAAAAAGCCAAATTTAATTAAAACCCTTTTGGGGGTAACTTAACAATGCTGAAGTTCGAACAGACCATTCAGGCAAGAAGAAAAGCATTCGGCGGGTAATGACCAGGGAATTTTGAGGACATTTAACTCAGAGGAAAGACAAGACGAAGATATTGAACTGGTGCTGGTACGAGGCAATTGAAAGTCTTCGCTGGCTGCTAAAGATGGGGTAACTTATGGGAATATCCTGCGTTCTATAATGTCAGTTCTTTATTCAACGCAACCTTCAAAATTCCCATGTAGCTGTCGTCTGCTTGTGAACAAGAGACGAACGCCGTACTCCTAAGCAGGTTTGCAAACACAGAAAACACCGGGCAGGAAGAGAGTAAATTATATACAGAGGGTCAACAGTTTTTTAGTTTAGGTTTAGGTTTAGACGACGGATCAACAACCTGGCACACTGGTAGTAAGTAACCCATAAGTGCTCCGATCTACTTCTGGCAGCGTCGTTAGGCTAGTTTCTCACTAACTAGTTTTTAGTGCTGTATGTCAAAATACTTTAAAACAAATAACATACTGACTCATTCGACTCAGACTGTGGTCTTTATAAAGCAGCAGCAACAACAACACCAATGGCGGATAAATATTCTTACATGTTTGAGCTACATATCATAATACATACTTGAAAAGTCAACTCTAATACTTGAGGGGGGGGGGGGGGGGTCAGAGGTTATAGCTCAGCCTTACTAAACAATTTTCTAGAGAAGGGGGCCTAGATTTAGCCTAATTCCCTAATTTGTTGATGTCTGTACACTTAGGTAGTTCTACTATTGTCGACCGCTTAGAGCCATGACTATTCAGCTAACTTTACTCGGGGACCAAAATGTTGAAACTAGGCTCGTCAAGGGCCAGGGGCCGAAATGCCGGTATTGAAAAGATCATTAAAACAACACAACTAGAATTGATCCGTGGGCCACTTGCTAGGCCTGTCTGCGGGCCAGATTTGGCCCTCTGGCTGCCAGATCAATAGCCTTGTCTTAGACAACGACTATGAGAGCAGACGTGACATGTATCGTATGTTCCTGATTAACACACATGTCAGGAATGGTTAAGTGTTAGTTAGCGTTAAAATGTAATGTAGAATTACGTTGGCGTTTGCTGTGTCATGCAGTGTTGATAACTAGCACAGACTGATACAGCAAAACTGTTGGGCAGCTGTGATATATCTTACACATAGACCGACGCGAAACAAGCTGAACAATGGACTCCGCCCCTACGATACCCTGGCATATTTTGGATAAAGTATTAAGCCTATTTTAAAATGTGAAGAAGCAGTCAGTAATAAAAAACATGCCAGGCAGATTTGATTAAATGATACCAGTAACATACGAATTGATGAAAAATATACGACAGAATGTAAAGAAGCTACACAAGTAGTTAGGCACCAAAAGCGAGTATACATGAACAACATTGTCATGGATATGGAAGCTAATCATTAGAAAAACGAATCCAACACTTTTTTTTTATAGAACTGAAGACTAAAACGAGGACATCAACAAAGCATTTATAGTGTAACAGATCTCAATGGGAACATGATAAATAATAATGAGAAAATATATAACAGATGGAAGGAATACTTTGCTGAATTGTTAAACTGTGAAACCCCACTTAATACTTATCCACAGGAAGATTTATTAACATGTGAACCAAATATTGAAGAGCCTGATTTTTAAGAAGCATATGTCATACCACGGCTAAAAAATAATGAAGCAACTGGTGCTGATGGAATTACAGCTGAAGTTTTAAAAGAAGGTGGTCGTGCATTACATATAGGCCTAAAGATATATGAATTAATAAAACTAATTTGGAAGACGGAGAAACTACCCCATGAATGGAAACTGCCTTTATTATTACCCATTTTTAAGAAAGGAGACAAGTATAGGTGTGCAATTTATAGAGGAATATCACAATTATCTACAAGCTGTAAGATACTATCGTCGGTACTGCTGAACTGGCTAAAACCATACGTCGAAGACATATTGGGAGATTACCAAGCGGGTTTCTGACAGAACAGATCAACAATAGATCAGATATTGATCTTACAGCAAATAGCAGGGCAAAAGTGGGAATATAAAAAAGATGTACAAAATGTTTTTGTGGATTTTAAAAAGGCGTATGATAGTGTTCATAGAAACAGTTTGTGGAATGCTATGAAGGACTTTGGAATACCAAAAAAGTTAATTAGCATGACCAAACTATGTATGGAAGGCACTCGTAATATAGTAATATATGAAGGCAGAAAGTCAAACACTTTTCAAATAATATATGGTTTAAAGCAAGGTGATGCTCTCCAACACACACCAGTAGCCGCTCTGGTTTCTTGGTGACTTGGAACTTAATACTAACGCACATTTTTATTTGTTAACTCATACAGACTGCAAAACTAACTTCTGCAGTAAACTCTCGTTAACGCGAAGCCCAAGCTATCAAGAGACCATAGAGTTTGTGTTAAAACAATTACTGCTGATCAGGCACTAACAAATTCATTATGAATAATACATCTCTGTTGTGTGTCAGGAAATCAATGGCAAACTACAGGACGTAAATTTGCCTAGACAAACCACAACTGCCAAAAAATTATAGTGTCGGTTCTGCAACGTCCTGTAAAGGATATGCACCTAACAAATGCTATGTGAAAAATTGTAAACATGTTAACCGATTTTTCGTCTTAAGCGAGTTCGTATTAACGATGTTATACTGTATATGTAAAATTTACATATTTACAAGTGCATTACTTACCTTCTAATAATAGTAAAACGCACACTAAACAATCATTACTATTTGCAGTAACATGCAGCAATATATCTGTTAATTTATGGAAAGTCTGCACAGAACGTGACGGTGCTAGATAGTGAACATAGCGTGTACAACTATATGTAACATATTGTAGGACTTTGGTCTGTTTATGAGGTTATTTGGTCTGTTTATGAGAGTATACTTGTACAAGACCTAGTTTACTCACTAATTAGCATTTTCTACCCCCGTCCTGTGTCATATTGTTTTGTTTTTATTTTTGTCTCTCTTTTTCCTATTATAAATTTAGCTGCTACAGAAGACTTTCAAAAGCCTAACATTTGGTAGTCTGGTAGTCTTAGTTTCAGCGTCATAGCAAACGGGTTACCCCATCTTTGCTCCGCTCCTGTGCCAACGAAAAACACACAGAATGTTTATCACAGTATTAGAATTGTAGTTCATCATTGATGGTAGCAGAAGTCGCCAACAGATCAGCAGTTGCCCACGCGATCAATTTTAATCACATACGGGCACCACAACACTGCACGACAAGCATCGCGCCATTTTCTGAATCTACAATTCACACCAACACGTTGGTCACAGTCGAAAAAACATTCCAAATGCAATCCGCAGCTCACACCATACATTCAACTCAGAAGCTGGGCGACGAAACTATATTCAGTCTACAAATGGAGCAAAAATGCATCGGGCACTGTCCGGCAGAAGCAAAAAAAAAGTGTCTCTGTTTCGAACAGTGCCGCTGCCTTACGTCCATTTTGACTATAATATTTGGTACTAGAGTGTTGTTTATGAATCCTACTTGGATTTTTTGGGATACACTGTGAGCAGGCCCTGTGATGCCCTAAGCACTGAAAGAGATGTTGGTGCACCCACGCCCAGAGCCGTCTTAACAACAGATGGGCCACTAGGAAAACCGGTATGCTGAGCCTGTACTACAAACAGCATGAGAATCCTAAGTGCGTGGTGCCCTCTGGCCAGTTTTTCAGCAGGCCTATGTTTTAAGATGGCGCTGGTGCCCCTATTTATGTTATTGAAAACATAAACAATATCAAACCACAAAACACATTATTTACTGAAATTAAACAAAACTGACAGTAAGATGGACAATAATGACCATTTCTTTTTACTTTCCTGTTATTTGAATTTGAAAAGTTTACTCCTACCTTTTTAATTGTAGAGTCTGTGATCAGATGCTCAAACTAATCTTGTGTAAGACATGTGCTTTTATTCCTTTCAGAGTTAGAGTATTCAGCTTGTCCTATTGTCATGCTGTTCTGATAGTTTTTTCTTTTTCTTTAATATACTTCAACCGAGTTAATAAACACTTAGGTCCAAGGTTATTAAAAAGTTATGTGGTGCTCTCCCCCCCCCCCCCCGCCCCTCCCCACACTGTGATGTGATGCAATCACCACATCAGTCGGTCTTTCCTCTTGGGTCTAGGGAGGCTCATAGGGCAGAGGTCATAGCTCTCCATGTCTGGCGGTTCGTTGCCACTTGTTCTAGGTCTGGGATGTATGTTACGCCCACGGTTTAGCCTTCCCAGATGACACAGTCTCTTTTTGTCGTCCCCGTTCTATTTGTCAGCTAATTTTTGTTTAAGACATCGAGTACCTACCGCCGTCAGCGCCACCTACCTAATTCTCCTCATAGAGCAAATCCTGGTTCTTGATTTCCTCCCTTCGTATTGGACAGTAAAATAAACAAGTTTCCTAGAAGAATTGATTTGGCTACGTACTTGTGAAATACATAAATCACAAGCCGCACAGCAGCAGCAGAAGAAGAAGACGAGACGAAGAAGGATAGGGGTGGAGGAGAGACAAGGATAATGGGGGGGGGGGGGAGAGAAAGGATAATGGGGGAGACCATTACAGCCTTTGTTATAGACACTATTACAAACAAACTAATACACAGCATACTCCAAGTATACATAAATCAAATGTCGACACAAAGTGCATTTTGTCTCTCTCTCTCTCTCTCCCTCTCTCTCTCTCTCTCTCTCTCTCTCTCTCTTTCTTTTTGCTGTATCCCACCAGGACACCACACAAGCGATAAACACCCGGTGACACAAAGTGCCGACATGCGGATGAGGACCACGCCGTGGAGAGGTCCCAGAAACTCTTTTAAGCTGTTAGGCCATATATATGGCTATGCCATATTTATGACCCGGCTATATTCAGGACCCCTGGCAAAAGGCAGGGTGGGGCTTTAAGTAACGACAGATTACATCCCATGTGGGGACGAATAGTAAAGTGCACTTTGTCATCCTTACCCGCATAGGTTACACTTGACTGGTCTTGCCTTTTCCTGTGCCCTAATTATACCTTATTTGAAAGTTTAACTGTGTATCCAACCCGCTGGTCTGCTGTTTAATTGTATTTTTTGTTTTATCAAGGTAATAAAACTGCAGGTATCAACCAGGAGGAGACAACGCAATCGATTGGTCGATTGAAGTACAAACTGTAAACAAAAACAACAAAGGGGAGAGGCACGATTTACTTAACATCCTTACTTTTCCCGACTTTCACGGGACAGTTCTATTATTTTTAACTGTGCATACATTACATTATTCACAGCTTTTTCTGGTTTTAAATTGTTCCAGAATAAATAATAACAATAATAATAACTGTATTAACGAATAATTGTGAAATAATATAGCCGGAAACGGCAAGAAAAAGGCAGGTCCCATTGTTTCTGTTGACACATCACATTGTGTCTTCCCAGGACGGTGGTAGTTTCAGGGCTGCCGAAGTTGGTATATTCGCACACATTTTGAACTATTTGAGCTTTGGTGAGCAAAACTCTACTTTTGTCACCACGACCGATGTTTAAATACTTTTTAGAAGTTTAACATCACTATTTTAAATGTTGGTATTGTACGCTGGATTCCATAAATGTTTTTAAAGGAGGACCAAAGTCAGTTATGCCATTGGTCTTGCAATTTCACATCCTTATTAAAGAAAAACATTGCAAACTAAAAATAGTTAGTTAGTTAGTTAGTTGGGTTATCCTCATTGCACTCCGGACATGTCCATAGGTGCTCAGATCCTCCCCTCAGTATGAACCCCAACGTCCGATGGCTAATAGTACCAGTTCAAACTAAAAATAAAGAATACTGAATGTTGAATTGAGAATAGATATCATAGCACTTGGGACACTCTCATAAGCACCCCGTCTCCGTTTTTAGCAGAAAATTAAGAGTTCTAATTCAATTCCGATGGTGTCAGTAACTGTCTGTACACCTGTCTGGCCATTCCCTTGAGTGTTAAGCATCGGTCAGATCCCGTAGTAACTTCCCACAGCGCCATTCTCCTCAGGCCATAATGATCTATTTGTGCGTCTGCATTGTTCACTCGCACCCAGAGGGCCCTCACACCATCTAGCTTGTCATATATTAATTCACCAACAAGTTGTGCAGAACAGGCTAGTCTATGTGCCTGCTCGTTTCCAACACACCGGGATTTCCTAGAGAAAATATAAAAAGGATGCTTACTACCTGGGACTTCTGAAGTGATGTCTCCACCTTTCTCAGCATACTCTGTGAGGCAGTTACAATCATGACATGTGTGTAATGCTGATTCTCAAGCAAGCGGAAAGCGGCAGTGACCACCTCCACCCTCAAAATTTGATCCTCTTTCAGCTGCCCGGAGGCCTGCTATATCGAAGAAGGTTCCTTAGCTGTCTTATATGGTTTCTTTTTATTTGTGGTGTGTAGTCACACCTGATATTACGGTTGTTTGCTTCCTTGCTGTGCTGCGGTAATTGTGGTTTTTGGTTCTGGTGTGATCCAGATCTCTTTGTGATGATATCGACGGGTACTAGCTGACTGTTGCTGGTGCTTGGCTTGCCGCGTGCTGGTTGCTGTGCTGGTGCCCTGTTGCTGCTCGGTTGCCGATCTGTAAGCCGCCGGAAAGAGCCAAACATCGGATCACGTCGTCATGAACAATGTTCCTTTTCAGGACAACCAGGGCCGTCACAATCTGTTGTTGTGATCAGCCCGTTTTATTTTTTTTTTTTTTTCACGGAGTGTGGAGAAGTAGTGGAAGTAAGATAGACTGCAAATGAGAGATCAAATTTGCTCGAATGTGCCAGGAAATGTGATAGTTAGGTCGGGAGAATGAGATTGACAGATAGAGGTAGGATCCACCCTGGTCGGCTGAGGTCACTTGGTCTGAAATAAAAGTGAAAGGCATTTGTTAAAATACACGTGGGGTGGGGTGGGGTGGCATGATGGTGACTGGAATTCCCAAGTGCTGGTCCCCTTAGGTGCAATGCCCTCGGCTTATCTGCTTCGGAGCGTCGGGTGGCCTGTGGTAATTTCCGTGGTCTTCTTTTTCCTGAAAATAAACTAGGTTAAAATTTTTTGTTAGCTCTGTGGTTATTACATGGTTATTTACCAGAGGGGCGGAGCAGGTGGGTGTGGCTCCGGTACGACGACTGTCTCTCCGGTTGGCGGTTGTTTGTGTTGGGCTGTCCGTAAAGATGGCGGCTTGTTTGGTGGGCTCCTCCTGTGGCTCTTAGAATTGGCGGTAGCCTTTTCTATTCGGTGTGCCATTTTTCGTCTGCTTTGTCTTTGGCGCCCGGAGCTGGTTTACGGCTTTGTTGATTACGTCATAGAAGTTCATAACTTTGTCGTACCTTTCTTTTTCTTCTGGTGTTTTGTCTGTCTTATCGAGCTCTTCCTGATTGAATTTGATATAGTAGCGGCCGCAATCGTCGTTATACACCAGCTTGTGCGGGTTAACTTGCTCGTTGAAATCTTCAAGCATCGCTTAAAGGTCGGCATCGCAAGTTACAATGGCTGCCGCATTCTGCCTACATCGTGGGGTGGCTGGCTGCCTGGCAGGTGTTTCATTTTTGGGTTCTTCGTTCCTAGCGGTGTTTGTCATCTGTGCCTGGTGCTGCACCATTACCGCTTCGGTAACTGTGCCTTTGTCGGCCTTGCTGGGGCTTGGTTGCTTTGCAACTTTATGGAGGCCTCTCTTTCTTTCTCTAGCAGGGCACGCTCCGTTCTTGCCGCCAGCACTGCGGCTTCTGCTTTTGCCTGGATCATAAGGGTGACTTCTTTATAAGTGCTCTCTCGGGCTTCCTTAAGTACTTCGGTTTATTTTCTTCTCTCCTCCCTTTCTTCTTGTCGGCGGGTCTCGTCTGCTGCTTTTTCTGCTTGGAGGTTTTGTGTCATTTCTATCAGGTTTTCCTGCATTTGTGCAGCCTCTGCCAGCCATTTTGTTTGCTGCGAGACTTGTTCTTGTCTGTCTTCTTTCAAGGTTTTTATTTCATCTCGCATCTGCGAAATCAGGTCTAGCAACTGGGTTCTGTCAGTGGTGGTGTCGGTAGCGTCAGACTTTTATTTGTGGAGAGCTCTAATTTCGGCTAAAATTTCAGAAATTTCAGAGATTTAAAGCAAGATTTCAGGGTCCTTTGTGGCTGTGATCGCCTTGTCGGTTCGTTTCTCTGATGTGCTATGTGCTGACTTCCAACTTGGTTGCTTTGGTGTTACTGAAGACCTGGGTGCCACGTATCTCTTTCTATCTGTTTCGTGGGCGGTTTTTAGTGACTTCTTGCACTGCTGGAGATACGGGCAGCCCATGTATCTCGCGCCGTGTGCACCAGAACAGTTGGAGCACTTGCGGTTGCTGTTCGGCTTCTTGAAATTAGTGTCTATTTTAGCCAGCGGGCACTCCTTGAATTCGTGCGCACCAGAACAGTATCTGCACGAAAGGCTGCTGCGGCAGGCCTAAGCTGTATGCCACGCCCTATTGCAGCGCGAGCACTGCATGATGTCCGGTGTGCTGGTCTCAGGCTGCCGCTGCTTTCGTAAGCGAGAGGGTCCTTGCGTCGCTACCGAGGCGGCATCAGGCGCCACTGAAAGGTCGGCTCCCGGGGGTGTTTCAGTCGTTATGGACACAGTTTCCATTTTCAACGGTAATTGTAAAAGTTCTCGAATTTATTTAGAGGTTAAACGCACGCCCTAGGTTTCGGTTTAAAAAAAGTTTATAATGTAGATTATAATTACCTAGGGCGTTGTTCCTTCCTCTGGTGATACTTGGCTACACTGGTCACCGGTGTAGATCTTTGTTGCTGGTAGTTGTCGTTGTCTAGATGCACACACAGGCTGCTAATGACCCACACGCAGCCGACTCCGATAGTTTAGTCCAGACAGACTCAGCCGAATATCAAGCGAAACTATCCAGTGGCTAGCTATCG
This sequence comes from Candidula unifasciata, assembly GCA_905116865.2. Taxonomy (NCBI): domain Eukaryota; kingdom Metazoa; phylum Mollusca; class Gastropoda; order Stylommatophora; family Geomitridae; genus Candidula; species Candidula unifasciata. The sequence continues at coordinate 85,032 of CAJHNH020000195.1, read as the reverse complement.
AAAAACAGGCAACGAATGGATAGTTAGCTGGCGACGTGATCAGGCGAGGCGGGCTTGGGCGTTCAACGTTTTGCTCGAGCGAAAGCGGTCAGCGAACTGGGAAAGATTGATTGGAGATGGTGCACAAGGCAACAAGGAGCAGAGCTTTCAATGCTGAGCACAGCACAGAACAAGGCCTTTTTATGGACACCGAGACTCCTTGAGCAGCCAGATTTTTTTTCGCATGTACAATCAAACTAAAATTGTTAGCCTGTTGTCGCTCTGTAACATCAGATATAGAGAATTGACGGGATTAACAGAGCACAATCTAAGGGCCTATCTATTTCTGTTACTTGATTAAGGGCCTATCTAGGGTATTTTGTGCTTGTGGTAGGGCGTCATAATTTTTTTTTGCGCTTTGCATTAGCGATTGCTCAGTTTTTGGGCTACATTTAAAAACTTTGTAGTGCATAATTAGGAATCTGTTTAATGCAAGTAAAATTCAAACGACAATATATATATATATATATATATATATATATATATATATATATATATATATATATATATATATATATATATATATATATTATATATATGAGTTCACAGCTATACAATGTTGATAAATATAATTTGCGCAGTGTAAACTCTTTGAAAATTGTTTACAAATAAAAAAAAACTAAAACAAAACTATTGAAATAATACTAATAACAATAGGCTATTATTGTACATTTTGTGTGTGCTCCTTCCAGATGAGACGCTGCCACTTAAAAAATATGAGTTTTTTGGCAGCCCCTTTAAGTGGCCCAATCACATCTTTCCTACAACGGCCAGCTACAGATTTATTAGAGAAGGGAGTGGTCCTACCTACCATGCCCTACCAGTGGCAAGTTCAACCATCTAATGCTGAAACACACACACACTAAAGCACACCGGAAAAACGTTGGCTAACAATGTCAAAAAAAATGTGCAACTGAAAATCAATTTTTTTTTTCTTAGTATTAAAACGTATTTTTAGTATTTTGGCATAACCTCACACACAGATTTTTTTTTCGATCAACAGTATTTGAAAAAAATTTCTCTTCTTTGAAGACTTCAATAGTATCAGCCAATATATCAGCTTTGTAACAAACTGAGAGGGGGGAAATGGAACAACTATGATGTAATGGATAAATCATTTCAATTCTGATCAAAGGGTCAGCTATATATATATATATATATATATATATATATATATATATATATATATATATATATATACGTACACACATGGTTTTAGGGTCGTTTTTACGCTTTTTAATAAAAAAAAATTGGATAATTTATTTAATATTTCCACACACACACACACGAGCGCGCGCGAATACAATTTTCATATTAAAATACATAATTTCGACAGCCCTGTCTGGTTTACCCAGAAAACCATGACGTATTCCACCAAACCGGAACATAAGCCGTGTACTTGAGAGACGATCAGTTCAGCCATCATAACAATTGTGGGTGTTTGAGTGACATCATTGACTTCATTTGCTTTCTCTAAGTGTTGTTTCCCAAACTGAAAACATGAAACAGAGTGTGCACATGCCCGGTGTCGATCCTAGATCGTTCCGCTGCTGTCTATGTTGCCATGTCAAGACAGGGACCCTGATTTATGGCGTGTTTATTGCGGTAAGTTCGTGGACTCTTTCCAGTTCTGAAAATAAATATTATTATTATGCAAGCAAACAATGGCTTTTGGAAAAATTTTTACAATGTCTCAATGTCGTGTTAATGATAAGGTGAGGGTGAGTTTCAATGCAGTCTCAGTCTCATCGCTCAGCCCGGCCAACTCCAACATGCTGACTATAATTGTGAAATGTTCGTTATAAGTTCCTTTCCTGGGGTGAAGCGAAGCAATTTATTTTATTTGGCGACCATTTTCGTTTCCCTGTCTAATCATCAGTCATGTGACATTTTATTTTTAACTCTTAGGGTAATGTACAAAAACAGTATCATGCAATCCTGATGTTTTAAGACTTAGTATTTTTAAATGTTGGTTGCTAATGCTTACTTAGTGACTGGTTATTTTTAGGCCTATTTTACCATTAGTTTACAATACATTTTTAGTTATTAATTAGTGGCCAAAATACCATTAAATAAGGGGGGGGGGGGAGAAGCACATGATACATCACCAGGACTAAGAAAAAAAAATTCATCTGTTCCGAAATTTGATAGTGATTCCGAAAAAATTTTTTTTTTTAAATTAATTAATTAATATAAATATTCAATAAGCGACCTAGTTCTAATTTGGAGCTTGACATGTGCTTATGTCTTTAGCACATTTAAAGCTTTTTTATTTTTCCAATGAACTTACCAAGGGAAAAAAAAAATAAAGACAGTTATAAAGTTTATAAGAACATATTGAGTAATGATTATGATAAATGGCGGCCATTTTGAATAATTATTAGTCAATTATGATTTGATATTGCACAATTACTAAAAATTTCATCTTTATTCAGTTAGAGCTTGTTGTCCTGAATCCAAAAATATATGGTTTCTAGGGTTTTTTTTAAATACTTTATAAGTAAAAGCACGTTTTAAACACTCCTCTAAGACTTACGATTTTAAGGCGACAAGTTTTATCTCACTTTTATTTTTTCTTCTTTGTTCATTTTTTCCACAAAAACTTCAATAACTTGGCTTAGAATTGACATACAGGCATGAAAGAGGTACCGTTGGAAAGTGCTTTTCAATATGTATGCAGCTGTACTGGTTTTATAAGGGAAAAATGATTTTGAAAATTTGACTAAAGTGACTAATTATTAAATAGCTGTTTTAGTTTAAAAATTCACTGCCCAGACATCCTTACTACATCAGCCCATCGTCATCATCTCATCTCACTCAAAATTCTACTCATCATCTTTAAAAAAAACAACTCCACCCCCTAGATTTTAGCCTTAAAGATTAACACCTAATGATTATGGAGTCACTATACAGGTTATAAATGTAGAAATACTGAAAATGAAATACCTACTATTCTTGCCGCTCACGCGGCATGGATTGGCGCTAAACTAGATGGCTAGGACTCACGTGCAAAGCTGCAGGGGATGCGGAAGCTGCTGCTCGTGAGTCCCAGCCATCTAGTTTAGCCCCAATCCACTTGGTGTGGGGGCTACTCTCGGCGGTGGCGGTAGTCACCGAAAAACCGCAAATTAAGTTGCCGGAAGTGCGCAATTGATATGTGACTGAGGCTCTGTTAGGATGTTTCTGCGGCCGCCATCTTTTGTGCCCGTTATTCGGAGGATAGCCCATTTATGGCAAAAGTTGTGTCACTTAATGTCATACATTGTATGCTGAAAGTGAATGATAATGTTAATAGTATCCTGTTCAACCCTTTCAGCAATATTGTGATGTAAAGTGTTCGTTGTCTTTCAAATGTATACTTATTAGTTTACTTTTGCTTTACCTGCTCACACACAACAGTAGTAATTATTTGGCTGCAGTCAGATCTGTGAGAAGTAAGCAGTAGTCTTCTCTACTAGTTATCACCAATTTACTAATATCTTCATGTTCTTTCTGATTTGTACAGATAAAAAGCCAAGGCTGTCCTTCAATCTACCCCCCCCCCCCTCTCCATATTATGGTGGCAAAATATCCTAACAGGGCCTCAGTCGTGTGTAAAATGCAGACTTCCTCCGACGAACACATCGCTGCAAAACTAGGATTACTTGACAATTTCAAGACACACAACACTGCAGATTATAATAGCAACCGTTGACAATTTCTAGCGTTTTTGCAGACGATAATAGCGATCCTTGACAATTTCGAGACACGCAAAATAACAGATGATAATAGCGACATGGCGGGGAGACCGCGCGCTCCGATGCAGATTAGCGTCGTCCTCACACTTTTTGGCATGCGCAAAACGTGGTTAAAACTCACAGCTGACAGTATCCTCCAGATGGGGACCTAAGCTAGATGCCTGGGACTCACGAGCAAATAAATTGAAGGAAGTTGAAGGTAGTGGTGCGGGGATACTGTCGGCCGTGCGGCATAGTCGCAGAAACAGGTTCTTATGCTGAGCTCCTGTTAGAGCATTTGTTTGCTCTCGATAATATTGGCCCGTTATTCGTAGCCGGTCCTGGTCTCCCGCGATTTGTTCCTCAGCAGGAACTCCATATTTTGCATATGGTATTTGTTTGTCTGCCATAATATGGGGGGGGGGGGGAGATTGAAGGAAAGCCAAGGTAAGATTGAGTTAGAAACCAAAATCAGTGCACTTGGGACATTCCCCTGAGTGGACCGTTCTTATTCTAGTGGTACCAGTAGCCGTCTGATTATATTCCCGTTGTGCCTTTCCTCTGAGTGATAAGTGTTGGCCAGATCCACGGCTCCACCCATTACTGTACTATTGTTTCCAGACAATTACATAGCAAAATCTTTGATAGGCTTATGATTAGGCGTGTTTCCTTCAAAGTCAGAGTACATCTGCCTGAGAGTCAAGGAACCAACAGTCTGCATACAAATATGCCTGATGATTATTGTGTTAGTGGAATCATAAATGAAGTTATGTACAAATGGCTAATTGATCTTTGTCGCCTCATAGGTGTCACTCAGAAGTGCTGATAGTTAAGGAAGTAATTAAGAAGTTCAAGCTTCTTTTGTGTAAACACTTCACCTAATGGTCATATAGTTTTTTTTTTTTTTGGGGGGGGGGGGGGGGTCACTTGGAGACTTGTGTTGATGTCAATCTGTTGATTTGTTTCAGTTTGCCCACATTATTTTGTTGGGTTTGCTTGTCTTTGCTGCAATCCACCCGGATGTTCTCATGCCACAAAACCAACCTCATTATGATGGAATTGTTGTGCAGACAGAAAGTGGCAACATCTTTCAGACTTTTGAGCAGCCTGCCAGGCAGCACATCACCAAAGGTGGTACCAGTTTCTTTTACATTGTGTTTGTGGTATCTAAATTATGGGTTCTTTTCTTTTAATTGACCTCATCTTATGCACTCTACCCCCTTCTCTCCTCCCCCCCCCCCCCCCCCCCCCCCAAAGAAAGGGTAAACTAAAAGAAAACTACCAAATTATGTATTTTGGAAAAATAAATAACCATCACGTGTATACAGGATTGACACTTGGAATACATTTAACAAATTAAGGGGTAATATGAGGGTAATAAGTACAGTAGCAGGAAATAAACATCAGCTTAAAGATAGCCTACACAATTGTGGCTTTACCTAAAGTGCTTGTCATAACCTATGTTGAAAGATGTTGCAGGGAGAAGGATGAAAAGAAGTAAAGAAACAGCAGGAGAAAGAGAAGTACCATGCATATTTTTATTATAGGAGTCATTCATATCAGCTTGATATCCAAATTTAGTTGCTTCTGAAGGAAACAATCTACCATCTTTTTGTTTCATTAATGAGGCGTTAAAAATCAGAGTCTGATGCCATGTGACAGTCTGTAGTATGGAGTATTAGAATGTTTAAGGCATCAGATAAGGATAATATTTAACAGTTAAAAACTACATACAATTGAGCAGGAATTAGATAAATGGGGAGCTGTGAAGATTACAGTTAGGTTAGTTAGCACTACAAAATTAATGAGCAGTGGAAGCATGTAATTCTCTGATTGGGATCTAATACGCCATTGGAAGGGGGTGGGGGGGGGGATAAATTCCCTGCCCCTTAATAAATATAATTAGAGTGCAACTAATTAAGGATTTGTTAAAATCGAATGTGTTGGGCTAAACGGAACAAACATTACAGCCTAGCTGTAAACCTCAACACAATCTGCCAACTAACCTTTTAAGGCAAATGTAGAACAAGAATCATGTAATCAGAGATAGAACTTGATGGTTATTGACTTCTTTCCTGTCTTGTGAATATTTTACATTCTCACATATTAGCATAAAGAGGCTTCAAGAATGTTTATCAGTGTTGACTTATTGACATCTCCTTTTGTTCAGTCCTCAGTTATTGACACATTTAGTTGGTCTACAGTTATTGACATCTCAGAAATCTGGGCTTCCGCTGCTGTTATTGTAAAACACTGATTTCAGTGACCTGTTGTTTTTGGTCCTTAACCACAAAACAGCAGTCTAATGTTGGCTGGAATGTCTGAACAGAGAAAGGGAGGGGGAGAATGAGAGATGGGATGAGCAAGACAAAGAGATAAAGAAGGTAAAGAGGTAAAAAAAAAGATAGAAATATGTTTGGGGTGAGAGTGGTAGAGAATAAATTGACTAATTAGTTAAGATGCACCTTTCATAGTTTCCTGCAGTATTTTTAAATAAATTGTGAACACTTTCTTACTGTAAGCCTAGTATCAATGAATGCCAAACTAGAAGTCATGGTGCCCATTTTCTGTTTCTCCTTCAGAAATATATTTTTAGCTTTTAATTCATGTTAATATTCTATAATTTGAAAAGATGTTGTGTTGTTTCTAATCCATTAATGTATTCTTATTGAGAACTGACATGTCTTATGTTTGGTAAATTTGTTCATTTACAGACAACCTGTGTGTGATGTTTGGGATTTCTCTGGTCTGCTTTGTATCAACCTTGGCTCTCATTTATGGAATTGCAAGAGTAAGTTGATTGACTTACTTTTCCTCTTTTAGCCCGTGGTGTAGAGTATCTAAAAAGTCTATCTCACCCATCAGTTGCCTAGCCGAGGACATTGAGATGCCTTATGAGGATGTAATCCTGGGTTCTTATGTAATAGGTGCTCAACTAAAGAACCATTGTCTGTCTGCTATAGTCCACATGGTGTAGTCAGAATGCAACACTTTTGCCTTCATCATTTTGAAGCCTGCATCGTGTATTCTGCAAGTCACACGCTTGATTTTAGTATACATATACACATATTTTACATAATGTGCAGTATTTAACTATCCTTATCCAACGTGTACAAAGGTAGCATGACCAGTCCTAAACAGTAACTTTCCTATGTGTGTTCCTGAGCACCATTGTAGAGGAGACAATAAACACATCACCTTCCTGACAAGGATGTTGTAGAAGTCTTCTTCGTCTTCGGTTTCACCAGCCGTAAACTCTGGCGGAAAGTTCTAGCTGTTCATCCACTTCTGGACTGCAGTCCTGTTCCAGAACCTGAGTGTTGCGTGTGCATCTGTTTGACAGATCTGACTAATTTGTATGCAGACTGTTGGTTCCTTGCCTCTCAGGCAGATGCACTCCGATTTCGAAGGAAGCTCCCAATTAGTCGACTCTTATGACATGCTTTTGGGCATGCAGTGGGTCTGTTCTTGTTTTCCCTATAATAGGGCCGTGGGAGCACATCTGCCTGAGAGTCAGGGAACCAGAAGTCTGCATACAAATAAGCCTGATCTGTAAAATGTGATGTGGGTGCACAACTGAAGTTCAGGAACAACAGTAAAATGGAAAACAACCAGAATGCTTAACCAGTAAATGTAGAGAAATATAAGAGCATTGACTTTTTCCGTCAGTATTAGCCTGCCAGGACAGGGTTCAGTCTAAGAACATGTAGGATTGTGTATGTTTTTTCTTCTGACCAGTGGGGTCAATCCAGCCTGATGAAAGGGATGCTCGACCATTTTCAGATTGACTGTGATTTGTCTGAGAAGGTAGCCGACCACCGAGCCTTGAATATCATGGCCTGAAATATGTGAATGTCTTATTTTCCACACGCTGACTGTAGCAGCTGCTAAACGATTATCTTTAACTTTGATTAATCTTAAAATTTTCTGATGTGGGTTCTGGATCCCCACTTTGTGAGGAGGGGGGGGGGGGGGGGTAAATATAATAGGCTTACTGCCCCCCTCTCCAACATGCATGTTTGTAAAATTCAATTTCAAGTTTTATTTTCCTCGGGTGGTGTAATTGAGCCTAATTACAGCATAGCTGTGATATTTGTGCCTTTTAGCAGACACATCTGGCTTCATCCGGCATTAGCTCAATCAGGTTAGAGTTCCCATAAAAGTGACTAATTAGGGATGATCCTTCTAAGCCAGAGTGCATCTGAGATGCAAGCAACCTGCAGTCTGCATATAGATAAGCCAGGTCTGTAAAACATATATGTACACAGAACTGAAGTTCTGGAACAAGACTGAAGTCCAAGAGTAGATGAAGAACCAGAAATTTCTGCCGAAGTTTACAGCCAGTGAGCAGAAGAAGAAGAAGATCAAAACATTAAAATACAGATTTTATGTCAGGTAATGTTTACACAATTTCAGATTTCATTATTTTACTAAATCATGAAATATACAGATATGCAAATGACAGTTGATTGAGGATATGCAGTATAAGATGTAGATAGATCTCAGTTGTACACTTGTCTGTCACAGAACCTGGCCAGCTACCTGATGCCCTTCTTCTGCCTGCAAGTGTTTGACTTCTGCCTTAGCTGTCTAACAGTGGTTGGCTGCTTCACTTATGCTCCCAATATTAAACAGTGGATTCATGACCAGAACCTGGTAAGCATGGAGCTCTGTTTATAATCACACTTTTGTGTGTGTGTAATTGACTTCAGTTGTTTAATGTAATTGATTTTGTACCTAATCCTTTGGTTACCTAGTGCAGATGTTTTGAAGCACCCTGAGGATTGTTGCTGGAGCTATGCAGTTTGTGCTTTGCTTTGTGCAATGCTAATGTTGAGGACCAGCATCTTTGTGGAGAGGCATCTAGCCGTGAGATAAAGCCTCTCAGCTTTAAACATAATTTCACTGTATGTTTACGTCAGTCAGTCAATTAGGTGTCATCTCCACAATAAAGGTTGGCTGCAAGGAATCTCTGACATGCTCTGTCTTTCACCCTGTATGTATAATCTCTCAGGCTGCAGTTTATCTCTTAATGGTATCCTCTCACTTGTATCACTGCCTGCCTCTAGCTAGATTGCCTTTAACTCTTCCATCCAGTGTTTTTATAAAAGTGTTGTTTTTATGTATTTCATAAGTATCTCATGTCTTTTTTTTTCAGCTACTCTTTTTTCATTTCTAGATTCTTTAGGTTCGTCAAATTCATCCTGTTTAATTTCAGTGTGTTGCAAAAATGTATCACCTCTTCTCTGTAGCAGTATAGCTAAACCCAGTTTTGTTTTTTCCATTTACTCAGCCACATCCCTTCTTCCCCATTAATTCAGTCACACCTCTTCTCCATTCCAATCTAATTCAGACTTGCATTTGTTTTTGTTTTTTCCCCATTTGTTTAGCCATACCATTTCTTTTGAGTTCCTGCAGTTTATTCAGCCACCCCACTGTGCTATCAGCACAGTATTTACTACATACTGCTACAGCATTAAAAAAACATTAATTAAATACTGGCACAGATTATTGAAGTAACTGACCCAGCATTAACTTAAATGCCGACCTGCATTAATTAACTAAATACTGACACAACATGAACCAAATACAGACAAAAAATTAACTACATACTGTCACAGCAAACATTTTGCAGTTAATTTTTAAAGTCAGTGTCAGAGCACTAACCTTTCATCACCATCATGAGACCTGCTGCATGAGGGTGATAAAAATATGCTGATATGTTTTTGTTAGTTGTCTGTTATTTGTGTTATCTTACATTCAGCTGTGTGGGTGTATCATACTTAGTATAGTTGAACAGCTCAACTCAGTTCGGGGTATCCAAGTGTATTTTTGTTCAGTGTATAGCTAGTTAGTCAGTCAACAGATTATCCTCATTGCATATTAAACACTTCACACCATTATTGCTCGGATCCTCTCCTCAGTAAATCCCACAGTGTAGCAGCTGTTGACACCAGTTCTGTGTTGGTTTCTTATTCTTCTTTTGCTTCCTGTTGTCTGCTGTTGTCTGGCTACACACCTTTTAACATGTTGTTCTTGCAGTCTGGTCATGGTTGCAGATTCAGTTATTACTTGGTTCTCACAAATGTCTTACTTCTCATAGAGCATTCAATATATCAGACTAGAGTATTCTGTCTTCAAGTGTATTCTCTTATCTGGGGTATTCTGCATTCATTGTAACTCTAGTGCTTAGGGTATCCAACATTCAGTTGTATTCTACTGCCTGTTATCCTTGATTTAATTGTATTATATGTGCAAATGATATCATGTGTGCATCAAGCTTTAATTATGGGCAGTTGATTATGTGAATGAAAATTAAGATATATTTTAAAAGGCTGCTGCATATTTTATGTTGCTGGAAAACTATCCCAGAGTTGGCTATCTATAGAAATATGGTTTGTAACATTTCAGGAAAACTATCGCAGAGTTGACTAACTATATAAAACAGATTAACATTGCAGGAAAACTATCCTATTTTTGAACAACTAAATAAATCTGGTTGTTAACATTGCAGGAAAACTATCCTGGAGTTGACCATCTAATGACTCTGGATTCTGACTATCTGATGCTGCTGTTTGTGACCCTGCTGATCCTTGTTTTGTCAGTCAAGGTAATATTGCACCATGTCACGTAAACTGGTTTATGAAACATGCTTTTAGAAAAAACTTACTTGACAACTGTCAGTCTAGAACTGATAAATCACTCAAATAATCAACTGTTTAAGCATGTTTCTAAAAATAACATGCCAGACTAGGAGAACTACTGTGTCATTCAATGTCAGAGAACTAATGTATCAATTACCAGCATTAGAGCTGCAATCATACCTGCATGTGGGGTACCTACAGTCATATAATAGGTTTTCTTCTTACAAGCCATGCTGTTTGGTATTGATAATTATATCTGTCCACAGCCTTTTGTCTCATGTTCTTTCAGCCAGTTGCTCTGACAAAGGCAAATGCAGAGGAAGCAGAATGGGTTCCAGTAAATGGAAAAACTAAATGCAAATGTGTCGAGCAAGCATATTGTCAGTAATCGCTCAGTGGTGTGAAAAAATGCAGACGTGTAAAGCAAATTGTCAGTAATCACTCAGTGGTGTGAAATGTGTTCTGAAATGAATTCAGATAAAGAATATGATGTGGTTTTTCCCTGAAAGCTGACCAACCTGATAACTAAGCGGACAGACCAAGAGTGAAACAAAAACAACTCTCTTTAGTGCCTTTATTTACCACTTTATATTGTGGTGTCAGGGGCTGCCTGAATGGTTAAGAATGCAGAGCTATCATACGTGGAATTCTTGGTATTGTTAGGGATTTGTTTCTGTTAAAGGGAGGGGGGATCCTTACCTGCATAGTCTATAGCAGTAGCACTAGCTATGCAGCCCTGAATTCCTCAGGTTTATAAAGAACTCCCTGTCTATACCATGGGGGGGGGGAGGCTTTGAACTTGCGAGCATTTAGGGCTACGTGGCTAGTGTGGTTACCATGAACAGTTCAGGTTACATTGTGTATTTTTGCTGCGCACAGAAAAACAATGGATAACATCTTACTAAAAATGTGAACCTGAATCTCCAGCTTGAGTAGTTAAAACATTGACTCAGGTCCAAATCTTTACCAAGATGATTTCCATTAATTTTCTGTGTGCAGCAAAAAAAAATAAAAAATGTAACCTGAACAGTTCATGGTAGTTCATGTTTGGGTGGTGTAGACAGAGGTGCTTTGAGCCTGAGGTGATTTAGTTACTGCCATTGATTTTTGCATTATCAGCTAAAATATTCAAATTTGGTGAGTGACAATGATGACATAAATATTGCCAGGCTTATCTGATGGGGATGGTGTGGTCCTGCTACAAATACATCCAGATGCACGTGGCTTCCCGTAGTGTTGTGAGGGAGTACTCTGTCGATCCTGACTCCGAGGTAATGTGTGTTTCTTGTTTAGTAAAGTTTGTTTTGACATACTAACCTAACAGGTTCCTCTCTCCTGCCATCTTTTGAACACTGAGCTGTAATCTGTTTTCAAGTAGTTTTTGAAGTAAATCTGTTTTGTCAGATAAACAGTGCTAGCTCTGTCTTTTGTGAGCTTAACCAGGTTGTATATTTACTAAAGTGAAAAGGTTTAGTTGCATATTTTGTAAGATGAGCAGTTTTAAGGGTACGTTTTGTGAAATGTCTGAAATAAAAGTAGTGATGTCAAAACATGAAAACCACCAGTCTAGACTATCTTGAATCTTCAAATAGGAACATAACTATGCACATAACTTTGTTTAAGGTGTCTTTAAAAAAAAAGTGAAGAAGATAACATCAGCTTATTCCATCTGTGCCCATTTCCCCGAGGACCATGTTACAGGGACAGAGAAGACATCAATAAGGAATGTGATTTTTCTTTTGTGGTGTTTGGATAAAAATGGAAATAAGATGTCCCAAAAGGGCTGCAGGAGTGGTCAGATAAGATAAAATCAATGTCTGTTGTTGAGTAGGCCAAAAGAGCGAGAAGCAGTAGCTTTTATTTCCTTCGACATCCAGTGCAGTAGAAAAGGAAGTGGGGAAGAAGAAGATGTTTGTATGGGAACATAATGTTTTTATGTTTGTGTACCTTCATGCGTGTGCGCTCTTGATGAATGTAAGAATAAAAAAAATGTAATAGAAGTACGGCCCTCATAACATTAGGTAGAATTTTAGAGGATCTTGAATTTCCAGTCTGGGCAAATATCTTATACTGTGTATCCCTTGTAACACTATGTACACGTAACCAGAGTGGTCTAAGCCTGGTATGCTGAGAATGGAGACAAACATGCATGGTAACCTGGTAGCAGCAGAGCTACACTAATGCTACATTTTTTATTCTCTCTTACAATTTTCTCCATTTTGTTTTTCTGCTTTGCCTTTTAGATGTGAAGTACTCATTGAGTTGTGTCTAATCACTTGTTTTTCCATCAGATGCTTCTCCCTCCAAAGTATGAAGATGCAGTAAAGATTCCAGGCAACTACCCCCAGCCTCCTGTCTACAGCATGGAATAGGGCTCAGTGATGTTGGTACTGCAGCACGACTGACACCCAGCCTAGTCTTTGCTTGATCTCCAGGCTTCCACCAGTGCCATAAAGTCAGTCAGCTGCAGGGAGTACCAGCGTAACTTCTGTTCAGTAGATGTTCTCCATTTGATTATTCTGAGGATTTACAGTTTAACTAATATTTAATTATGATTTTCATCAATTGTCTACATCATTGCTGCTAGTTGATTTCCCTGCTGTTTCGTTTGTCGGATAGTTAATTGTTTAGCTTTCATTATCTGTGATGAATGCAAACAAACAGATTATCTGTACGATGAGTGTTAACAGTCAGTACATCTCAGATATTTGATTGTTAGCTTTCATTATCTGTCCAATGATCGTTACTGTCATTATTTGTCACACAGATGATTATAAACTGTCATCATCTGATAGATAGTTGATCAATGAATATCTCTCAGGTAGCTAATCCATGTTAACATCATTGAAAACACAATTCTGAATTGACAATAAAATAATAAAAACAGAATATTCCTGTTGCTTTGATTCTTACAATCATTGGCCAAATACTTTTGATTTAAATTTCTTTAATTGTAGTGTTTTTGAAAGCATTATGCAAATTTTGAAAATTGTTGCATGAAATTCTGTTATAACTAGGTGTCTGCCTAATGTTTTGTGTGCATATTTATTTGGCATATAATTGTTTTTCGTAGCCTAGCAGCCTTGTTTCTGAAATCATGACAACAGTGTGCTAGCAGAATAGGTTGTCTGTATCAAAATGCATTTTCTAAGATCATTCGTTTATAGTGGGATATGTCACCTTAGACAGCAGGTTGTATTGTTATTTTAAAATATCCACTATAGTTGATTGTAAGTTTTGGTTATCTGTCAGGTATTTATTTATTAGCTTCCATAATATATCAGATAGTTGATTGTTAGCTTTCATTATCTGTCAGATAGTTGATTGTTAGCATTCATTGTCTGTCAGATATTTATTTATCAGCTACCATAATATATCAGATAGTTGATTGTTAGCTTTTATTATCTGTCAGATGGCTGATTGCTGGCAGCATATGACTGATATTTTTTGTACTCAAATATCCATTACTTTGATTTTAATTGCTGTCTACACAAATACACAGTAATCTGGTGATCTTTAAGTGCACAGATATACTTGACAAGTTAGATTTGAAAGCAGGTACTAGTCGAAGCAGCAGGTGTCATGCCTACATGTATGATGTACAGTTGGTGTCATGCCTACATGTATGTATAGTTGGTGTCACGTCTACATGTATGTACAGTTGGTGTCACACCTACATGTATGTACAGTTGGTGTCACACGCCACAATGTAGGTACAGTTGGTGTCACACACCTACATGTATGTACAGTTGGTGTCACGCCTACATGTATGTACAGTTGGTGTCACGCCTACATGTATGTACAGTTGGTGTCATGCCTACATGTATACTTAGTTGGTGTAGGTCTTGTCACTATTGGGAATATATTTCTTTACATGTACAAATTGTTTCATGTACATATTTTTGGTTTTGGATGTAGAATTTCAATTAATTTCTTTCCTTGTCTTTGTGAATATTTACTGGCTGTGTTGATATTGAAGTATGACAGACACTTACATTTCTGTTTTTTTACAGAATATTCTTCATAGTGTAGAACAGAACATTAAACTCAGTGCACAGTTACATTTTGTGGCCACTTTTTAGGAAAAGAAAAACTTTATTAAATGTGATAACTAGAAAAATATGCGAAGGAAGAGAACTAGAGGCATACAAGAGGGGATCATTTTAACATGTACGGTTAAGGTGTCACAACACTAAATGTGGCTATTGATGACAGGATATGGAGATGGGTGGTACTTGAGGATGATGATGGTATACAAATGACACAAAATATTGTGCTCCTGTTTGAATTGTTCTAACAAAAATAAGTCACACCGCTACATTTGAATTTCTGGTGTTAATACATTTCTGCAGTTGTTTTTGTTAGCATTGCTTTGTGCTAGTTAGCTACTTTTGTTTTGTTTTACTGGTGGACCTGTTTCATGGTCTTTTCACATTATTTTTTTTAATAAACAAAACTCCAAGATGAACAAGAAGATGTTAATGGGCATGCAGATATGTAGTTACCTTGATACAGTAATGCATACACATAGACACATTCATATAGAAGGAACTTGTATATATAAAATGTTGTGCTAAGAGACTTGTCTATTTACACATACTTATAGGTGGAATTATGGAGCCAGACATAAAGACATATCCCTCACTTCTGTTCATGCCTGCTAAAATTGTTTCTAGTTTCTCATTTGGCAGCTGATCTCTCTGCAGAAACCTGAATTAAAAATTCACACCTTTAAGAGTCCTTTTTGGCTGAATATTGTAACTCTATTTCCACAAGGTCACTGTTGCTTGAATACAGCCCTAAATATTCCACAGTGGATTGCCATGATTTAGAAAGCACTTCTATGTTTCCTGTACAGTGCTGCTTGAATTTAACTGTCATGCAGCTTTCAGGTTTAGATATTGTTTTGTGATACATTTGCTTGTTTTGACACTTTATTTTTTTTTCCACAACATTCATGTTCGTTATGTTAATGTTGTAGAATGTGTCCATGATACCTCTTCTCTGCTTAGTAGGTTGTAGCTTTAATTTGCTTTCTTTCTTTGTTTCACATTCTGTTTTATTGTGATTCAAGTAATAGCTATTTTTCATCAAATAATGAAGCTATCAGCTAGCACCGTAATCTCTTCCTTCAAGTCGGGCTATCAGGTTTAAGCACAGCCCATCAGAACATTATAGTGCTGACTAGGATCCACATTTGTGGACCAAAGTTGATGAATGCCATAAATGTCCTAATTATCAACGATAAAAATTGACAGGGTAAGGGTCAAGGGCAAGTAATGACAACATAGTGTGGCTCTGTAGCCTAGAGGTAGAGAACACTTTCACTTGAAAGAGAAATCTCCATATATCAGGGCCCTATTTCTGCTGCAGATGGTTTAGAAACAGGCCCCTTTTCTAAGCTTTTAGATGGTGGTACAGGAGCCGCACCAGATAAGATATTAGTTTTTATTTTGTCAGAACCCCCCCCCCCCCCCCCCCCCCCCCTTCCCAACAAAAAACAGCAGTGGATGCAATATTCAAATATAATGGAGGTGGCAACATTCAGATAGAAATCATAACATAAGACAAGGTGATGATCAACAAGAATAAACACTAAATATCTGAGTTGTTTTCTCTACCTCTGTTTTACTGTCACTCTCATCTAAAACAGGAATGAAGGGAAATATAGCTCCTTGTTAGATAATATAATAAAAACACATATAGGTGTCTAAACCTAATACACTGTATACATCTTGTTATTGGTTATGGTTTGTTACTCAGTTCATATATTGTAGACAGTTATTATGGGTTTTCTTTAGTTGTTATGTCATCGGTTGTCTACCTGACTCCTTGGTAGGGAGATACGACTCATAGTCAGAAGTGCTGTGGATTTGCTCCCACTTAACTGTAACCTAAACAGCAGTTTGCATAAACTACATTACAGATGGGTAGGTTGTAAAAGGACACATGTGACTAAATTTACATGTACTGCAGTATTTCACATGTTGTCTAACTGCATTTCTCTTTGTAATGTTCACCAGCTGTAAACTCTGACAGAAAATTGTGGTTGTTGGTCCACTTCTGGGTTTTGGTCATCTTGTTCTAGAACATTATATTTGCATGCATATCCGTTTTACAGACCTGGCTTATTTGTATGCACATTGTTGGTTCCTCACCTCAGGTAGATCCACTTCAATTTTGAAGGAAGCACCACTAAATAGTCAGCATTTACAACATGCTGGGGGAGGACATGGCAGTGGGTCCCCCCACCCACTTCCTGGGGGCCAAGGAAACCCCACTGTGATAATTGCAGTTTGAAAATTTGAATGAAAAATCCTGTCTTCTGGCAGGCATTTTAAACTTTGCCTTGGCTACTAGGATAACTGATAAGGAAAGAATATATTTGGATGGATGACCCATGGCTCAAGCAGGTTGACAACCGCTGTGTTAATCATGTGACTTTCTTTTTATTTTTTTACGCTAATAAATAAACCTGTTTACATTTAGTGTTTAAAAAAACAGTTTCAAATTTAAAGACACGGAATCATTGATATTGCTGTCACTGTGTTTCACTGGTGGTTAAAATGATAAATATTGTAGGAGTTTCACATTTGGAGCACTGCTAGTTAAAATAAAGATTGTAGTAGTATGTTTGCATTTGTAGTACATTCATGAAAATTATTGTAGTGAATTTAGGGTTCAGCAATGAATTTGTGTAATCTTTTCTATTTAAAGCTGATCTTTAATTAAAGGGGTAGCTTGATTTTTGTTTTGGTATAAATTAAAGTGAACCATACACATCTTCAGTTAGTTTTGAGTGACATAATGTTCTGTTGTGTGTTTGCTATTTAGTGTGTAACAAAAATTTTAAATGGGTGCCATCTCCACAGTCAATGTCGGCTACTGTATATCAGTGCTGTCTTTGGGAATTATTTGTGAGGTCCATGTCTGTTCCATGGAGCAACTTTTGTACTGCTGTCTGAAAATTGTGAGTGGTTTTTAACTAATTTAACATCTTCACTAAGGTAGCCGCTGTGGTGTAATAGCTAGATGCTTGCCTGCAGACCAGAAGGTTGCAGGTTCAAGTTCTGGCGGAGCCAGACTCGCTTTGTTTTGTTTGTTTAAATTGCTGTCTGCCCAACCTCAAATGAATACCAGTTAAAGTCCTGGATAGTAAAGCCAATGACGTGGTGTTGACCATCTTACCAAGTAATAATATAGATCTAGCGCCACATGGAATAGTGTCCCTTTACTTTACTAATTGTCACTTTAAGCTATACACATTTGTCAACCACCTAAGACATTTTTGAAACCAAACTGGATGATCTTCAGACCACCTAGGATGTTTTTAAACCAAACTGGACATTTTTCAAACCAAACTTGACTATTTTCAAACCAGCCAAAATGATTTGCAAATCAAACTGGTCAGTATTTTTTGAATACCAAAAACTGATATGATTAAACTTTTGAGAAGTTTCGGGATAAAAACATGTTTTGTCATTGTTGCTAAAAAGTTCTGAAAGTGTCTAAGAATGTGCTGTAATCCCATTATTGCACAGTCTAGTAAACTTTATGAAACAAAAGAAAGATCATTAATGATTGACAGGGCGATGCTTCTCCAAGGCAACGAAGGTGCAAGCACACTTCCTTAATTAGTAGAGTAGATTATAAATGAGCCTGTGTTAACAGATGGGAAAACCACCCAGCAGGCTTTTCAGTTTGCTGGTATTAAGGAGAGCAAAGCAAGACCAGGTCCTTCTATATATATGTCCTTCTGACTAAATCACATGACATTTTGGCGAAGTCCCCTCGAAAATTGGTAACTGCAAGCAAGTTATTGCTTTTCATTTGTTGCATTGTGTATTCGTATTACAAATCAACAAGCGGATATACAAAATTTTCAAACTTTGCTGTTAGATTACAGCAATTTGAATGTAATGTCACGGGAGACAGTCGTTTAGTGATGTGTGTGTCACTGTGTCTGTTCAGTAGTTTTTATTTTTTTTTTGAACTGGCTGGTTATTCTTTTTTTTTGTTTTGAATGTGGAAATGTGACTTTTGGAGTAATACAAACAGGTAATTTAGAAGCCAGATCTGGAGAATCTTGCGTTGGAAAGAAAACTGTTGCTTTCATATTGAATAAATGGGGCAACTACACTGTGGATAAATTGTGTCAAGATGTTTCAGAGCTCTGGGTAAGTGGATAAAAACAATATTTTATTTACTAACTAACCTCTCACAGCAAGTCACTCTTTCCCTCGTTACTAATTGTTGACTAACAGTATAATTATGTGTTGTAGCAGTACACTAATAATATTAATCCTTAACCATTTGTGTTCATTTTTGTGAATCATCTTCTGCTTCGTGATCACTGGTTGCAAACAGACAGTGGTCCCAGTTCGATCTTCAGAATTAGCAAGATTCCCCCCTCTATCCCCCCCAGAAAAGTTCTTAGGTTGACCCTTCCTTATAAAAGTGGGTACCAGATAATTCCCATAATTATCTTGGAAGGACTAAAAAAAACTTCATTGTCAAAGGGTTAAGAATTGTGCTTGGGAGGCCCATCTGACATTCTTCCCTTTTGGCCTCACTCTTTACATACATTATTCCATTCTTGTGTTGGTCAGCATACAAATAATAAGCATCATCATTATCTAATAGTAAATTGAGGAGCAATGAAGCTGGTCACCTGTACCTCACATGTTATAGTCTGGAGTGTAGGGAAGTAATACTTCACACTCCACTGACAATGTCTGCTTTGAGACCCCACTGCCAGTGTCTGCTTTGAGACCCCACTGCCAATGTCTGCTTTGAGATCCCACTGCCAATGTCTTCCTTCAGATTCCACAGGTAACGTCTTCTTTGAGAACCCACTGGTAAAATCTACTTTGAGGCCCCACTGCCGCTGTTTGCTGTGACACTACATTTACTTGTAACCCTGACTAATTTGTGATGTGATGATAGTTTCTATCAGACACGGCCTATTGAGATGAAGTTTGGATGGTTCCACTAAGATAAAACCTAGTTTTATTGTGTTTGTGATAGTATCACTCAAAAAAGAAAATAAAAAAAAAAATGTAAATATGATTGTAATAGTTTCTGTAAGATGAGACATAATGTAAATATGGATGTGATAGTTTCTCTAAAGTGAGACAAAGTGTAAATGTGGTTGTGATAGTTTCCCTATGATGAGACCTAGTGTAAATGTCGTTGTGATAGGTTTCCTACGATGGGACCTATTGTTAATGTGGTTGTGATAGTTTCTCTACAATGAGACCTAATGTAAATGTGGTTGTAATAGTTTCTCTACGATTAAACCTAGGGTAAATGTGGTTGTGATAGTTTCTCCATGATGAGACCTAGGGTAAATGTGGTTGTGATAGTTTCACCACGATGAGACCTGGTGTAAATGTAGTTGTGATAGGTTTTCTATGATGAGACCTATTGTTAATGTGGTTGTGATAGTTTCTCTACAATGAGACCTAGTGTGAATGTGGTTGTGATAGGTTTCCTACGATGAGACCTAGTGTTAATGTGGTTGTGATAGTTTCTCTACGATGAGACCTAGTGTAAATGTAGTTGTGATAGTTTCCCTACGATTAGATATAGTGTAAATGTGGTTGTGATAGTTTCATTACGATGGGACCCAGTGTAAATGTGGTTGTGATAGTTTCCCTATGATGAGACCTAGTGTAAATGTCGTTGTGATAGGTTTCCTACGATGGGACCTATTGTTAATGTGGTTGTGATAGTTTCTCTACAATGAGACCTAATGTAAATGTGGTTGTAATAGTTTCTCTACGATTAAACCTAGGGTAAATGTGGTTGTGATAGTTTCTCCATGATGAGACCTAGGGTAAATGTGGTTGTGATAGTTTCACTACGATGAGACCTGGTGTAAATGTAGTTGTGATAGGTTTTCTATGATGAGACCTATTGTTAATGTGGTTGTGATAGTTTCTCTACAATGAGACCTAGTGTGAATGTGGTTGTGATAGGTTTCCTACGATGAGACCTAGTGTTAATGTGGTTGTGATAGTTTCTCTACGATGAGACCTAGTGTAAATGTAGTTGTGATAGTTTCCCTACGATTAGATATAGTGTAAATGTGGTTGTGATAGTTTCATTACGATGGGACCCAGTGTAAATGTGGTTGTGATAGTTTCCCTACGATGAGACCTAGTAAAATGCGTTTTTTTGAAAGCCTTGCAGCAAACGACAGTGACATGGGCTTAGCAATTATTGGTAGGGATTTGATTTCTGCTGAGCCTGCTGCAGACCCTGCGTGCATATCTGCTTGTAAATTTATTCCCTCAGGGACGGCTGCTGGATAAACTGGACTCAAGAGTGACTTGACCTGGATACAACGAACAGGCGCCAATCCAAGAAGCCCGTTCATTTACGAAGTAAAGTTGCTGTGTAATATGTGTAGATTTGATGAACACGTGAACGCATGTTTCAATCATGTCGCTGATAGCAGGGATGCAGACCTAGTATCACAGTGCTGATAGGCCCATTTACTGATGCTTACATAACTGTCCATGTGGGTCTAATGAATACGTAACTTTAAACTTCCCCACGCCCCGCCTATATACTCACTAGGTCACTTGTGATTAGCAGTTCCTGAGTCTCGTGACCTTCGCACAAGGTCAGAGCGGTGTTCCGCAATACTGTTAATATCGCGTGTTGTATATTTCAGCACGCTAGTGCTTTGAACACTCCCCCCCCCCCCCCCCCAAAGAAAAATGGAGCAACTGACCCTAACGCAACCCCCCCCCCCCTCTCCGAATGAACACGTAAATGTAAGACAACACAGAAAGCAAACAATAGAGCAGAACACACCTGTAACTTGCAGGAAAGTCGACAAGCCCAACAAACTTGTGAATGAAAAGTGACTTGCTCTGTTTAGGGAGATATGCGTCCAATATCAGGAGGACATCAGAGCACTTATGGTCACGTGCGTTAAAGATAATCTTTAAATGAACAGTTTGGGTCCCAGAGCACCACTGGGGGCAAGGGAGATCGTAAACTCACTGCCACACAATCAGCATGTCAAAAAAGGTGACTGTTTGCTGAAATCGGATGTGCCGAGCCAAAAGGTACATTTATCGCAGCCTAGTTGCAAACCACAACACATCGTGCTTACCACTCTTTAAAGCACGAATGGAGAATAAGAAGAAATACACGACGACCTAATTACTCCATTTATACCCACTGCGCTTTGATTCTAACACGCAAGTTCCTATCTCATTGATCTGGTGATACAAAAATCAGATATTACCACGACTGGAATTAGACACTTGGCAAACAGATTAGTCAGCGCCACTGAACAGCTATGCGACATGAAAGGGATCGACAATACATGGCTACTAATTTGACCGCATCTATAACATTTATCCGCGGATACAATCCTTATATCACAACATAGGTCTCAACTGGATGCCGACGCAAGCGGAATGATTGAGGTGAGGTAGCGTAAGTGCAGCCTTTGTATAGCAGCCCTTATGTAATCAATTCGCAACTTCTGGTTGGCTTTTGTTCGTTCAACCTGGTCCATTTGGTATCTGTTGAATGAGGCGTTGTGTGTTCTAGAGGTCAGACTTTTCCCCAGAGAAATCAGCTAGAAATCGAGTTGATGGGAAAGAAAAGAAAACAACACCGTTGTCTTGTTCGACTCTCATCCAGTTTAAGTAATTGAATGTTCTTGAATTAATAACCTCTCCGTGTTGGTTTCGTGGTCCCATTGGGGGGAGGGGAAGGAGAGGATGAGGTCCATTGCTTCCCTAAGATCTGTAAAACAGATATGCACGCAGAACTCAAGTTCTGAAACATGAATAGTCCAGAAGTGGATGAACAACCTGGACTTTTGGCCTGAATTTACAGCCCGTGAACAAGAAGAAAATTTAAGAATCGACATCACATCACATTACCCATGACACACCCATAAGCGCCTCATCCTCATATTCAGCAACAAGAGCAGACTTCTGTTTCTCATGGCACCAGTAACGGTTTAAGGTAATTATAAGCAGTATGTGTGTCTAACAACTTACTGTGGTTATTTAAAATCAAAAACAGAAACATTAACGATATTGTTCAAGATCTCAAACAGGAACACCGACACAGAGAAAGCATTGAAAATTAGGCGAGGGGCGCTCAACTATCTTATACATTTTGTGAAGGTGCCTGAGATTTTTTAATTCCGTTAGTAATATAATAATAATGTTCTAAAGATAACAGTTAAAATGGTTAGGCCATCCCTATCACAATTTACTAAGCACACAGTCGGGCACGTTCCCTTGAACTGAGGATCAAGACCAGAATGAGACTATACATTTCTAGGGGGCGTCAAGAAGCTCAAGAGACCTAAGCCCAAAGATTTCTGCGCCCTTGATCTGGGCAAAGAGGGCAGCCGGTTCAAACATTTCGTGCCAGGGAAACTGAAGTAGCCGATCGCACTTCAGTAAAATCAAGAACCAAACTGGCTCTGAGAAAATAATAGATGGTTCGATTCCTGGAGAAGAGGCAGAGGTTGACCAGCTGGATACGATGCCAGAGCAATAGCTAAACAACTAAGAAAATGAACAAATGCGCAATAGTTCAGAACGAATTAGGGTAATCGGGGTGCCGTGTTAGCGCAGTCGGTAGGAGACTCACTTCAAATTCGGCTGCGACGCGCTGCAGCCCACGGCCTTTGTTCGAAACCGGGCAGTTTCCGGGGTTCACCCAGCCTCTATGTAGGTAATAGATACCAGAGTTAATACTCTGAGGTAAATGGAGGAACGTCGCTGTAGCTACGGAGTTGTGTGCGGACGGCGACACAGGTAGACAGTTTCTTATCAGCTGTCTGTACTGGTGGAAGAACACTTATAGTTTTCAGTCGTGTTCAATGGACGGTGGTTCACATCTCCCGACTTTACCTTTTTTAGGATAATTATATTAAATAGAAGTTATAACATCGCAAGCGCTTCTTCTTTCTTCCTTTAAATATATGTATTTTGGCTTGTTTACATTTACTCCCGAATTTTTTCTTGCTACATTCATCCAGTTTTAACATATAGCTGTGAGTCCTGGACAATCGGTAGGCGGGCCAAACAATTTCTAGAGGCTTCAAAAATGTGGTTTTACGGAAGAATGCTTAAAAATACATTGGACAACCATAAAAGAGCAACCTAGATGTTTTGAAAAAGGCGAGAGTCCGAAAACAACTTATCACAGACCTCAGAAGGAGACAGTCATCATTTTTCGGCCATGTTATGAGAAGAGGGAAAATATAACATGTTGTGACCACTGGAAAGATCTGTGGAAGAGAGATAAAGACAACAAGAGAAGAGTCTTGACAGTCTTGATGCAAGGCATGGAGCTGTGTCTGCACACGAACTGAGCCAGACTCAGGTAATGGGTACCAGAGTTAACACTCTGGGGTAAATGGAGGAACGTCGCTGTAGCTACGGAGTTGCGTGCGGACGGCGACACAGGCGGACAGTTTGTCCGTACTAGTGACAGAGCACTTATGGTTTATAACCGTGTGCAATGACGCTGGTTCACATCTCCCGACTTTTATCTCTGCTTAATGCTGTTGTGTTACACGTCACAGGCACGGCTAACGATCGGTTTCCGGGATAGTGCGCGTTTGTTAGCTTGTTTCACTGTGTGTGGCCTTGTTGAGTCTCTACTGTCTGTACTCTACTAGGCCTTCCTCTGCGTCTCGATGTTTCCATTCTCATGTTCTATGCTCTAGCTCTAGTCTTAACCCCACCCCCACGCCCCCATAAATCTCATTACAGGTGTTGTTACTACAATTTTAATGATATATTCGTTTCTTTTACATTCTCTCCTTGTCATGTTGACTGCCTTTCTCAAACATCTTATTTCATACGAAGCTAGTTTCCGCTATTGTTCTTTTGTTTAGCCTAGGTTTGGCATTGGTTAAAATAATGTTGGTAAAAATATTGTGTTTATAATTAGTTTTTATTTTATTTTCCATTAGCAATGCTGGGTGTTTCAGTATCGGGGAACGCTGATAGATAAGTGACATTATTTTCTTGTTGGATTCTGATTCTGGGACTTGATCTCTGTCCAGTCGGCCGTCTGATGTGAAGGTGCTTCAAAGGTATTTGAATTCGCTCACCAGTTTTAATAAATGTTCGTTAATTTCCTGACGATATTTTGATGTTTTCTGTTTACTTTTATCATTTGTTTCGCCCATATTGATCGTCATGTTGTTTTTGAGACGGCTATTGTGAAGTACATTAGTGTGTTTCTGCAGTTGTTCGGTTTTTACTTGTAGAATACGCAATTATGGTCGACAAAAGCAGATGGAATAAGTAGTTTGACTGGTCGTTAGTTAGTGCTGATTCTTCTATTCTGATGACAAAGTCACTATAAATAATAAAGAGCAAGCTCATTCAAAGCTCAATTATCTTGGTTATTGTATTCAAAATCGGCTCTGTAACTAAGTCGGTGCGAACGCTCCGTAATGCCGCGGTGCCGAGTTTGATCGCAGCTGTGGGCCATGCGCCTTGCATTGGTGTCGACAGTGGTATCAGGGGGCCAACCGTCCAGAAAGCAATGGCAAATTACTGGACGTAAATTGCCTACAGAAACCACACAACAGCCAGGGGCTGCTGGGGTTGGTTCTGCAACGTCCTTTTTATTGTATTTAATTGTCTTTTCATTAATTTCTCGTCGGGTGAATATCCAATCACTGCACCTTTTTCCATTTCTAAATCCGAACTTGTGCTAGCTTTATGATGGCAAGAAGTATTACATAGGTGACGTGTCTTTTATATATATATATATATATATATATATATATATATATATATATATATATATATATATATTTATATATATATATATATATATGTGACAGGTAAAACATAATTCTACAAAGAAATGATATACACCGTAAATCCTTGTCAATAAAGATTAGGGTAAGAAAAATTCAAAGCTATAAAAAACCCATTTTAACACATGGCTGTGAATCCTGGACAAGTAATTGACAAGCAAAATCTCCTGAGGCGGAATGGGTGTCGTTTTACAGGAGAAGCAGAAAATTACCCGGGGAGCTAAAAGGAATAATCTACACATGTTGAAAGAGACAAAAAGATAAATTATTACACGTAACAGAAAGATGCCGTCGTCTTTTCTTCGCCACAAAAGAAGAGAAAAATGGAGTAGTGTTATGAGAAAATCTGGGGAAGTAGCACTTTTGGAAAGTGATTTGACAGCCTGTTATCATGGCGTCGGTGTCTGTAGCTTAGGGGTTATGAAAGCAGTTTCTTAAATATGACATACAAAGTTTTGATTCAGCTGCAGGCCATTCGGCAGCAGACCGCTTTGTGTTAATTTCGACAATGATATGAACGTCGATCCGATTATAAAACAAACTCAATCAGCAGGCGCTTCACAGAATGTCACTCTTGTCAAGGCACACCTGAAGGTCTCTCTCTAGGCAATTCTCCAGCCCTATGTAGTTTCATAGGCAATACATCTTCAGTGTCTTCTAGCCATGTTCGCGGAGGTCTGCCTCTCGTTTCCCACCTCCATCACCGTTATCTCCAGGCCACCATAACGTTTAACATGACCAGGAACCTCAGCTTTTGCTCAGCATACTTAGTCTCTCTTGGTCTGGACTGTTCACGTTCGGACTTCCTATCTGTGGTTTTCATTTTGGTCAAGCAATACAGTCACAGCATCGCATTTAATAGGATTTCTGCCGTCATCTCCGCTACTTGTACTAGCTCTGCTCTGTTGCCTTCCCTAGTTGGCATAGATGACCTCACTTCAGCAGTCTGTTAGACTGGGTAAATGAGCACCTCACACTTCAGCAGTCTATTAGACTGGGTAAAGGAGCACCTCACACTTCAACAATCTATTAGACTGGGTAAATTAGCACCGCACACTTCAGCAGTCTGTTAGACTGGGTAAAGGAGCACCTTACACTTCAGCAGTCTGTTAGACTGGGTAAAGGAGCACCTCACACTTCAGCAGTCTGTTAGACTCGGTAAATGAGCACCTCACTTTTCAACAATCTATTAGACTTTCTGGGTAAATGAGCACCGCACACTATAGGAATCTGTTAAACTGCCCGGATAAATAAGTACCCTCTTCTGTGATGCTATTACTAGAAAACTACTGCATGTAAAATAAACTAGTAAAACATACATATCATCGGCATGATGTTGACTACTCTAGCCATTCAGAGTCTATACAAATATGCGTTTAGCATCATATACTCGATTCCC
Organism: Candidula unifasciata; assembly: GCA_905116865.2. Lineage (NCBI taxonomy): Eukaryota > Metazoa > Mollusca > Gastropoda > Stylommatophora > Geomitridae > Candidula > Candidula unifasciata. The sequence goes on along the minus strand of CAJHNH020000195.1, from coordinate 58,404 downwards.
CACTCATGTGAAAAAGGTCCTGTCTGTTTCCTGAAACCGCAGACAGAACATGCCGGGGTTGGTTTGGTCTTCAACCTTTTTTACACTTACGGGTCTGAAGACTAGGAGAAATCTGGACTAGACCGGCAGCTGGACTAGCTAGGACAGACATAGGCAGAAATGTAGATGGTAGACAACATGTTATTGATCAAATGTAGCGTTTTATGCTCAACCATTGTTAGCTAGTGCGACATCTGCTGTTGCTTCAAGGTTGGAATCGACACATGTTGTGGCGGTATTGCTGTAGTGCCGTTGAACTGGAATAGTACATACAGGTCAGCAGATTTCCTTGTCCGCTACATATAGGGTTTACTTAAACGAACAGAGACTGGACCCTTGAGGCCGTAGCAATATTATATAATTAATTTATATATATAATCAAAAGCAGACAATGTATTGATCGACATTCACAGAAAGAAGTAGACAGATAGAAGGGCACATTAGACAATATTTTCTAGGGTGTCCTTCTATCTTTCTACATCTTTCTATGAGTGCCGATTAATTCATTAAATGTCTGTTTATTTTATATACATATATAGGGTTGAATAGTACTTGTTTAAATTACATTAAAGAAATTAAATATCTAGGAAGTATATTCTTGGAGGACAGGGGAAAAGATCCGGGAGTAGAACGATGCCAACGAGCCAGTGCACTTACACACTAATTAAAAGACATCCAAACATAAGTATGAGCGCGAAGAAACAGATAATAAAAAACATAAACGGCATATTGACACCAACACCGTGCTCCCACTGCCAGACGTGGCCATTATCAAAGGTTAACCTACATAAGGCTGACGGAAACGAAGATTGGCACAGGATATGACTCCTTGAGTTTGAAAGTACCTGAGGTGGGAGAGCTGGCGGGAGACCGAGTTTTTTTTTCAAGCAGACCGTGATTAGAGCGACGTTCTGCAAAGAACCTGCTACGTGATGATGATAAACCTACTTAGACCTGTGAAATCAGATGTCTGAGAAAAGCCGCCAACTTAACTATCTGAGGCAATGTTAAAAATGATATTATCAGACAGACTGTAGGAACAACACCATGCAGCAAATTCATTGAGAAGCAGAAGATCAAATGGTTTGGTCATCTAGTAGGAGCGCAGCCAGAACAACTATTAAAGCAGGCGCTACACATGAAAAGATCTGACGGGATATCAAGAGGTCGCCCTAGGAGACATAGACTGATGATATAAAAGAGCTTCTGCGTTGACAGGAGTGACAGTAGCCATTGCTGCCAATCAAACAATGGATTCCAAACTGTTCCTTCACACGGCACTTAACGACAGAAGTGAAAATGGATGACAAATCATCATACCATTAAGTTTCTCGGTTGCTTTCGACTTTAGCTGCTACATGATTGGGTGGACATATCTATCGGGCTGCTAACATATTTCCGGGGAACGACACCGGCCCAAGGACCACAGGCATGGGAAATGACTGTAAGGATACTACAAAACTTCAAAAAAAAAAAAAAAAAATTAAGAAAGATATTGGCGCCCTAATGTGTCAGCATACATATGTGTACATGCTATTAGAAAACTGGAAATGTGGAGAAGCATGATCATCGAGGCAAGTCGGCAAAAGATTTCATATAGTTACTGCAAACACGTGCGCACTCACACACATGCTCGCACACACATACATTCCCTCATTTAGCTTGACAGCGCAGAACAGCCTGTTCACGATAGTGCCTAAAATTATCAAATAAGAATTTCACAAATACAATTAAAATGTACTGCAATTCCCCCAGTTTTGGTACATTAAAAATTAATTGCGTGTTTTTTTAAACAGGATATTACAGAATGACCGCCAAATTATCTTGACCGTCTGTGATTTCGCTAGGCTAGTTTACGTTCAGTTAGTTTTACGTTTACTAATGAATGGTGGGCTCTGGATACCACTGTTGAAACCAACGCAATGTAATTTGCTGCCAAATCAGCCACAGCAGGATCGAACCTGGCATCATGGAACTACGACTGGCGCTCGCAGCTTCTAAGCCACAGACGCAGACTTTGTTAAATAGGCACACATAACTAGGAATATAGTTTGTGACGATCAAAAAATGAAACGTGGCCAGTAATCGGATCATGCCAGGCAGTAAATAAAGTAAATACAACACTAGATCCTTTATCCATATGTCAGATTGTGTTTGCACAGTGGCAATGGACAATATACAAGTTTGTTTGATGGTAGCTAGCATTTACTTAATTTGCCGGATACTCGATCTTGCGGTATATACGAGTATATGGTATGTATGTGTGTATGAATGTATCGCCCTCTGTGACTAGCTGTTGTAAACAAACAATCCAGGATTGACAATCTCCAATACAAGTGTTACTAGACAATTTCCAGAATCAGCAAGAGTACAAGATTTGCAGTAGCTAAAACACAAACATTTAGCAAAAAGCTTTGCCTTAAAAAAGATATACCCCTTATAGTTTCCAGCAGCTTATTGTCAAGTATGAAAAAATATAAAAAAAATTCAGCTAATTATGTATTGAATCTGTGGTAATGTCCGTAACAAATATTGTATAAAACTCGTTCCATGAAAGCATAATCAGGGAGAATTGAAGACATCTTGAGGGAGTTACAAATAACACAAGTCCGTTTTTATCTTGGCAGATTCTATCAATCTGCTAACCGATGTTTGCTGGAGCAAATAACCCGCCGAATTGACTGGAAGTATTTTCTTAGGTGTGAACGAAAGATGCTACTTTTTTTTATTCATAGATAATATGTGTTATAAAGGTACTTAGCATTGACAGATAGTGTGTTTTATGTAGATAAATGAACTTCAACGAGTAACAAGACAGGTGTGAGACAGGGATCTGTTACGTCATCCCTCCCTTTTAACCTTGTGAATGATTGGATACTAAAGAACAAATTAGACGAGACATCGGGATGCATACGATGGACTCCATTCACCAAGCTTAAAGACCTTCATTTTGCAGATGATACAGCATTCCTATCACATAAACATGAACATATACAAGAAAAAAGTAGAAGAAATGGTAAGACTGAGAATAAATTCAAGGAAAACTAAGATCATGACAAACAATCCAACCCAAAACCAGTGACAAAATATAACCAAACACTAGAAAATGTAGAACTGTTTACATATCTTAGCAGTGTGGTGTCCCTACTGGGAGGGACAGAGGAAGACATACAGTTAGTCTTGAACAAAACTGGAGCCACTTTTAAAGGATGAGGCAAATCTGAAAATCTAACAGGTACTGCAGAGGAACAAAAGTCAAACTCTACAAGAGCATCGATTTGCCGGTTCTTCTTTCTAGAGCAGCATGCTGGAGGATGACCAAAAGGATGCACACAAACTGTCCACCTTCCACCACACATGTTTACGTAGAATTATCAAAATTTTCTGGCCACCTACAATCTCAAACACAAAACTACTTCAAGTCACAAATCAAGAAATTATAGAAAGCATAATAACCAGGAAAAGAGGGAAATGGCTTAGTCTGATTATGGGAATGAATCCTGATATACCCGCCAAAACAGCTCTCACTTCAACACCAGGGGGAAAGAGAAAGAAGGTTCGCCCAAAAACAACATGGAGGCGAACGATAGAAAGTGACCTGAGTGCTGCCTCTCTGACATGGAAAACTGCACTGAAGATTGCACAAGACAGGAAAGCATGGAAAGTTCTCTCTTAAGCCTCATGTGACTCTAGGCATACAGAGAATTTATGATTGATGGCGAAGATAGCTGCAGTATAGTAGATAGTGCGCTAGCCTACTATTCCTAGCTCATATATTTCCATTACTATCACACACACACACATATACACACACACACAAATACACGCACACACACACTGTCAATGAGACTGACAAGCTGCAAAATGAAGCCGTTCACACTATTCTGGGATGTATTATTTTGGACACCTCTTTATAGCATTGAGTACCTTATGGACTTTTCGACTACGAACCACAGGAACAAGAAGGGGGAGGGGAGAGGTGGGGGGGGGGGGCATCTCACACCTGAAGAATAAAAACCAGCTGAGATCTGAAGGCCTTTTGCACTACATGCTCTTCATGGGAAAAAACAACAACGAGGCAGAACATGACCTGGTAGGGCAGAAGATGATACCAAGCAGGTCTACAGTCTTACAGACATCAACCTGGCGAAGAATGGGTACCTGTTCCTCGAGTAACTGCTTCCGAACGCTTGATAGAAGTTGTCGGGAGAAGAAACCTCTTGGTGTCAACGCAGTGGTCCACGCGTTTTCCAGGAACAGCTCAGATGAGGCAGATGTGCTGATCTACCCAGGCGGGTTCGTTGTACTAGGACACAAGAGTGCAATGATATCCACAGCATGCTCTGCAGGCAGATCAGTCCAGAAAGCCAGCAGTCCTTTTCTATGACTTCCAGCAATATGACAATGGAGTTGATGGTGGTGACACAGGCTTTCATGTGACTGGAATCACGGGGCTAGTCCCTCTTGTATGTGCTGAGTGATCCTTTAGGTTTGAGACAGCCTGGTATCGTTTGATTGACACATGAAATAAAGTAATTTTGTGGATAACATTGCAAGTGTAACAACTGAACCCTAGGATTTTATTCATCATCATTATCAGATGCCTTGCCGACTGGGGTGGGCGATCATGCGTCTCCACAATCTGCGATCTCCTGCAACATGTTTCAGTTCGTGTGCCGAAACACCTTTATGTCATGCAACAAGACTGTCAAGAATCTTCTTTCGCTGTCTTCCTCCATCTCTCCTTCCACAGATCTTTCCAGTGGTCACAACATGTTCTATTTTCCATCTTCTCATAACATGGCCGAAAAATGATGACTGTCTTCTTCTGATGTCTGTGATAAGTTGTCTTCGGAGCTTCCGCCTTTTTCAAAACCTTTTGGTTGCTCTTTTTGGCTGTCCAGGGTATTCTAAGCATTCTTCTGTAAAAACTACATCTCTGAGGCCTCAAGAAATTGTTTTGCCTGCCTACCGATAATACTATTATGTTTCTTATCTCAGTAATGCATCATCCATCTGATGTTATTCATGTGCCCAGATACTTAATATCTGTACTTGCCTCCCCCCCCCTTCCCCCCCCAAAAAAAAAGACACACCATCGACTTTTATTACACATTTAGGAATAATTTGTTTCATTGATATCACCATTACTTCTGTCTTTCTATTAGTCAAATTGAGGCCCGTTCGTCCACTTTCTAACACCCCAATGTCTATCATTTCCTGTAGTTCTTTCTGACTTGTAGCTATCAAGACTGAGTCATAAAGTGTTTATATTGTGCGAACCAACCATAATTTCGGGTATATCAATTAAAGCTCTCATTATATATTCACTGTATATTGAAAAAAAATCAGGTGGCAGTACACATCCTTGTCGTACGCCCCTCTTTATGCTTTGAAATGTACCTAAACAGTTGTTAATTCTTATAGCTGCTGTTTGCTGCTAATACATATTCTTTATTATTCGTAGATCTTTCCTATCAATGTTTAATTTTTCTGACAGTTTGATTACTTCTTCATGCTTCACACAGTCAAATGCTTTTGTGTAGTCTGTGAAGCATAAGTACAAATCAGTCTTTACTTCTATAGCTCTTTCTGACAATGTCCTTATGATGTATATTGCATTGTTTGTACCTTTTCCTTCTACAGATCCACACTGTTCATTGCTGATTTCTGGTTTAATTCTGTTTCTTATTCTTCTCATAATTATTCTCAGTAAAATCTTAGCCATGTGACTCATAAGACATTGTGCGATGGTTTTCGCATTTTAAAGTGCCTGGTTCTTTGGCAGAGCTAAAAATATGGATTTTTGGAAGGTCATTTGGAATATACCCACTATTATAAACATCATTTAAAAGTTGAGTTATTATTTCAATTCCAAAATTTCCCAGTGCTTCGATTTCTTCCACTGAGATGTTGTCTGGCCCGGGTGCTTTTCCTTTCTTCATATGATGTATTGCATCCTCAACTTCTGCAGTCATTATTGGTGGACCGTCATTGTTGGTCTACAGTTCTACACATGGTTTTATTAGTTGTGTTATACATCCGTGGAAGAATTTTTAAGGATTTTTATTTAATTTCTTGTGTCCAGTAAAACTATATGGGCATTTTGTTTTTTGTTTTTAGCATTATTAATTAATTACATACTTTAAATAAAACAAAATTGGTGCATATTTAAAAAAAAAATACATTTTGTTTCTACTTATTAGACAGAATTACACATTGTCAATCGAACTGATTTGATTTGTGTGTGTGTGTGTGTGTGTGTGTGTGTGTGTGTGTGTGTGTGTGTGTGTGTGGAAAACTTGTATTATATGTCTTGTTGCAATGATTCGACTATTTCAAGAACATTATTAAAAAATTAACAGCGCATCAAGTCTCTGATAAATTTCGTTTCAGCATGGTTAAGAACTCGAGCGTCAACAGGAACTCTGGGAAAATGCCATACACCACAATATGGTAATACCACATGCCGAAAAATTTGCCCCAGTATAATTATTGTTAAAGTAATTAGGTCGTGACTTAATTAAAAACAATTATTGATTTTGTATGTTTACCAAGATTTCAAAAGTGAATGTAATCGTTTTTTTTTTCATGGATTAATTCCCTTGGAAGTATATTTTACTGTTTACAGATTTCCTATCTTTGAAATCTCATATTGTCAACAGTTTTTATTTTCTCTGGTGTAGTTTTGCACCACATTTCATTGTCACCCACAAAGCGCACGCGTGCAACATTTCATTTCCACAATTTACCTAGAAATAGCATAGAATCGAAGGCATATTCTGACAGACATTGATAGATTGTATAGGTAACTTTAATAAAAGCTAATAAAAGCAGACCTGATCTACCAGATCGACTAAGCTTAAGATTCATACTATGAAACATCATTTTAGGTAAAAACATCAGGCCTGATTGACCACACTGCCTTGAGAGTACCAATAACAAATGGTATTAGCAAAATATCATGTAATAGCATAAACTATTCTTCATTTTGTAAAATGCTTCCTTTGCTTGAGCTTTTCGACATTGAACTTCCTTAGTACATCTTCCAGCTGATGTTATCAGGGTACTTCTACGTATTTATGTGATGTTAATATTGGAAACAACTTCATTTGTAATACAATGTCCCAAAGGCTAAACGTGCAATTCCCAGGGACTCGTGGCTGCTCCAGAAAATACGACCTATTGTGAGAATATGATGTGTATTTGTAGTAGTCTAGATGAAAAGAAAAAAAAGTCTTGTCTTTACAACATAATGTCACTATATGGACATTGTTCTGTTGTTCAGAACAACAAGTTATACTTGTTACTTGTTATCCTTATCAACATCCCAGCACATCGGTTCGACCCATGTATGCGCTCCGTCCTCTCGTGCAGTAGGCATCTCAGACCCTCCATGCTCAGCGTACCTTACTATCTACCTCTCTCCTTCCGCCTTTAAGATTACTGGGGCCAGAACGCCCCTTGTCACGAACAAATCGGTCCACAAACACCATATTCGAGTAAACTTTGATTAGACCCACGAACAATGTCTCGGCACAAAAACATGGCTTTGGTGCCATGTTTATGGAACGAACAAACGGCTTTAGGTGCACTCAATGTACGCTGTAAACATAGTTTCTGGTTGCATTGTTCTTGATACATTTGTGTGAGTGTTAAAGTTAAAGACGAGATCAACTTCATTACACCGAGTTTTATCCCATATGGCTCGGTCTCTGTCCATGTCCACAGAACGGCTTGCCGCCTGCCGAGAGCATCGCACAGAGCACGAATTCCATAGCTCCAGCGACGTCCCCAGAAATCTCGGTAAAAATTGCACTTGTGAACTGAATGGTGCAGCCGTGCTGCGAACCCACGACTTTCAGAGCGCGAGGCAAACGAGCTTACCACTTCGCCACTGAGACCCCCAATTGTGTGTCTGTATGTGTGCGTGTGTCTGCGTGTTTATTTTTTCAATATTAAATTAATCCTCATTATGGCTCACAAGAAAGTTAGCAACTCTTAATGGCAGTGGTATAAAGAAGCCTAAGCGTGTTACAGAAGAAAAGAATTAGGAAAAAATATCCAAAAATTATAATTCTGTTCATGTTTTTGATCTCGACAAGCAGAACGACATGGATAAATCTACGATCTGTTCTATCTTAAAGAACAAAGATGGCGCTAAAGACGGCTGATGTGGCCAGTATAGTGACTAGGTTAATGAAAGAAACGTCTTAATTGTAAGAGGTCGAAAAAAAAAATAATTGTTGGCCACCGAGGCAGCAATCGAACTATTCATTTCCCTCGATACAAAGAGGATGAAATCTACCAGAAATACCTACACAGTTGCTAGACGTCATCATGCAATGGGCCTCTTTCCAAGGAGTAGTCTTTCTCCTTCTCTACGACCGACCCGTGCCCGCACCTATCAACCTCATAAGTAAAGTTACCCCCACCCCATCTTCTCTTTTTTCTGGGACCAGCATTGATTTCAATGAGAACAATTTTTTTCAGCTCGCAAACATTTGGGTTCGTGAACGTGGTCACAAAAAAAAAAAAAAAAAAAAAACCCGTAGTACCACTGTATTTATAAGCAGCATTATCGTGCAAAACATACGGCACATAGGCCTGAGGAACCCTGCCATTGAATTAGATTCTGTAAAGGGTTTCGCTAGTCAAAATAGTCGGCAATCACTAATTAAAGGTATGCTTTTAATGTAGTACCACAGTTTCCCGTCAAACGCAAAATTATGGCATGTGAGATGACATATGCTGGGGGGAAAACAATAAGAAAGACAGTCAGCAATGAAAAAACTAACTGTAGGCGCAGGACCGATTTCACAGAACATCCAAAAATCAAATAGTAAGTCATCTAGACTAAATGAAATACGTTCAGCCAGAAGTCGGAGCGTTCTACACGGGAACAGCAGATTAAAAGAAGAGAGGGCTGGGGGCTGACCAAGAAAGAGATGTGTGGAGGGAATAAAAGAGACACAAAAGAAACGGGTATAATCTACCCAACGCCGTCTCTAATGAAGTTCTGTGTTCTGAATGTATTCCTATTACAAATCGACAAACGGATATTGTGAAGTGGGTGTACACGATATTGCTTTCATACTGACTGTGCATAAATAGTGCAACTACACTGTGGATAAATAGTGTCAAGATATTTCGACCTCTGGGTAAGTGGATGAAAATAATATTTAATTTACTAACAAACCTCTCACAGGAAGTCACTCTTTGCCTCTTTACTAATTGTTGACTAACAGTATAATTATATGTTATAGAAGTACACTAATGATATTAATCCTCAACCATTTGTCTTATGCTTGTGGTTGTTTATCTAAGTCTAGGCTTTAGTCTTGTTTCAGACACTGTTTTGAACAACGAGATCCGGTATCTATATGGGGAATTTTTGTGTTTGATATATGTATGTTGCACAACATTTGCAGTTTTATGGTCTTTTTTAATTTGCTTTAATTACCTTTAAAATAATATAACATTCATGATACTTATACGCGTTGTTACATGCAGTATTCCGAAATATGTGTGATTTATTTTTAAACAGTTACCAAAAAATTTGCAATGATAAGAAATTGATTTCATCCAACAAGATGAAACTGGACAAATTTTTGTGTGCTGTTTGTACCTTGAGGATAAATATTTAGTGGTGCTATAAGTACTGTTAAGAAAACTGCTCTGGGTGAAAAGTTACTGCACATATCAATTTCATATTGCATAAGCAGTAGACGAACAACCAAAAGTTTCTGCCAGAGTTTACAGCCACTGTTCGTGAAGCAGAGGACAATTTACAAAAATTAACACAGACCGCACAACTGCAAATATGCATGAGAAGTAGATGAACAACCAGAAGTTTCTGCCAGAGTTTACAGCCAGTGTTCGCGAAGCAGAGGACAAATAAAACAAATTAACACAGACCGTACAACTGCAAATATGCATAAGAAGTAGATGAACAACCAGAAGTTTCTGCCAGAGTTTACAGCCAGTGTTCGCGAGGCAGAGGACAATTTACAAAAACTAACACAGACTTCTACAACATATAATTATACTGTTAGTCAACAGTTAGTAAAGAGGCAAAGAGTGACTTGCTGTGAGAGGTTAGTTAGTCAATTAAATATTGTTTTTATGCACTTACCCAGAGATCCGAAATATCTTGAGACTATTTATCCACAGTGTGGTTACACCATTTATGCACAGTCAGTATGAAAGCAATAGTTTTCTTCCAACACAAGATAGTTTGCAAATGACAACTGTCGATATTCTCTAGATATGGCTTCTAAATTATTTGTTTGTATTTACCCCAAAAGTAAGATTTCCACATTCAAAGTAGATAAAGAATAAACAGCCAGTTCTCAAAAATCCAAACTACTGACTGGAGACAGTGACGCACACACCACAACACGACTGTCTCCGTGAATTAAAATTTAAATGGCTGTAATCTAGCAGCAAAGTTTGAAAATTTTGTATATCCACTTCACAACATCCGCTTGTCGATTTGTAATACGAATACGTTTAGAACACAGGACTTTGTAAGCATTTTTAAATGTCACACAATGCAACAAGGAAACGCTTCCATTAACCTATTTTCGAGGGGCCTCTTCCACAATGTACCGTGATTTAGTCAAAAGGACCTATATAAAGGCGGACCTGGTTGATATTAACACTAGCTACGTCCCTAACACAAGACAGGAAAGTGCATCCAACTCCCCTCTGTGACGCTTTACGGCTTAATCATTAGGACAAAGACCCGGAGAAGAAGAAGAATATGATTTCATCGGTAAAATATGTTGACAGTTTGCTGGATGTCGTCGACTGTGTTCTATTAATGTCGTTTTCCGGGTAAATTTTACTTCCTCTTCTTCATTTAACGTTGACCACTTTTAGTTAGGTTATAAAACATTGCTGCTCTCTTTCCTGTTCTCTAGATTTGAGGTGACGCTTCTGGTCCTCATCTCATCTAGTTTTGGATTGTGCTTTCAGTGTTCTGTCGCTCGGTCTTTGTTGTGATTTTCCTCTTGTTTGGATGTTTTCGTAACTGGCTGGCCTTGTGCTGCGCTCCGGATCGTTGGATTGGCTGCTTCGTCGTCGAATCGATTTTGGTAGGTGTGATTGGCCGTTTGGTGTGTCCAAAGAGGGTAATCTGCTTATCCTAAAAAGGACCAGCAGTTATTTGCTTTGGGCAGGCAGCAAGGGATTATGGTTTCGGTGGTCTTCTTGCTTTCTGGTTGTCGAGTGCTTCTCCTACATAGGGTTTCAAGTGGTTTTGGTGCTGTCGGTGTAGTCTAGGGTGGTAATTTTTGTGGTGGCGGTGTCGGCCTCGCTTGGCTTCAGGTTTTGGCGGTCAGATCGGTTCTTCTGGTGAGGACCATGGTACGTCGTCTTCTGGCAAGTCTGGGTTACAGTCGTTCAGATCCTCCAGCTCACTGATGCGTTGAGTCATTTGCAGAGTTGTTTCGTCCTTAAACTGCCACGTCAGAGGCGTCGGCACTTTCTTGTCTGGAACTTGGCATGGCTTTTTGTGTGGCTCGGTTCTCTGTGATTTGGGTGGCTGTATTTGCTGTCTTCTTGCTGCTTCTTTCCGTGCTTTTTCTCTTTCCTCAATAACTCTGTTGATTACTTGTAGCTCCTTGCTTAGTCGGTCATACTTCTTCGCATGTTTTCCGCAACTTTTCCTCTGTTTCAGGAAAGGCATTCTTTATCATTGTGACTCCTTTCGCGAGCAGCCGCTGGGTCTCTCGCAGATCTGTGAAACTGATCTCCTCTTTCTTTGCTTGGGTTGACTACTCCTTCTGTGTCCTGATAGCAGCGAGTGCAGCCATGATGTTCTCCCTAAATTTCATCATGTCTGTTTCCAACGGTTTCTGGGTTTCGAGAGTTGCCTGCATGATGATTTTCAGGCTTGTTATTTCATCCCTTTCGTCATCTCTTTGGGATTTGGATGCTTCTTTTAGTCTCTGAAAGCTTGGATGTCACTTTAAGTCGAGCGATCTCGTTGTCTAGTTTAGTAAATTTTACACTGGTCTCCCCATTTACACATGGCTACACACTAGCTCGCTTCTGATTGGGCGACCTACAACAGACCACCTAACCTCTGATAGGTCGACCTCGAGCGATCCGACTTTCACACAAGGTCGCGGGGATATTGCGCACTAGCGCTGATGCCGCGTGTTGTCTATTTAACCATGCCAGAGCTTTTAACACTTCTAAAACATTTAGATACTGGGTCTAACACTCAACCCCCCTAGAGAGTGACAAAACCTATGTCACAGGCCGTCTCTTTCTCAAAAATAAAAAGGTAAATGCAAGACAACAACAGTCTGCGACACCCATAACCTCGACCACGGTAGACTAGTCCAACCAACTTATCAATGGAGTTGACCTACAACCGGCGGTGTGTAAATGGGGAGACCATCGTATAAAATAACAGTGTTCCGTATTAATTTGGGGGTGTGTATGTGTATGTGTGGGTGTGTGTGTGAGAGAGAGAGAGAGTGAGAGAGAGAGAGAGAGAGAGAGAGAGAGAGAGAGAGAGAGAGAGAGAGAGAGAGAGAGAGGGCTAGATCAATATTTTTTTGTGTGTGGCTAGTATATCCTCTGTGCAGTTCACTATAGGCCTGAATGTTCAGCGGAGGCTAGTTTTCCAATAACAAGACATGTTTTTATATCCTGGGGCGTTCTATTCCGTGCTCCACATATTTATAGCCCTCTAAACACTCCATGACATCTTTGAATAAAACATCACGCCAAATGTTTTACCAAAGGGAAAATCCGCCCCATATATATTAACTGGAGACTATCTTTGTGGTTCAAGTGGGATTCATCTTCACCATCAGTCTTTGTTTTGTCCTATTTTAGCCAGCGTTGTGTGTGAAGAAGGAAAAGCAAAGCTATGTTCTCCCATAAATCTATTATGTGTACTGATGTAGAGCTCGTCCTCCCGCCTCTGTCCCGTTTTATTCCTTAAACTACCAGGAAGGACAACACGAGACAAGTAATAAAGATCCCTCTTCATAACCCAGTTTTTGATTTCAAGGAGACTAGGAGCCAGTCAAAACATCCGGAGTATAGTTCCTGGTTGGCTCATAGCGAAATGGAAAAACAGAGAGAAGAACATCAATCTTGTTATTATGAAGTATATCTAGGCTTGGTCAGTGAATCAGTCAGTGTGTGATTTAAAGAATTGAAACGATACGTCTTGTGTCAATACAATAACATTACCCGAGCGTCGTACAGAATCATTTATGTTATGTCTGCCAGGGCCAGTACTGTAATTTGTATAAAACATAAACAGAAGCCTGCTAAAATGATGTACCCAAGCTATAAATTTGAGGTAATAATTTTGTTAGCCTGTTCAGTATGAAGAAATAGACACAGACAAGAAAGGAGTAATAGTAAACGGAAGGAGAAGAAGGAGAGGAAGAAGAAACCATATTAGTTACAGCTTACCTGGAGGTCTTCATAGCAAAATTTTAAGTTTTTGATTTTTTTTTTCTTAAAAGAAATTCGAAATCGGAAGTCCACCGGTCTTAGACAAAACTATTTTGTCCATGAACCACAGACATTTTGAGAAGCATTGTGCAACAATATGTGAGAATTGGTATAGTAAATTTGATAACCCCCCCCCCCCCTCGCCCCCTCCCCCAAAAGGGTTTTCTATTAAAATCCGTAACAAGGACAGCTAAAGAATGCTCTGAATGTGGACTGCTAGTCTTCAAAATGTCCTAGAAATAACAATTTCATTTTATCTTTGATGTGACTTCGACAGAGCGTTTTTCTAAAGGAAACAGCACATATAATTTTTCTGATACCCGACACAGGATGAGGGAAAAGGGTGGTTGGTGGGATAAATGGGGAGAATAGAAAAGGGAAGACAATAGGGACAAAATAGAAGGCTGAGGGAGCAAAAGAAAACAAAAAGAGAAGCCCAGTGGCGTAGAAAAATGGAGAGACGTGACAAACAGCCTTTTTTCATAAATGATCACTGACAGTTAATTCACAGTTTGTAAGTTTTGCACCGCCCTACCCCGTCTGGTCCTCAGATTACTTTGCAACCGTTGTTAATCCCAGTATAAACTTACGCGAATCGGAAGGTCTTGGATTCGCTCCCTGTAGAAGTCGGACTTTTTCCCCAAAATGACCTTGGCTCCCAGGTCGACCCAGCTTTGAGTGGGTAACGGGTTCAGTCCCGGGAAGTAAAGACGGCTGGCGTGATTCTGACCACATCACTCATCTTGTGCCGATTAGTCTATAGGTCTAGCCCTATATGCCCCATAGCTTAAAAACATGAAAAGGGTCCTTTACTTACTTATTCTGTTCTATTGGGAGTCAGAATGACACACTCACACAATTTCTTCACGTATTTTTCAGACATAAAACAGATTTACATGATTTCACAAGACTAGAAAAAAAAAAAAAAATGCTGGCGCTGGATAGACGATATATTGAAAAAATAAGCTCTGGTATTACCGTAACGTGAATGTTGTTTTTCTAGAACAGCAGTTCTCAATCTGCCGGCCTCGACCCATTTTAGGGTCGAAAGACCGTTTCACATGGTCGTCTAAGACTATCGGAAAACACATTTTGATTGAAGTTATGAAGAAAAATAATTGTTTGCGGGCTGCCGCAGCATGCAGGACCTGTAATAAAGGATCGCCGCATTAGAAAGGTTGAGAGCCACTTCTCTAGAACAACCACGGTTAAAGAAATAAATGAAGCCCCCTAACAACTATTACAAGGAGAGGCTGTGGTGAATAAGACAGGGTGGATGTCAGGAGAGAGGCAGGCTATAGTACATGTGGTGGCTTAGCATAGTCAGGTGGGCACATTTCCCCCTAACCCCCCCCCCCCGCCCCACATAGTTGTATTTTAACAATGGTACTTTTCAGGCTGCTCTCCCCATTTACAGATCGCTACACACCTGCTCGCTTCTGATTAGACGACCTACTGACCGCCTCACTCCTGATAGGTCAGCCTCGAGCGATCTGATTTTCACACAAGGTCATGGGGATATTCCGCACACGCACTGATACCACGTGTTGCATTTTTCAACATGCTAGAGCTTTAAACACTTCTAAGACATTTAGATACTGGGTCTAACACACAACGCCCTTTTTCGGAAATAAAAACGTAAAAGCAAGACAACAACAGACTGCGACACCCTTAACCTGGACCACAGTAGACTAGTCAAACCAACTTATCAGTGGAGTTGACCTACAACCAGTGTGTGTAAATGGGGAGACCATCGTATAAATAACCTCAACAATACTTATTATTGCTAACTTGCGCCCCCCTCCCCCTGTCCCCCCCCCCAAAAAAAATGGATCTTTAAACACATTTTTTGCCTTTTGTTCACCTACTTCATATATCCTGGACAGCCTTTCATAAGCCACCGAGTACAGGGTAGATCGACAACACGGTTGATGGCCTATGCTCCATTAGGGGATAAAGAGCAAAAGAACGAACTGCAGCAGAATGTGGGAGCGACAGTGAGTGCATGAGTGCATTGACATCATGCTAACACCTGACCTTGAAGAAAAGCCGTTTGGTTGTGTGTGTCTATGTGTATGTGTATGTCTGTATCTATAAAACAGTCAAAAGTGACATCAACATGATGCGACTGTTTGGTGAGCAGTTGGGCGGACGCAATAACAGCACACACCATCAACGGTTATGTCCCACATGCAATAAACAACTACTTAACCACCAGGAGTCTAGTCTGTTTACAATGTTGTCTTCCGTACAGTTGAAGAAATTTTTGTTATCTGCACTAGGTTTAACACACTTAAGTGTTCTGTTTGTAGATATATTTTTTGTGACCAGCTTAATCGCACTGTTATATCCCCCCTTCCCCTTTCTCCCCCTCCCCATTGTAATGCTAGCATTCATCATCGTCTAGCTGATCTTTGTAGTTGTCGTTTTTATCAATGCACTCCTTGCTAACTTTACCGTCTGCCATACCTATCATACCTAGACTACCCTCTATTTCCTGACCACCGTCTTGCTGGTCGACCCTGCCTCTACTTCCATAAAATGCGTAATTACAGCATAGCTGCGACATTTGTGCCTTTCGGCCGACACAACCGACTTCTTTGGGTATTTGCTATCCGGTTTAGATTTCCCGGTTAATTTTGTCGGACATCTGTAGCCTAATGTGTGTGGTGACTTGGTGACCCTCAGATCCGTAGGTGTTGTTAGAGGACCCATCTACATGCGAGAGTGAGGTTCCATTCCACTAGGACCGTCCCGCGAGGATTGACACCTCGTGACAAAAGACTTTTAGTGTTGATTATCTCGTTTGCATAGTTTGATTAGCCAGTTTCAACCGTTATCTAGGGAGCTTGTCTGCTCTAGATAGTAATGGTTATACATGTGGCTTATTATCGTGCTGCTGTTTTATTGTGTATTTCTTGGTGTTGGTGGTTCTGGCCTCCTACGTCTGTCGAGTGTCGTCTTGTGTGTGTTGAGTGTAGAGCCGTCTTCTGCCATTGGTTAATTGTCTTCTGCGCCGTTTTCATGATGTGACTGCTACTGCGGTAGTCCCGTTGAAGTCATTCAGGCAGTCCTATTCAAGGCTGTGATGTGCCGGTGGTATCACTGCTGTAGAAGGCCTTCTGTCTGTTGATGTAGCTGATGTCACCCTAGTTGCTGTCGCGATCTTGCTTTGTCTCTATTTCTAGTTGCATTTGTTTCCATTTGGAAGAATCGAATTAAGAAAACAACCTGGAATATAGTAGGTGAGGCGATACCAGGATTGGTGCCACAATTACAGTGTTATCTCTCCATATGGTCAACTAATAGTACCTTCTCCAGGATTCTGTGAGGAGTTCCTTTCATTCAGTTATTGCAAAATAGTCCATAACTATAGTGTGTTTAACACACATCTCAAAAGCTACTGTAAAAATCAATATAATTTTTGCATGTAGCTTTAGAAAGTGCAATAGGCGTGAAAGCTGGCGAGAGACCGAGATTCTTTCAGGCAGACTGATGAGAGCGACGTTCTACAAAGGACCTGCTATATGATGATGATGATGACAATGATGGCCTTAGTTTTTTTGTAATCTACAGCTGCACAGGTGCTGCTGTTTTCGTAAAGCGGTGAATTTATTGGACCTTTGTTTGACTAGTAATTTGCGCGCTCCTAATTTAAAAAAAATAAATAAATAAAGCAAGGCAAAAAAAAAAAAAAAAAATAGAATGTACTATCGAAACCCTTTCCAACCACCGAGGTTAAAAAAAAAAAAAAAACACACACAACTCTTACCAGTATGATACTGGAACAAAAAATTAGTTCCCCGAGGTGGAAGGCAAAACTATAAACGCTTCTGGACCCAAGAACTGCAGCAGCTGCACCTAAGAAGCATAGAAGCAAGAGTACAAATCGAACAAGATCTATCCGACTTCAGCATAACAGAACACAATAAACATCAGGCTATTTGAAGAAAAAACAAACAAACAACACATGCATCAAAACAAGATGGCAGGAAAAGACTGCAGCTTTCAACGTGGAGAAAGACGTTAAAAAGCTATGGCATCTACGTAAGAGTCTAAAGGAAGAAAATCATGTCAGCCAAACAATGTCACTGGAAAACAAGCATCAAACGTGCTGTTTGATAGTCTTGCAGAGGAAAGCGAAATCTTCATATCTAGAGCGAGAGAAGAAAAAGTGACGAGAGAACTGAGGAAAACCAATAAAAAGCAAGAAAATAACTAAGATTTAATGAATTTAACTCTTCAGTTCCTAAGAACGTGAATGCGTATTGGGAAACCTTAAGAAAAGAATGGCACCTGGACCTGAGTGAATAACAAATGAAATGATAGTAAACTAGGGACCAGCTGGTAGGCAACGACTCTTAGACCGCATCAATTAATCCTGGACCCAGGGACTACTTCCAAAGTAATGGAAGGAAGGAGGCAGAAATAATCCCCAAAGCCAAGAAAGGAAAACCAAAGGAAAAAATGCAGTTACGCCCCATAAGCCTCCTAAGCTGCCTTGGAAAGACCATGGAAAGATTAGTGAACAACAGGTTACTTAATTTCCTAGAAGAAAACAAGATATTGGATGACAACCATTCATGCTTCAGGAAATTTACAAGGACTGATGGCCAAATCTCTTATCTCGCACAGGAAAGTGAAGATGCTTTTCAGAAAAAATACAAACTGCTAGCTTCTTTCTTCGACCTGACCAAAACCTTTGATAAGATCTGGAAGAAAGGACTCATGCTAAAACGAGCACACAGTGGGATAAAAGAGCATATGTTTGCTTGAATTAGAGACTTCCTTTACAGACCCTGCGCGAGAGTCAGACTGGAAGATCACAAGAGCAAGCTGGTCAGGTTACAAGAAGGTGTCCCCCAGGGAGGTGTTATATCTCCTACCTGTTTTTTCTTGTCACCAATGACCTACCAAAATAGTTTACGATTTAAATTCACAAGGCCCTACATGCAAATGGCCGGGTCATATAGGTCGAAGCTAAACACATAGGAACAAATGAAACAAGAAAGCAGGAAGCTATAAATATAGTTAAGAAATTGACCGACTCTTGCCAGTCACCATAAACCAGAAAATAACCGTTTCCACTCTTTTCTCTTTTTCAACAAAGCTAGATCAAATTTATCTGTACCTAGAAGACAACATCTTTCCAAAAGAGGAAAACCCCACATATTTGGAAGTACAATTTGACAAAAGACTAATCTGGCGCCCTCACATTGGAGACACCCAAAGGTAGGCTACCCTGCGGTTCAGACTTACGAAGTAACTTACTGGAACACGCTGGGGTGCAGATGTCAAAAGTTTCGACAAGTATACACAGGATACGTACGACTGAAAATTGCGTATGACATGGGAGCTGGACACGACCTTTGCAATGGACTATAATATCCAGAAACCATTTCCCCCATTCTATGCACAGGCTTTAGATTTTATTGGCTAAACACGACATAGCTCTGGGTTTCTCCAACTCCATGTTGCATCGCTGACTGACACTTTTGCTGATCTTCAAGTCAAGATGCAAACCACAAATGAAAAGGGGAAATGTGTCTAAGCCCAATAAACTACTTTATGGAGCATTGGCGCAACAGATCTCCACCTGGGTAAATGTATTCTCTGCGGCCACAGACCGGTTAGATTTTGGACGCACCATTATTGGTCGGTTTCCAACAGAACTCGGTTGTTTACAAAGGTGATATTTACTACTATTGTCTTGGAACTAATCGATTTCTGGTATTGTTTGTTCAACTCGGAGTCTCTGCAGATAAAATACACAGGTCTTTGCAATCAACTTTTTTTTCCCATAGAGGTGAATGCAGTGTTAGTTATTGTTGTGATAACTGTTGCACTGGGTTGCACTAATGAGGATGTCGAATTTAATACCAATTATAGTAGATTGCTACACTGTGTGGACCTATCCCTATCCTTATTTGAATTTCTAATATGTGATGCTAGACTCTGGGAGCTGATTCTCTGTTCACCTCAGTGTCATTGACATATGCACCCTAAGGAGCTGCGCTGGAAATGAAATTAATAGTCTGTCGTGCATAAAGGTTTTGAAGAATCATAAATAAACAGCATCACAACCATATGAAATAAATTGTATAATATTTTAATAGTTTCATATACACAGTTGTATGGCTTCATCTCTATCTCTGTGTCTTTCTCTGTTATGTTCAGTGTGCGCCAGTCAGGAAGCCCCTTGGTGCTAACACACACACACAAATTTATACATATGTAAATACATATCTCATAACATCTCTCTATAGATAACTATTCCTATATATATATATTAGGGCTGTACCTAATATTCGCTTCGTATTCGCTTCGGGGCCGAATAGTGGACCTAATAACTATTCGGTATTCGGGCATATAGTTGCGGTCTGACCGAATACGAATAGTGGTTACCTTACACCCGTTTCTAGACTGGTGGAAAATAAGCATATCAAGATTATCACCTTGGTTCATACTGTCAAGCGTTATCTTTGTGCACCACCTAAGAGCGTACCAAGTGAACGTCTGTTCAGTACAGCTGGAAATACCTTCAGTGAGACAAGAAGCTGCCTTAATGCTGACAACATGGAACGATAGTTTTTTTTTGGAAGCTAATGCCGCTTTCATGGATTAACTAAGCTGTCAGTGACTATTTACAAGTTTAGTTACTTGTTATGAAACTAAGAATACTTTCATCCCTAGGTATTAGTTAGCACACACTGACTAAAGTATGCAAAACTTGAAATGTTTTTAAAAGTTTACTATTCTGTAATACATTTTTTGAAGTAAAATTTCAGCGTACATTTGACATTATGGATGGTTTTTTTGGGGATACATTTTATACACGAAAGGGGAAGAATGGGTCTCAGTTTGAATAGTGGAAGACAGAAGTAATGGCGGTATCAAAGAAAATAATTATTCCTAAGTGTGTCATAAAAGTCAATGATTTTATTTTGGGACGAGTACAGAAATGTAAGTAACATCAGATGGAAGATGTATTACTGAATAAGAAACAGAATAGGACAGATACAAACTGCATTTTATAAAATGAAGAACATCCTATGCAATATTTCTTTGTCATTGAAGGTTAGAAAAAGAATTCTTGCTTGCTACATACTTCCAGTTTTAACATATGGCTGTGAGTCCTGGACAATCGGTAGCAGGCCAAACAATTTCTTAAAGCCTCAGAGACGTGGTTTTACAGAACAATGCTAAAAATACCTTGCACAGCAAAAAAAAAAAAAAAAAAGCAACCAAGAGGTTTCGATAGAGGCGGGAGCCCGAAGACAACTACATACAGACGTCAGAAGGAGACAATCATAATTTTTCAGCCATGTTATAAGATGAGGTAAAATAGAACATGTGGTGACCACTGAACAGATCTGCGGAAGGAGGGATAGAGGAAGACAACAAGAGAAGATTCATGACAGTCTTGATGCATGGCATGGAGATAAGTCAGCATACGAACTAATACATGTTGCAGGAGATCGCAGATTGTAGCGAGGCATAATCGCCATGCCAGTCGGCAAAGCACCTGATGATGATGATTTACTATTCGTATTCGTATTTGGCCGAATAGCTATTCGTATTCGGCCGAATAGTGAAAATCACTATATATATATATATATATCATCATCATCATCATCATCATCAATCAGCAAGTCCTTTACAAAACCTCGCTCTCTTGACTGCACGCCAGAAAGTATTCCTTTCCCTAGCCAGCTCTCCGGCCCCATGTGCTTTCAATACCAATGCACCTTCAATGTCTTGTATTCATCTTCGCGGTGGTCGACCCCTGCTCGCCTTCTACAAACCGTACCTTCCATCACCGTCTTTTCCAAGCCACCATGACGCTGGATGTGGCCAAAATACTTCAACTTTCGGGACAGGATGCTGTTTATGAGCCAGTTCTCCCTGATGTTTAACTCGTTCAGAATGTCGATGTTTTTCCTCTTCCTGATCCATGGTATTCTAGGAATTGTTCTATTATATTTCAATTCAAAAGCTCCAATCTGTTTCCTCAGTGACTGAGTGAGAGTCCAAGACTCACAACCGTAAGTTGCCACAGGAAAAATGCATGCTCTCAACATGTTTACTTTAACCAATTCACTAGTTCTTTGCCATAGGTTCTTTATGCTATTTATTCTCTGCATTGCCATTGCAAGTCTTTTTCTGACTTCTTTTGAGCAGTGGCCACCGTTGTTTGCAAAAGAGCCCAAGTATTCTAGATCTTTTACATTTTCTATTTCTTCATTTGCGATTGTGAAACGTGGTTGGTGTGCTGTATTTACTGACAACATAATTTTAAAAAATAAATAAATTTAGAAACAGAATCACTTCTTTGCTGTGTTTTTGACAGCCAGAATTAATTTATGTGTATGTGTGTGTGTGTGTGTGTGTGTGTGTGTGTACACACACACACACACACACATATTTATATATATATTTATATAAAATAGTGAGTTTGTGGATACTAAAAATCAAAATCAAATTTTCTCGAATACAATTTTTGAATAATTCTGATGGTACTGGCATTGCTTTCTTTTAGTAGACTATTGTACTGTAAAACCCCGATTTGTAAGGCTAATTGAGTGTATGGTTTATTATATTTTTATAGGCGGGTTCAGTAGAACATACGGTCAATTACTAAGCTGACGCCTTTACTTTACTCATCTCTTTTTCAGCCATGTTGACCTCGGAGTCCAGGTCATTTGAAAAAAAAAAAAAAGCCGTCTAAATAGAGATTCGAACAGATGGCGATCCCCACATGCAAACCAGTCTATCGTCTGCGCTACCTAGGCGCTTAATTTTAATGGATAGTTTAAATTTAAATTGTGCTGTGTTCGCAAAAAAGGTTATAGAACGTTCCAGAAGTCCTGAATATCTTTAAAAATCCGTAAATCAGTAATCGTTCGGTGAAAGTGGTTGAAATTTGACAGGCAGTCTATTAATAATAGTCCTTGTATGCATTTAAAAAAAAAATTATAAAGGTAAACCTATACCAGAGTTATGTTAGAGCACACAACGCCTTCAAAGTCAAGCATATACCAGAGTTATATTAGAGCACCCCACGGTTACAAAGTCAACCCTATACCAGAGTTATGTTAGAGCACCCAACGGCTCCAAAGTCAACCCTATACCAGAGTTATATTAGAGCACCCCACAGTTACAAAGTTAAACCTCTACCAGAGTTAAATTAGAGCACCCCCACGGTTACAAAGTAACGCACAGTCTAAAGTGGGCCGGTCAGGCTGATTACGCCCCTTTTTTATTCCACCATCCTTGATATTTCAGCTATCGATCGACAAATGCTAACAATCGGCCGTCATGATCGTCATCCTAGTGTCTGGATACACAATTGCCGAGCTGTCTCTAGTCATCCATTGTTCTTGTTCATAGGGCGTTCATGTCGGCTTGCTTCATCCCCGGGTTGTGTGACTGTTGGTAAATCTATGTTTTCATTAGTAACCAAGCACCAACATTGCGATCTGTCCTAGCGACAACCGCACTTCAAAAGCTCACATCGAATTTATAGCATTGATTTGTGCTTGCTTGATATTTTCAATTCTGGCTCTGACATTGTTGGCGCGTCCAGGCGCACAATGTGGGTTCTATGTGTCAGCTTAGTGTCTCACATGCTGAAGTGGGCAGATTGTGTTCAAGTCGTTACCTGTGTGGGCGTGGTGTGTGTGCTTATCTGTCTGTCCGTATCTATTCCTAGATGCATTTCTCCAGTTGGAAGAATCGAATTAGGAAAACAACCTGGGATATCGTAGGTGAGGTGCTACCAAGATTGGTGCCATAATTACAGTGTTATCTCTCCCCATGGCCAACTGATAGTCCCTTCTCCAGGATTTTGTGAGGAGTTTTTAGATTCGAGTCTTACCATATGTCACATCAATGGATTCATTGATTGATTTACGACGTATCTTGCTTCTCAAATCTGTTTTTCGCCCTTTAACTCTCGTTTCGGTCTTTGTCTGCCTGTCTGTCTAATTTAATTGTCTGTCTAATTTAACTGTCTCTCTACTTGTCTTTCTGCTGTCTGCCCAGTTAGTATTTGCTGTGTAGAAAAAAAAAATTGTTTCGTCTTTCAGTTACTTCAACGAGGTTTTGGATGTTTTTTAGGTGAGGGGATGGGGGGGGGGGGGGAGAAAGGCAATACACTTTTTTTCTTTTCCAGTCGGGCACATCTTTTTGGGTAGCTCTGTTCTTTTCCCACTCAGTGGGACCCCAGAACTCACAAATAGAAATAGATTGATACAATGGAATTTTATTGTTTGTCAAGACTAAAAGTTGCCATCATCCTCATTATCCTCATCAACGTCATCAACAACATTACGACAATCAGTGATATTGTCAGTGCCGGTTAGGTTCACGTTAATCTCTCCAAACAAAGTAGGCCACTTTTCATTCACAAATTTGTTGGCCTGGTCGACATTCCTGAAGGTTACAGGTGTTTCCCGCTCTGTTGTTTGCTTCCTGTTTTGTCTTTAATTTACGTTTTCATTCCGAGAAACAGAACGTCTTTGACACATGTTGCAGCACTCGCTGGAAAAAAGGGCGGGGTGGTTTAGGGTCAGTTGCTCCATGCTTTTGGAGCGTTAAAAGCACTGGCGTGCTGAAATATACAACACGCGCTACAGCGAAACATACCTTAATGTAGATTACTTCAGTGACAAATACATTCTATCTATGTTTACTGTTGTCACCACGTCACACTTGCTTTTATCGTCATCGATATGCAGCAGAATATTTCGCGGGAGATAATCCTAACTGTCTACGTTACGAGAATGGATCCTGATATACCTGACAAAACAGCTCTCACATAAATACCAGAGGGAAAGAGAAAGAAGGGGCGCCCAAAAACAACATGGAGACGAACGATGAAAAGTGACCTGAGCGCGGCATCACTGACATGGAAAACTGCACGGAGGATTGCACAGGACAGGAAAGCACGGAAAGTCCTATCTGAAGCCTCATGTGCCACTAGGCATAAAGAGAATTGATGATGATTGATGAATCCCAAATGCAGCTTTAGTCAAAGTGAATTTAAACGACTGTCACAGATGTAGCAACACGTGTACTTGGCTACGGCTTTTCAATAACTAGCCCGATTTCTGTAGTATTCTTAGGCTAAACATCAAACTGCATTGTTGATAACTTGGTACACGAATGAGCGAACGAACAAACAAACGAAAGAGCGAGTGAACTTTATTTCCAGATAGCCTAGCACACACAATGCGTCTGACTGGAATGAAAGAGATAAGATACTAGAACATCTCAATTAATGTGTACACGACAAAAGACGTATTTGCTCTACCAATAAAGCGGAAGAGGAACAGAAAACTATAGTTTCCTTGTTAAAATCTCAGCCTTCTTAATGTCAGAAGCTGCTAATTCTACGCTAGTGGTGGTTTTACATGTAATTGCCTTTCATCGCCAGTGACATTCTATCAGGCTTTTGGTAAAACGAGTGGAAAATTGCTTGTTTTCGTCAGACTGGGAGAAATGATGGTCTCAGTTCCCTTCAGGAAATAATGGTCATCAGAAGCCGCTCCGTAGAGACCCGTCTTCTAATATTTGACCATAGTTCCCATCATTTGATCCTACCGGATTAAGGAAATTGCCGATACTTGTATATGGAACAATTCAAAGTAAAGTAGGCAGTCGTTGGTTAGCTGGCCTGGATTAGTGTGGAAAGTAGTATTTTATAAATTGTGACAGAAATAACGTTTACTCAACCTTGATGTGAATTTCGTTGGGTGACGTAGATACAATACTGAAACTGGTACTTTAGAAAGTGTAATGAACAATGTCTTCACTTATGTTATTGTACAATAAGAGCTTGTTAGCCACTTCAGCAGAAGTGATCAGTCGAAATTCTGTGGGCATATCATGAGAAGGGGAACAAATGAAGAACGCGGACAAAGGGACAATTTGAGGAGAAGAGAGGTAGGGAGAGACAAAAAGAACTGATCTGAGACAGTTACCTATCATGTCATAATATGCATGTGTCTCTGAATGTGTGTGTGTGTGTGTATTGAGTACCACGGGGTATCCGTGACCAAGTGGTCAAGCCGTTTGCCTTACACTCTGAAGGTCGGGGGTTGGATTCAAGGCTATTTCGTTCCATTCACAAGTGTAATGTTGACGAACATTCCTAGGTATTATCGCTGGAGCTACCTAATTCTTGTTATGCACTATGCTCTCGGCGGGCGGTCAGCCGTTCTGCGGAGAGAGAGAGAGAGAGAGAGAGAGAGATAGAGAGAGAGAGAGAGAGATAGAGAGAGAGAGAGAGATAGAGAGAGAGAGAGAGAGAGAGAGAAAGATAGATAGATAGATAGATAGATAGATAGATAGATAGATAGATAGATAGATAGATAGATAGATAGATAGATAGATAGATAGATAGATAGATAGATAGATAGATAGATAGATAGATAGATAGATAGATAGATAGATAGATAGATAGATAGATAGATAGATAGATAGATAGATAGATAGATAGATAGATAGATAGATAGATAGATAGATAGATAGATAGATAGATAGATAGATAGATAGATAGATAGATAGATAGATAGATAGATAGATAGATAGATAGATAGATAGATAGATAGATAGATAGATAGATAGATAGATAGATAGATAGATAGATAGATAGATAGATAGATAGATAGATAGATAGATAGATAGATAGATAGGCAGATAGATAGATTAGATAGATAGATAGATAGAGAGAGAAAAAGAGACAGAGAGAGAGAGAAAGAGCCATCTGGGATACAATCCAATGCAATGAAATCGATCTTCTCTACTTTATTTGAGTGTGTGCATGTGTGCATGTGCGTGTGTGTGTGTGCATGTGTGTGTTTTGTCAGTACAAGGGACATAAGGTTGTAGAAAAAAAAAATAGTAAGATCTTCTTCTGCTTCTTCTTCACTTCCTCTTTTGACCACTTTAGATGTCGATAAAGAAAGATAAAAAGTTCTGCTTCTTCCTTTTCTAGCCGCTTATACCAGAGACACATCGTGCTGTTGTAGAGTATTTCTGATGTTATCTTTCCATATTGTTCTTGGTTTACCCTGTACCTTGTCCTTCTTCTCTTGTCGTATTTGTCTTGTACGCATGACGTCACAAGCTATTCTCTCTAAGTTGTCTAACAATTTTATGTGATGTCTTTTTTGTGTATAATTTAGAATATGGTCTGTGACAAAGCTTTCTATTATGACCTCATTCGTGGTTTCACAACTTCTGGTCACTCAACCAGCGGTTCTTGGATCAACACCACATAACATGAACCTTCAGCCAATTTGAAAACTGCATCAGGAGGTTATGTGACCAGCACTCTTCCTCTCGTCTGGCAACGGTGTATTCGGTACACTAAAGCCGTATGGACAACATCGATGCTCTCTTGGGAAATGGACAACTCTGTGCCAGATGGAAGTATTTTTATTTTAAACAACAGAGCAGATTACGGGGGGGGGGGGGGGGGGGGGGGGGGGTTTGTGTATGTGTGTGTGTGGGAAGGGGGGGGGGGGGGTCTACAATAACCAGTTGTATATCCTTCGTTTCTAGTTAGTACAGAATCTATTTGTCTGGCTTATAACATTTAGTTATTGCATGTATGCGCTAACAAAATTGTATTGCATATCAGTTTTCTAGCTAATATAGCTGATAGGCATCCAAATGTCAGCGTTTTTTTTTATAGTAAAGTAAGGTTCAGTAAAGTTTAGTAATGATCAGTAGATTAATGTACAGTATAGTGGTGTGAAGTAACATGATGTAAAGTAAGAATTATTTTGATGACACACGTTCCAGTGGTACATCGGCCATTCAGTGATAGCCCAAATACTGTTTT
Organism: Candidula unifasciata; assembly: GCA_905116865.2. Lineage (NCBI taxonomy): Eukaryota > Metazoa > Mollusca > Gastropoda > Stylommatophora > Geomitridae > Candidula > Candidula unifasciata. The sequence continues at coordinate 31,025 of CAJHNH020000195.1, read as the reverse complement.
AGAAAAATCGATATTCGGCAGATGATGTTGCTTTTACCACACTGGCTGATTTTACTCTCGCTAACTTTCCGTGGTACTTATTTCACTGGGGATCTGTGTAGGAGTCCGGGTCATTTTGTAAAAAAAATAAAATAAAAGAAATGCATCATTCAGGATCGTTATCATAGGGCCTACACACAAGCTTCCAAAGCCCCTACGACATCGCCATTTCCAAGGTTGTGTTAGTAAAAAGAGCCCTTTGCACACGTTCAGGCATATTGGGTATATAGTAAAGGGCCCTTTTACACGCCTTCAGGCGTATTGGGTATATTGTAAAGGGCCCTTTTACACGCCTTTATGTGTTTTGGGCACATACTGCTAGACCTATATTTTGTAGTCCAATCGGTGCTCGGTGGGTGATTTGGTAAACATCATACTGACCGACTTTACTTCAAAGGACTGTAACAATTACCCATTTAAGACTGGGTCAACATAGGAGCCAAGGTCGTTCTCAGGACCGGAACCGACGACTTTCCGATTCACAGACGAGCATTTAGCCGCTACACCCCGGAGGCCCCCATTGTGTCTATAGCACTAGGCCTTTACATTAAGAACTAATCGGCACTCGGTGGCTAACGTGGTCAACATCATATTGACCGCCTTTACTTCCCCGGACTTTAACCTGGCAACCGTTTAAGGCTGGGTTAACATGGGAACCAAAGCAGTTTTTTTTTTAAAAAGTCCGGCTCTTTACGAATTGCAACCCATGACCTTCAGATACTTACATGAGCTCCTAGCTGCTACACCACCGCGACTTCTATGTAGTATTACCGACAGCTAAAATAAACAGACTTTTAATTAGACAATAAAAAGCAATATTTGCTCGTCTGGTTAACCTTTGATGACCGTCAGGAGTCGGTGACTTGCAATATGAATATCCTTCGGAAGACACGATTCTGCGATACACAAACAATAGTCTAAGACAGAATAGATCGATACTGAACTTTGACCTTCTAAAAGATGAACTCAAAACCCAGATGGTGTCTTTGCAAACGTTGTGTTATGCCAAAAACAGACATCACAGCAATCAGGAAATTCCCATATGCGCTTGATCCTCCTCTTCAGCAGGTAGCGTAATTTCAATCACGATGGTGCAATTTGCAGTTTGTTTGTACGGCAATATTGCGCATCCTCTTAGTGTTGAGCATTATCTGTCACTCTTGAGATTCCCGTGAGTGAGTGTAGAGTGTCGGCCACATCTCCTGGTCACTCCCAGCCCCACCATAACATTAACACGGCAAACATCTATAAGGGTTTCAGAGTTATTCTTACAAAATACTGTAATAGAGTTACATAACTTGTTTGTTCGAAAATACAAAGCTAGGATATAAGGAAATCAACAAGTTTTGGCAACCTTGACATTCTTTTCTAGAAACTTCGTTTGTTATTAACAGAGAAATGTTTCGCAAATGAATAATCTATAAATAGCATTTGACGTCATTGTCTGGCCTTGGCCTTCTTTCTAGAAGTTTTGAAATGCATTCTTTTCATCATGTGACCCAACCTTGTCGTACTAGTAAATACCTTGTTGTCGTGTCCTACCAAAGCAAACGCAATTATACTTGTTTTTCTAGAAGCTTATATGACCTCAATTGTCAATTTAACTACTATATCTGCGTAGAATACGATGATGAAATCCGATGCACTTTAGATACTTTTAGAAAATCCCACGTGAGAACGTACCTAGTAAACAAGTGGAGATGTATTAGAATATTCTAGAAGCCGAAGAAAACAAATACCAAGCATTCCAGCATCGAAGTATAAATAACGAGTAACAAAGCACCCCAGAGCAATTCTTCAGTCCACAAGAATCAAGAAAGGAGAGGCCAGTCACATTTACTCTCAAGGTAGCCTTCAGTGGTAGAGATGTTAGTCCTACACTAGAAGCCTTCAGTCTTTGAGACTCAGAGGACGAGCGACTAATCTCAATGATCCTCGATGCCAGCTCAACACTGGAAGAAGATCAGCCGTTCATATTGAACCTCGAAGACAGTCACTAGAGAGCAGACATTAAAAAAGACATCGAGCCACAAACACAACACACAAGATACCTGAATCCATGGTTAACAGAGACACATTAAGAACACTATAGAGATGTTAGAGTCGACGATCAAGCCGTTAGTACCAAACAGCACTAGAAGCCAGGTGGCAGTTACAGACACTAGAACCAGTTAACAAAGTAACTAGAGATAAAGAACACAACGCGAACCTACGAGTATTTAACCATAAAGAGAGAACACAGCGTTATTCAGAATATCATTGATGTATTTTTGACATAGTTGAAGTATCACAATAAAGACAGTATAGACGAGAACTGTTGTTTCCAGACATTTTGTATACAAGCATCAGAGTCACGTGAGAAGCATGCAGCTAGCAAGACATCATCATCATCATCACCACTATCGACACGACCATCTTTCTCCTCGTCTATAATCTTCCAATCGACTCCTCCTGTAGCAAACCTAAAGACGAACCTGTGCTACATAAGGGGGAGGTCCGATTTTGGTGCCCTTCGACCAGGATTTTCAAAAACCTTAGACATTTTCAAATGAAAAGTAAGAAACTCCGATTTTTGGTGCCTTGCGTACTTGAAACTAAAACCACATCGTCTGCGTTCCAGGACTCTCGCGACTTCAGTTACTCCCATGACTCCCACCACTCCCATGACTCCCACCACTCCCATGACTCCCACCACTCACATGACTCCAACCACTCCCATGACTCCCACCACTCATATGACTCCCACCACTCTCATGACTCCCACAACTAGCATGACTCCCATGACTCCTATGACTCCCACCCCTCCTGTGACTCCCACAACTCCCATGACTACCACCACTACAATGACTCCCACCCCTCCGATGACACCCACCCCTCCTAAGACCCCCACCCCTCCTAAGACTCCACCCCTCTTTAGACTCCCACATCTCCTAGACTCCCACCCCTCCTAAGACTCCCACCCCTCCCATGACTTCCACCCCCATCACTCTCACCACTCCCATGACTCCCACCACTCCCATGACTCACACCACTCCCATGACTCCCACCACTCACATGACTCCAACCACTCCCATGACTCCCATCACTCATATGACTCCCACCACTCTCATGATTCCCACAACTCCCATGAATCCCACAACTCCCATGACTCCCACCCCTCCTATGACTCCCACAACTCACATGACTACCACCACTACCATGACTCACAATATTCCCATGACTCCCACCCCTCCCATGACGCCCACCCCTCCTAAGACCCCCACCCCTCCTAAGACTCCACCCTTCCTAAGACTTCCACCCCTACTAAGACTCCCACCCCTCCTAAGATTCCCACCCCTAACATGACTTCCACCCCCATCACTCTCACCCCTCCCATGACTCTCACCCCTCCCATGTCTCCCACCCTCCCATGACTCTCACCCCTCCCATGTCTCCCACCCTCCCATGACTCTCACCCCTCCCATGACTTCCACCCCTCCCATGACTTCCACCCCTCACATGACATCCACCCCTCCCATGACTCCCACCACGCCCATGACTCCCACCCCTCCCATGACTTCCACCCCTCCCATGACTCCCACCACTCCCATGACTCCCACCACTCCCATGACTCTCACCCCGCCCATGACTCCCACCCCTCCCCATGACTCTCACCTCTCCCAAGACTCCCACCCCCCATGACCCTCACCCCCCTTGACTCTCACCCCTCTCATGACTCTCACCACTCCCATGACTCTCACCCCTCCTATGACTCTCACCCCTCCCATGACTCTCAACCCCCATGACTCTCACCACTCACATGACTCTTACCCCTCCCATGACTCTCACCACTCACATGACTCTCACCACCATGACTCTCACCCCTCACATGACTCTCACCTCTCCCCATGACTCCCACCCCTCCCCATGACTTCACCACTCCCATGACTCCCACCACCCCCATGACTCTCACCACTCATATGACTCCCACCACTCATATGACTCCTACCATTCCCATTACTCCCACGACTCCCATGACTTTCACGACTCCCATGACTTTCACGACTCCCATGACTTTGACGAACCCATGACTTTCAGACTCGCATGACTTTCACGACTCCCATAAACTTCACGACACTCCCGACCTTTGTCTCCCATGACTCCCACGATTCCCATGACTTTCACGACTCCCACAACTCCCATGATTTTCACTACACCCCAGACCTTTGCCTTCCATGACTTTCACGACTCACATGACTTTCACGACTCCCATGACTTTCACGACTCCTATGACTTTCACGACTCCCATGACTTTCACGACTCCCATGACTTTCACGATTCCCATGACTTTCACGACTCCTATGACTTTCACGACTCCCATGATTCCCACGAATCCAACGACTTCCATTACTCCAATGATTCCTGTGACTCCCACTACTCACACATTGCCCTACAATTCTCACAGCAGAGAAACACTTGGGACTAAAATAAATACCGGTTTATTGTCCCGTTGCTGTGAAGTTACGACATCGATGCTGGTTTGAAACCACCAGATACAGCAGACGACAGGTTAATGACAGTTGATAGATATTTATGGGCTCTATTTTCAGACTGGGCCAGGCCACAAGGGGACGGTTGCCACGAAATGAAAGCTAGTGGTCAGCCATGTGAGAAAGGCAGTATCGAAAGCTGTTTTTTTTTCCCTAGCCTTTGGAACCTTCGCTTCGTGTTGCAATTGCGGATGTCAATAGGTATATTTCAGTTAGAATTATAGATGAGAGTTGATAGTTTTCCTCTTCTCTTGACTCAAACGTAGCTTCCTATTTTCCACCTACCAACATCATCATCATCATGTAGCAGGTCCTTTGCAGAACGTCGCTCTCATCACAGTCTGCCTGAAAGAAACTCGGCGTCTCGCCAGTTCTCCTGCCTCATATACTTTCATACTCAAGAAGTCACTTATTTCCTGTGCCCATCTTCGTGTCGGTCAGCCCCTGCCCCTCCTTCCTGGTACCATGCCTTCTGCTATAATTTTTTTCCAATCCGTCGTGGCGCTTGATATGACCAAAATATTTCAGCTTCCGAGAAAGGATGCTGTTTATTGGCCAATCTTCCTTGATGTTCAGATCTTTTAAGATGTCTATATTTCTCCTTTTCGTTGTCCAAGATATTCTGAGATCTGTCAAAAGTATTTCAGCTCACAAGCCCCTATTCTCTTTCTTAAGGACTGAGAGAAAGTCCACGACTCACATCCGTATGTAGCCAAAGGGAAGATGCATGCTCTCAAAATTCTAATTTTTATCTCCTACCTACCTACATAAATACCAAGCACAATACCTACCTACCTATATGCACACACATTCACCGACGTATATTCTTCCCTTGCTATCATCCTGCCTATCTGCTTGTTTAGCTAGCTAATATCTGCATACCCTTATAATACCCTACCTAAATATCTAGTTAAAGTTCTTCCTACTTGCCTTTTGGTAGATCGGCGTCTGTGGGTTAGGGGTTGTGTATGCACTTCGTAATGCTGGGTTGCCGGGTAGATCCCAGCTGCGGGCGATTTGCTTTGCGTCAATTTCGACAATGGTAACGAGAGCTGATCTTTCACTGAGCAAACTACTAAAGTTAAAATTTATCTAGAAAAACCACAACCGCCAATAAAAAAAACAAGAAAGAAAAAAAAAGGGGGTTGGTTCTGCAACGTCTTGTAACGGATACGTAACTAACATTAAATCTTCTTTCTATCCATCCATAAATCCATCCATCCAAATTTATGTCTGATTGTCTATCTGTTTATCTATCTATCTATCTATCTATCTATCTATCTATCTATCTATCTATCTATCTATCTATCTATCTATCTATCTATCTATCTATCTATCTATCTATCTATCTATCTATCTATCTATCTATCTATCTATCTATCTATCTATCTATCTATCTATCTATCTATCTATCTATCTATCTATCTATCTATCTATCTATCTATCTATCTATCTAT
>CAJHNH020000195.1:0-20000 GCA_905116865.2 Candidula unifasciata | reverse complement strand
ACGGAGGCTATGTAACATAGGCGCACCCTGTTACCCAAACTGAAGTTAAGGATTCAGTTGCTAAAATTGTATGTTATTGTAAAGTTTTAAGATCACTTGGATGGGGGTGGGGGTGGGGGGGGGGTGGGGGAGGGGCGGCTAAAAGAACCTGGCGAAAGATAAAAGAGAAGAATGGACGAGAGCGACATGAATAAATCTAAACTGACATTGACTACCATATGCACACAAAAAAAAAAAAATATCAGATCTACAGCAATGGAGATTACCCGAGAATGCCTTGTTGTTGACATAAAGATGATATGGACAAATGAACATGGTTCATGTTGAGCATGCATGGGAATGCCCAATGTGCAGTGACGGCGATTGCAATAACATAACATCAGGACAGAGATTACGGCTATCCTCCAAACTTCGGGCACAAAAGATGGCGGCCGCAAATATATCCTTTCGAGCCTCAGTCACGTGACTCAATTTGCGGTTTTCCGGCGACTTAATTTGCGGTTGGGGCTAAACTAGATGGCTAGAACCCACGAGCAGCAACTTCCGCATATCCTGCAGCTTTGCTCGTGAGTCATAGCCATCTAGTTTAGCCCCAATCCATGCCGCGTGAGCGGCGTGGGAGACTCTAGGTGGTGGCGGTAGTCGCCGGAAAACCGCCGGAAAACCGCAAATTAAGTCACGTGACTGAGGCTCGAAAGGATATTTTGCTGCCGCCATCTTTTGGGCTCGAAGTTCGGAGGATAGCCGCCGAGATTACTTACTTCACAATTTTAAAGGTATCATTCTGTCGCATGACAGCATCCACACATCTGGCACAGCAGGAAGGTCCATATAGCTGACAACCCTAAACTCGTCATCGTAACTATGTAATAGAATAGGCCAAGCATAGTTAGATAGTTCGTTTGTTGTGGGGGAGTCCTGATAGGAAAAATCCATATAAAACCCTTTGATAATGACTCTTTTAGGCTTTGAGTGTCGAATTGAATGTTAGGACACATTTTCTGCGCCTATTCTAAATAAATTGTCTGACCACTGCACTGCATTAGTGAGCGCGATTCGTACGCTAACTGCTGTTGTTAGGGGACGTGTTTGTGTGCGTCACTTCTCTATAGTCCGGTCTTGGAGGCAGGCGTTTTTCCTTGTGTCTCGCCGATTGACCGTCATACAGACAAGATTCCTTGTTCTCTTTTTTTTATATCATGGGTTATGAAGATCCAACAAGTGTCAGTGTCTTGTAGACTGGTTCCTTCTGCCACTACACATTAAGCAATTTACATGTGGTGAATTGTGGTCCTGAACGTGTGGACGATACTTGAGTCGTCGTCTTCCGAGCTCAAGGTGATTGTTCTCGATCAACGCCAGAAACTGTTCCTGCTGGTGAAATAATGTTGGGAAGTCTGGCGACGTGAAGATCTATTCCAGCATCCAGAGAAGCAGCCTCGTTTCTGAGAAGTCCTATCGTAAAGTACGGTAGTCGGAAACTTCGCTCCAGCATCCAGAGGAGATATAAGATCTAAACAGATAAGTCAGAGTGACCCGTATGACGGCTTAAATCTAAGTGGACCTTTCCAATCCATCAGATTCCTCAGCCATGATGATACTGGACAGAAACGTAGAGTAGGAGGAAGACACTCGCACTAACTTTGTTCTTGAAAGTATTCAATATTCTTTCAGTTAATTCTTCAAGTTATTTTTCTTCAGCTTGGTTACAGGGAACCTATTACATTGATTCTCGAGTTCATCCGCCTTCTAGTTCTTAGGAGAGTTTTGTCTAATTGGAGTTCCTTGTGGCATTTATAAACGTAGTCTTGTCTTATCGTATTCACTATTGATTATTTGTTCGACTGGATTTACATTAATCCAGTCTGGGGGCAAACAGTGGTGAGGACGTCTGGCCGAGAGGTACCCAAGTGTTCATAATAACCCTGTGGAGTCAGAGCTCGTGTCACCTCATCCCTGAGACAGGTTGAATGGAAAGTTTGAACCGAGGGTTAGGCCTCTAGACGAACGAGAGCCACCATTCAAAACACTCCTGTCTCAGAGCACCTGAGGGATTTGTGAAAATATCCTGTAAGTAAGGTGCGCGACAAAACTGCCATACGACACATTCTCTGAGGTAGGGGAGAAAAGATGCTATATAGTTTAACATAATGGCAAGGAGGATCATCTGAGTTGACTGAAAGTACACGAGGCAGAAGAATGTGGATGGACTTGACTACCAACACCACACGGCATAGACTTTAAGAAGAAGAATAAAACCTGTGTTCTTCATTAACGTTTGCTTTAACATCCGTGTTACAGTTTGAATACCGGCTTTTTTGGTTAATGCTCACCGGCCCTAAAGTTGCCGGTTGAAATCCACACAAGGCGGATTTGGGAAACATTCACCATGACTGCTAGATCAAAGCAGCTGACAATCAATGCAAAAGAATGTCATAGGAGGTAAAGGCGACCGCGTGATTTTTAAATCTCAACAATCGAGTCAGATTTGTTTATAAAAATAGTAGGTGCTGAATACAACATAAAATGTGCATAGAAAGCTCAGCGGAGGGAATGGAAGAAACGGTCACAAATATAACTGAATGTTTTCAAAACTGAAATGTTTTTCAAAGGAGTACTAAATATAATACAAACTGTAATTGGAAAACTGAACGGACAAGACAGCAGAGCTCTCAAACAACAAAAGACAATATAACAATTCTTTTTTTCCGAAAAGATATTTCTGTAACATTATTTACCCTATCTGGCTTATTTTGTTTTTGTAAAATGTGAATAGATGTTTTGGCTCACACTGTGTACAAATACATATCCAGACAATCGCTGGTCACAACGGTTAATGAGACTTAGAAGATGGCAATATACTAGCTATCTCCTGAAACGAAACGGACAAAGAATCACAAAACAAACACTGAAATAAAAAACAGAAGGATTGAGGGAATCAGAATGTCAAAGAGAAACCATAAGACGACCACGGATAAGGAAGAGACCAGTGCCGCACTGGATTCGGATGTGGTAAAGTTTACACAGGACACATCGTAACGTCTACTAAAATGTAGACAAAGATGCAAGTTGGAGGAAAACATCAAGAGATGGACGGACAGCAATGTGAGAGAGTGTACAACCAAGACAATATACAGAACATTTTGGAGATCCATTACAGTCAACGTTATGTGCTAATAAACATTGTTTTAGGATCAGCATAAATTAATTATATTTGCTAATGAACATTGCTTTGTCACAACATACGGTACTGAGATGTGGCACTGAACATTGCTTTGTCACAACATACGGTACTGAGATGTGCCACTGAACATTGCTTTGTGACAACATACGGTACTCAGATGTGCTACTGAACATTGCTTTGTCACAACATACGGTACTGAGATGTGCCACTGAACATTGCTTTGTCACAACATAAGGTACTGAAATGTGCAACTGAACATTGCTTTGTCACAACATAAGGTACTGAAAAAATGTGCAACTGAACATTGCTTTGTCACAACATAAGGTACTGAAATGTGCTACTGAACTTTGCCTGGTCTCAGCATAAAATACTAAGTTGTGCTAGTAAACATTGATTGACCACAGCATAAACTACGAGATGTTATAAAGAACTTTGCTTGGTCACAGCATAAGATACTGAGATGTGCTAATGTGTATTGCTTGTTATCAGCATAAATTACTTAGATGTGCTAGTAAATTCTTTAGTCTGAGCGTGAGGCCATCTACTGAACATCCTGAACTAAAAAATGCAATAGAAGCTGTCGAAGTAACAACTGCGTCACTCAGGCAAAAAATAATACCAGATTTAGGGACTTAGAATTAAACAGAACTGTCAGCGTCAGTGGCTTAGGCGGTGCGAATGCAGCTTCGTAATGTCGGGGTGCCGGGTTCGATCCCAGGTGCGGACGATTGCTCTAGCGTTGGTTTCGACAGTGATACCGAGAGCTGACCCCTCAGAAAGCAATGACAAACTACTGAACGTAAAATTTGCCTAGAAAAACCACAACAACCACAAAATGCTGAGGTTGATTCTGCAACTTGCTGTAAAGGATATGTAACTTACTAAGAACATTGCACAATGAAGTGACATCATCAGACGACTTAAACAACTGTTTTTGATCTGATGTGCAGGCAGGAAGATTATTAAAAACTCTATTCACGACTTGCACAAATGCACTATGATGACAACAAGTGTGACTTGCCGCGGAAGTTTACCAGTTCACTCGGTCAGACTAAATTATAAATCAATACATTCATGTACCATAGGGACCCGTTAAGCGCTTGCATCAGACAACATCAGTCCAAGTAAGATTCAGTACCAATGACGTTAGACTTACTAGTTACATGTGAGTCATTGTCTGACAACACGCTTCAGGCACACACACACACAAAAGGAAGGCGAAAGGTGCCAATGTGAGTGTTTGTGTGTGTGTGTGTGTGTGTGAGTGTTTGTGTGTGTGTGTGTGTATGTGTGTGTGTAAGAAAGGTCCCACTCTATTAGGTATGTGTGTGTGTTTATGTATGATTGTGAAACATACCAGTGTGTGTAATATGGTGTGTGTTCGTATGTGTGTGGAACGTGTAACTGTTATTGCGTGTATGAAGAAGGTGCACTTAAACATGTTGAGAGAGATAGAGAGAATGAAAGAGTGAGAGATTGAGATAGTGCGTCCATTGACATGTGATTATATCCATACGCTTACAATGTTTAAATCCCGTTTGTGTTTCACACCCACACACACACACACACACACACTCACACACACACACGGCCTCTGTTTCTGTCCGTCACACACAAACACTCTCTCACTCTGTCACATATACACATACACATACACACACACGCACACACAATCTCATTATCTCTCCCTCTCTCTATTTCTTTCTCTGTCTCTCTTGCTGTCACACATACGCACACGTCCACTCCGCCTGTCCTGAATTGACCCAAAAACCTCTTGCTGATGAGGTCTTTGCACTCGGTATCGAACTAGCACAGCTGGTCTCTTTCGTTTCTGGCCATGTACTATTAACAATTCAATTCCTATAACTCCTATTGTGAATTGTCCCATTGGAACGTGTTTAGTGGATTGATTTTTTGAGTGTGTCAGTGCATTATTTTCTTGGTGTTATGGATTTACTGGCTCAGTGTATCCATGGATTATCTTCTTGTTGTCGCGCTTGATTAAGTGGACTCATGCCCTACATTCATTGCCTGGTGTTTAATGGACTGATTGTTGGAGTCAGTTCATGCATCGAATTCATGTTCTTGCATGTTCAAGTTTGCTCATGTGAGTCGTTCTTTTCATCTGTTATTCATGCTTTAGAATAGGTTCACAGACCATAACCATTATATGAGAGAGTTTGAGAGAGAGAGAGAGAGAGAGAGAGAGAGAGAGAGAGAGAGAGAGAGAGAGAGAGAGAGAGAGAGAGATTGAGAGAGAGAGAGAGAAAGAGACAGACAGAAAGAGAGGAAAGAGGAGAGAGGGAAGAGAGGGGAGAGAAGGGAGAAAGAGCTTGTTTAGTTTACAAATGTTCAGTAAGCAAGTCAGTAAGGCTAATCAATGTTCATGGTATGGGTACAGCGGGTCTGTGGTTGCGGACCTAGTTCTAAAAATCATTTTGCTAGCATAGACCATGATATCATCATGTCGAAGAGGACAACATGCGACTAGCTTCAACAACCACGGAACCAAATTTCCCAGCTGTTGTCTCTATAGTTTTTCGTCATAGTTGTCCCTTTATTCAATCATCTCATGCGATTAGATGCCACAACATGCCACTTTCTAACCATCTCACACAGTAATGGTGATATTTAAAACATGATTTCCTCACTCTCTCAGCCGATCAAACCAAAATGTAAATGTATTGTAATTATTTCATTTAAAAACTAGATTTAGGAGAGAGAGAGAGAGTGAGAAAGAGAGAGAGAGAGAGAGAGAGAGAGAGAGAGAGAAAGAGAGAGAGAGAGAGAGGGGGGTATGAGGGATAGAGAGAAAGAGAGAGAAAGGGTATGAGTGATAGAGAGAGAAAGAGAGAGAAAGGGTATGAGGGATAGAGAGAGAAAGAGAGAGAAAGTGTATGAGGGATAGAGAGAGGGAGAGAGGGTATGAGGAATAGAGAGAGAGGGTATGAGGGACAGAGAGAGCGAGAAAGAGAGAGAGAGAGGGTATGAGGGATAGAGAGAGAGGGTATGAAGGATAGAGAGAGAGAGGGTATGAGGGATAGAGAGAGCGAGAAAGAGAGAGAGAGAGGGGGTATGAGGGATAGAGAGAGAGAGGGTATGAAGGATAGAGAGAGAGAGAGAGAATATGAGGGATAGAGAGAGAGAAAGAGAGAGAGAGAGGGTTTGAGGAATAGAGAGAGAGAGAGAGAGAGAGAGAGAGAGAGAGAGAGAGAGAGAACGAACGAACGAACAAACTTTATTTTCAAAGGGTTACAAATTGGGCTTGCAGGCCCGTCTGACATTCGGCCCTTCTAAGCACTCGTTTTTCAGAGTACAAATGCTTGTTATCTAAACTGCATGTTATAGATATAGAATAAAAATATACATTATAGAATAATGCATACACACATCATGTGTACACAATCTTACACACTCATACACACATATATATATACTCTCACATTCTCATACATGCACACTCATGTACAGACAGACATACATGCATACATACATACATACATACATACATACATACATACATACATACATACATACATACATACATACACACACACACACACACATACATACATACATACATACATACATACATACATACATACATACATACATACATTCATACATACATACATACATACATACATACATACATACATACATACATACATACATACATACATACATACATACATACATACATACATACATACATACATACATACATACATACATACATACATACATACATACATACATGCATGCATGCATGCATGCATGCATGCATGCATACATACATACATACATACATACATACATACATACATACATACATACATACATACATACATACATACATACATACATACATACATACATAAATACATACATACATACATACATACATACATACATACATACATACATACATACATACATACATACATACATACATACATACATACATACATACACATACATACACACACACACACACACATACATACATACATACATACATACATACATACATACATACATACATACATACATACATACATACATACATACATACATACATACATACATACATACATACATACATACATACATACATACATACATACATACATACATACATACATACATACATACATACATACAACATACATATACATACATACATACATACATACATACATACATACATACATACATACATACATACATACATACATACATACATACATACATACATACATACATACATACATACATACATACATACATACATACATACATACATACATACATACATACATACATACATACATACACACACTATATACACCTACATCTTTACACACATACATGCGTACTTGCATACATACCTAAATACACACACGTACACCCACATTTTTATACATCTACAAATGCATACACACATCCACAAACATGCATACATACACACACCCACATACATGCCGACACACATTACATACATATCAATACATGCATGCATACACACATTTACAATCACCCATACAGATACTCACATACATACATACATACACTCATGCATACATGAGAAAGAGATAGAGAGGGTATGAGGAATAGAAAGAGAGAGAGAGAGAGAGAGAGAGAGAGAGAGAGAGAGAGAGAGAGAGAGAGAGAGAGAGAGAGAGGGATAGAGAGAGAGAGAGAGAGAGAGATGGAGAGACGGCGAAAATAGGGGAAAAAAGTTTCACCCCCTGTTAGAAAATTTGTAAGAGGTCTAAGCGGATCCTTAACCATGCATATAAGTTCTTTTAAAGTATTTATTTATACATTTCGTGAATACAATATCAGCATGAAAAGCCGCTTCAGCAGTTAAGCGTCTTGGGAGAAACAGCTTGCGATCCATTGCTTGTTGGGCAGCAATGCCTTTGTCATTATGTGTCGATATTGAAGCTCTTTAACGATATAGATCCATTTCTTTTAGGACGACCTCTTTCTTTCACATCAGATCTGGCTGCATTCTTACTAGATGACCAAATCATTTGATCTTCTGTTTCTCAAAGAATTTGCTGCATAGTGTTGTTCCTACAGTCTGTATGGTATCATTTCTAACTGTTTCGGATCGTTACGTTGGCGTCTTTTATCAAGCATCTTCTTTTTCTTCTTCGCGTTCACCAGCTGTACACTTTGGCGTAATGTTCTGGTTGTTCGTCCACTTCTGGACTGCAGTCATGCTCCAGAACCTGAGTGTTGCGTGTGCATCAGTTTTACAGATCTGATTCAATTGAATGCAGACTGCTGGTTCCTTGCCTCTCAGGCAGGATGCACTCTGACTTCAAAGGAAGCTTCCAGTTAGTCGACTCTTACGACATGCTTTTGGGGAGGCAGTGGGTCTATTCTTATTTTCCCCACAATAGGGCCCCGGAACCCACATGGGGGGGGGGGGGGGAGGGGGGGGTCAAGCATCTCATTTCACAGATGTTAATTTGACGTAGGTAAGCGTTTGATAATGTCCAGTTCTGGCTTTGGTAGCACAGTGTTGGTATGAATGTGCTGTTTAAAATCTATTTTCTCCCCGCTCATACTTATGGTTCTATGTCCTAATAACGGTGTCAGGTAGTACCTCAGTGCACTGGAATCTTGTTTCTTTTTTCCGATCTATTCTCCCGTCCTCCGAGGATAGGTTAGTTGCGTATCCTTGACAGGACGTTGCAGAACCACCCAACAGCTTTTTTAAGGAAAATTTACGTCCATTAGATTGCCATTGCTTTCTGGACGATCGGCATTCTCTATACCACTGTCTAAACCAACGCAAGGCGCATAGCCAGCAGCTGGGATCGAACCCAGCATCCCGGCATTACGAAGCGTTCGCATCGACTTTGCCACAGAGCCGACATCCGAGGATAGACTTACTAGATATCTAAATTCTTTAACATGCTTCATTCATGTACCATTCAACAAGATACATAGAGGACTAGGAATTTCTAATGAACTGCATTACTTCAGTTGTAATCGCAGGACAACACATTTGCAGTTGCATCTGATCGCTACCAAAGAAAGAGGGTTCTGATTCACCGTTAAAGCCAGGAAAACACGGAGCTCCGTGTTCGGTTTCAGTCACTAGGAAATATTATTGGTGCTATATTTCTGAACATGAATGGGAACGTGAATCTTTAAACTTAATGTGTGTTTCTTATATGTTATTGTAAATTCGCCATTCTGCTGAGAGAGACCCAGTTATATGGGATAATAAAGTAGTTTCTCTCTACTTCAACTTTAGGGTCAGCTGCTGTCTCTGCCAATGATTCAATCACTTCCTTTTTCATCTGGCCACTTCCCTGGACATTTGACATGATTCCCCCCGCCCCCAAACCTCGACTAAAAAAAAATGTGACTAAAAGCAACAAATTTAGCAAGTACTGTTAACAAGGCGAGTGGCCGTGGCGGAGCAGCTAGACGCTCGCAGCGGATCGGAAGGTCATGGGTTCGCTCCCTGCTGGAGCCGGATTTTTTTCTCCAAAAATGACCTTGACTTTCAGATCGACCCAACCTTGAATGGGTACCGGGTGCAGTCCCGGGAAGTAAAGGCGGCCGGTGTGATGCTGACCACATCACATATCTTGTGCTGATAGGTTTATAAAAAAATCTAGGTCTAACCCTATATGCCCTATACCCCTAAAGGCGTCCAATAGGGTGTTTACTTGTTTTTTTTTTTAAACTGTTAACAAGAAGCTGGAGAAAGACATTCACATTAATCAGTGTCAACTTAAATAACATCAAAGAAGCAACACAAGAACTGGTATTTTAATGTCCAAATATCAATGTGATGATTTCTTCGAAGTTTGTGTACATTCGCCTGAGAGGTGTCTAGTCTGCATATAAAAAAAAACAAAAAACAAAAACCCCAGATATATATAAAGCATGTGCACGCAAAACTGAAGTTCTAGAACAGGACTTAAATCCAGAAATAAAAAAGCAACCAGAACTTTCCACCGGAGTGTATAGTCGGTGAGTGCTAAGAAGAAGAATGTAAATGTTGCCACTGTTTCCTCATGCTAATATCTGCAGCAAAATCTGCGCCTGAAAATAACAAAGCTCTTGACATTATGTTTTATAAACATTTCAAACAATATTTTATTTATAGTCAAACTGATTAATACAAATGAAAGTGTAACAAATGACTACAAGCACAAATGAAATCAATTTTAAAATTGCTTGATGCTCCCATTGACAATTCCTTCCACCCCCCCCCCCCCCCCCCCCCAATTTGTTTAGACCACCCCCATCGTTCCCCACAAGATTAAAAAAAGCACTGGTCTAAGCCACGGCACATTTTTAGAATGTTGATATGTGCAACTGACCGAAACAACAGTCACAGTGGTGTGATCATTCCTCATTGTACATCATTTTAAAAACGACGTAATTAAAATACCAATCAATAATAGACATGGCAGTCCGTTTCACTGTACAAACGACTTTAGTTTGTGAACCCTGATTTTTTTAATACATTTATTCCATAATAAAAACCTAGCTTTATCTTTCATAAAGAACATAAACACATTTCCCAAACTTCTCACTGAAAAACATTCTGCCATTTCATCATCATCACCACCACCACCATCATCATCATCACCATCATTATATCATCATAACTATCATTATCATAACCATAATTATATCATTATCATCATTATCATGACCATCATCATCACCATCATTATGTCATCACAATCATCATCAGCATCATAATCATCATCTACTTCTTTTTCTTCTGCTTGATTCGCCCCTAAAAGGCATGTTGTGGTTTACAGCTGAGCCACGATATATCTGTTCTTTTCGGACCTACAATCCGATTTAAGCCAAACCCTTAAGTAGTAGCCTTTTACGCCATGTCATGCGTGTTAACGGGTATTGGGTCTTCTCTCTCTCTCTCTCTCTCTCTCTCTCTCTCTATCTATCTATCTATCTATCTATCTATCTATCTATCTATCTTTCTCTCTCTTTCTCTTTCTTTCTCTTACTCACTCACTACCCCCCCCCCCCCCCACCCTACTTCCCCGCCCAGCTTGACCCCAGTGGGACACAAAAGCACACATAGATCACTGCTAAATAATTCCCAGAAATCTGACATGTACAAAACTAAGAATTATTCCTTGTCATCAGCGTGTGAGAACTTTATACAACTTGAATTGACCCCGTTATAACAGCCGACAAGACGGTTCCTGTGTTTGGAGTGGTCTTTGTCTGTGACTAAAACAGCATCTCTTTAAAACTTTTATTTTGCCGCTAGCAATATTTCTCACTACATAATTCTTCTGCCGACTTTCTCTAAATAATTGCACAGTCTGCGCGCTTTTCCCTGGTTCTTAAGCTGGTTATTCGATCTGTACGTCTGAAACAAATCGGTTTATCCTCACTTTTACTCCTTGCCTACTGCTGGACCAATAGAAGAGGCAACATAATTATAGCAACACATGATAGAAACAATTACTTGTATAGAACTGCAAGAACGAATAAAAGTACCTCGAGAGAAGACAAGAAACAATTTGTAATGAGTACTTGTAATGGAATTGACTCAAATAAATCGGTCTACCTAGTAAGTTAAAAGTTTTAATTTACGAGAGCTAAAACACAAAAGGTATGGTACATCTTACAAAGGCTTAAACAACTTTTGAAAGTCTCAACTGAATATGAAATTCTATTTTGAAAACTAAGTTGCGTATTTTCGGCTCTAATGTTTACTTGAGGTCTGCAAGAGAAAGTTTGAGGATCGTTAAAGACAGAACGAAACTTAAAAGCATTCGAAATTAAATAAATAAAAAAAAATAAAAAATAAAAAAAATGGCGAATATTGAATGAGATGAATTAAAGAGATGTGTAGAAACAAGAGCTATTTTTGGGCAACCACTGGCGCCAACAGTTTATGACAAGAAAGGTGTCGATAGATTGGGCACCTTCTAAGAGGCAGGCGGGCATGAGGTCACAAGCAACGGAATTATTAGAGAAACTAGATATTTTTGGCCTGGGGAGAATGAGATACCTGGGTGTAACCAGAGTGTCTGGCCAGCTCACTTCACTCAGAGGGAAGGCAAAATGGAATTTTCCCAGATTGTGACCGATACCATCTGTATTGGAACTCTGCGCTGGCTGCTAAAGATGAGGAGGGAGCACGCATGGGAATGTCCTGAGTGCTGTGATGAGAATTCTTGACTCAACTCAACTCATCATAGTCAGTTAGCATCTTTTAGAGGACGTCATTTTTCTCTAGCCAGTTCTCCAGCCCTATGTACTCTGATAGTCAATGCATATTGAATTATCTTGTATCCACATGCATCGTTTTCCAGCAAAGTCCATCCACCACAAGGACAAGATAGCATATGACAGAGTGAATTGTGGAATCCACTCAGAGCCCCAGATCGGCTATAAAGGACACAACATGATGATAATGATGATATTGATAAACAAGAATTCGTAGCCCTGACATCTTCGGTCAACTTGTACGACAAAAATATAACGAGAATTAAGACAAACGACGACACCTTTGGCAATTTTGATCAATTTAAATTGAGGCAATTCATTGCCAGAACTTAGAGGCACAAATGGCAGCCTCTGTCGCAAACTGTGCTTATACAATATACATTTGAAATACGTGTCCAGAAATCGTTATTAATAAACACTAATTATTGTGATGTACGTTTATCGTCATCATCATCATCCTGTTGACGACGATTCGTAGTTTCACGTCCACCCCTTTGTATCGTGTGCATGTTTCAGTGACGTGAGTGGAATCTAGTCTATCATCTTTGGCCTTTCTTATCAGCATTCATATTAGGGTTTCTTTGAGGCGTCCTCGACTTCTCAGTCAATTTGTTTCCCATTTAGATGAATGTTTGTTGATTCTATGCTTGCCTCTCCTCAGGATGTGCATCTGCATTTTCTTTATATTCCTAAGCGTAAAGTACCGATAAAGCCGCTACAAATAAACGCCTCCCTATTTTAGAGCCTTTTTACCCAAATATTACTTGGAACAGTTTCCTAATTCCACCCACCCACCCCCCCCCCCCCAATTAAGAAAACATCACAACCTTACTATTTACTATCGTTGTCTTGAAGACACACAGGGAAGTTCCCATCGTTGTTCCCCTGCTGTTTATGTCTGGTTAATTTTTCTCGTATCAAGCTCCCACGTGACAACACTTTTCCACATGTCAGTAACGACATGAAAGTCCCTATTAATATTAGAATCGTTAAACAATGACAACAATATATATTTAATAAGTATTTTAAACAGAAGCTCTAAAAAAACGTTGATAATCAAGGGCACGAATACCGAGCGTTATACGTGGAAGATTTCCTATGGCACTTTGATTGAATTATAGTTTTTGGGGTGCAGTGTAAATGACAAGCCAGAGGGTGCTATATTGGAATCCAGACTAAGGCGGATATTTCCTAATTCAGTTTCCATCCAAGGTCCACGGAGCTTAAAGAGGGTGTGTGTATGTATGTATATTTGTCTGTCTGTGTGTATGTATGTATGTATGTATGTATGTATGTATGTATGTATGTATGTATGTATGTATGTATGTATGTATGTATGTATGTATGTATGTATGTATGTATGTATGTATGTATGTATGTATGTATGTATGTATGTATGTATGTATGTATGTATGTATGTATGTATGTATGTATGTATGTATGTATGTATGTATGTATGTATGTATGTATGTATGTATGTATGTATGTATGTATGTATGTATGTATGTATGTATGTATGTATGTATGTATGTATGTATGTATGTATGTATGTATGTATGTATGTATGTATGTATGTATGTATGTATGTATGTATGTATGTATGTATGTATGTATGTATGTATGTATGTATGTATGTATGTATGTATGTATGTATGTATGTATGTATGTATGTATGTATGTATGTATGTATGTATGTATGTATGTATGTATGTATGTATGTATGTATGTATGTATGTATGTATGTATGTATGTATGTATGTATGTATGTATGTATGTATGTATGTATGTATGTATGTATGTATGTATGTATGTATGTATGTATGTATGTATGTATGTATGTATGTATGTATGTATGTATGTATGTATGTATGTATGTATGTATGTATGTATGTATGTATGTATGTATGTATGTATGTATGTATGTATGTATGTATGTATGTATGTATGTATGTATGTATGTATGTATGTATGTATGTATGTATGTATGTATGTATGTATGTATGTATGTATGTATGTATGTATGTATGTATGTATGTATGTATGTATGTATGTATGTATGTATGTATGTATGTATGTATGTATGTATGTATGTATGTATGTATGTATGTATGTATGTATGTATGTATGTATGTCTGTCTGTCTGTCTGTCTGTCTGTCTGTCTGTCTGTCTGTCTGTATGTATGTATGTATGTATGTATGTATGTATGTATGTATGTATGTATGTATGTATGTATGTATGTATGTATGTATGTATGTATGTATGTATGTATGTCTGTCTGTATGTATGTATGTATGTATGTATGTATGTATGTATGTATGTATGTATGTATGTATGTATGTATGTATGTATGTATGTATGTATGTATGTATGTATGTATGTATGTATGTATGTATGTATGTATGTATGTATGTATGTATGTATGTATGTATGTATGTATGTATGTATGTATGTATGTATGTATGTATGTATGTATGTATGTATGTATGTATGTATGTATGTATGTATGTATGTATGTATGTATGTATGTATGTATGTATGTATGTATGTATGTATGTATGTATGTATGTATGTATGTATGTATGTATGTATGTATGTATGTATGTATGTATGTATGTATGTATGTATGTATGTATGTATGTATGTATGTATGTATGTATGTATGTATGTATGTGTGTGTGTGTGTGTGTGTGTGTGTGTGTGTGTGTGTGTGTGTGTGTGTGTGTGTGTGTGTGTGTGTGTGTGTGTATGTATGTATGTATGTATGTATGTATGTATGTATGTATGTATGTATGTATGTATGTATGTATGTATGTATGTATGTATGTATGTATGTATGTATGTATGTATGTCTGTCTGTCTGTCTGTCTGTCTGTCTGTCTGTCTGTCTGTCTGTCTGTCTGTCTGTCTGGCTGGCTGGCTGGCTGGCTGGCTGGCTGGCTGGCTGGCTGGCTGGCTGGCTGGCTGGCTGGCTGGCTGGCTGGCTGGCTGTCTGTCTGTCTGTCTGTCTGTCTGGCTGGCTGGCTGGCTGGCTGGCTGGCTGGCTGTCTGTCTGTCTGTTTGGCTGGCTGGCTGGCAGGCTGGCTGGCTGGCTGGCTGGCTGGCTGGCTGGCTGTCTGTCTGTCTGTCTGTCTGTCTGTACATGCAAGCACGCATGCACGCACGCACGTGTGTGTGTGTGTGTGTGTGCGTGTGTGTGTGTATGTATGTATTAATTAAATACTCACTGT
This sequence comes from Candidula unifasciata, assembly GCA_905116865.2. Taxonomy (NCBI): domain Eukaryota; kingdom Metazoa; phylum Mollusca; class Gastropoda; order Stylommatophora; family Geomitridae; genus Candidula; species Candidula unifasciata. The sequence goes on along the minus strand of CAJHNH020000195.1, from coordinate 4,333 downwards.
TATTTATGTGACAAAGTACGCTATTTAAAAAACATCTTCTTCACGTCAGTACCGTGGCGGGTATAAGGTACTACACCAACTGTGTGTATGTGTGTGTGTGTGAGACAAATAGGCACTGGATTTGTGATGTGGTCACAATAATACCGGCCGCCTTTTTTTCTAAGATCCTTTACTGTTAGTCAAACTCGGCCTAGTCGACCTGCCAGCCAGTATCATTTATTTAAAGAAATCCGCTGGGATTCGAGCTCAAGGTCTTCGGGCTAGCAGGCAATATAGTCCTTTTTTATTAGGTAAAGGACTCTTTTCTAGGCCTTCAGGCGTATTGGGCACATAGACCTATATTTTATTGTACAATCGGCACTCAAAGGGTTATGTGGTCAACATCATACTGACTTCCTTTACTTCCAAGGCCTGTAACTGGTACCCATTTTGGAATGGGTCGACCCAGAAACCAAGGTCATTTTTGAAAAAACAAAAAATCCCCCTCCATCAGGGCCCGAACTCACGACCTTCTGATCCGCAGGCGAGTGTCTAGCCGCTACACCACGACAGCTTTCATCTATGTACGCTACACACAATTTACCCAGAATGGCCCCTAAATGCAACAGGGCACAATTACACTAAAGCGTACATCGAGTTGCTGTGTATACAATAGGGAACGGTTAATGAACGACTAGAATATTCTTAGACATAGATATCTTGGGGGCAGTGAAGATAATGCCAGTCTAATAGAGTAACTCTAACAAAACGACAACAAAGTGGATTAACGACTCGATCGGTCCTGGGTCTGTTTACCAAACGATGTCACAAAAACAGTTGCTGGAAACTGTCTAGGAAACCCAGTTGGGGTTTAGTGGAGTAAACAAGACCTGTGAACCAGGTGAGGGGTGGGGGAGGGTGGAGATGGGAGGGTCGCTGGGTGGAGATGGTAGGGTGGCAATGGGTGATCGGGGAGTATTGTTGACATAAACGCATCATTCTCGGTGTAGTAAACAAGACAATGGTCTGCCAGTAATCGATAGTGAAATGTCGCAGTGGCGCAGTGGTTAGCTGGTTTATCTTGTGCAAGAATCTGCATGTGGGTTCTGGGGCACCAGAATTGGTGGAGGAAAAAAATAGATCCACCGCCTCACACTCCAACAAGCAGGTAGTAACAGAAGATTAACTGGGGATTTGTTGAAATAGGATCTGTTGAGCAGAAAGGTGGAAATATCACAGCCTGGTTGTAAACAATATAGCTGTACCGAATATTCGCTTCGTATTCGCTTCGGGGCCGAATAGTGGACCTATTGACTATTCGGTATTCGGCCGAATAGTTGCGGTCGGACCGAATACGAATAGTAGTTAACTTACATCCGCTTCTGTATACACGGCCTTAATACTGACAACATGGAACGATTGGTTTTGTTGAAAGCTAATGCAGCTTTCATGTATAAACTAAGCTGTCAGTGACAATTTACAAGTTTAGTTACTTGTTGTAGTACTTAGGATTCTTTCATTCCTAGTTATTAGTTACCACAGACTGACTGAAGGATGCAAAACGTAAAATGTTTTTAAATATTTACTATTCTGTACGAATACTAACTAGACATGGAAAGAATATAAACTCCGACCACATCCAAGTCGATAATATAAAAATCAAACGAACGGAAACATTTAAGTACTTGGGTGCAAACTTCAACTGCTCTAACATGCTGAGAGAAGAAATACAATCTAGACTACAATCTTTCAATAAAGTATGCTATGCCCTTTAACATCTGCTAAAGTCAAAGTGTCTGTCCCGCAACACCAAAATCAAAATATATAAAACGTTGATAAGACCAGTCGTTTTATATGGCTCTGAAACTTGAAGCAGAAATGAAAAAGATGAGGCCTTATTTCTGGTTTTCAAAAACAGTCTTACGAAAAATCTTTGGACCCATCAAAGATGCTAACAGCGGGGAATGGAGAGTGAGGAGCAAAAACGTAACATATAATCTGTTTAAATCACCATTGATCACTGGCATCATGAAAGCTTACAGACTAAAATGGTTGGGACATATTGAAAGAATGTCAGAAGACAGAGAAGTAAAACTGTATACACCTGAGAGAGGAATGGGCGTAGTCAAAAAAAAAAAAAAAAAGTTCAAGAGATAATCTCCAGTCAGACCTGCAAACAACTGGTGTTACAAATTGTGAAGAGAAGGCCAGCCAGAGAGATGAATGGAGACGAGTGGTATCTGCAGCAGTAAACCTTCTCAGAATGCTAAAGAAGAAGATGACTATTCTGTGCTACCTTATGTGAAGTAAAAGTTAAGCGTACATTTGACATTATGAATGTGTGTGTGTGTGTGTGTGTGTTTTTTTTTAAAGATATATTTCATAGACTATACATTATTCGGATTTGTATTCGTATTCGGCCGAATAGTTGGTCCCGTTATTCGTAATCAGCCGAATAGTGAAAATCACTATTCGGTACAGCCCTAGTAAACAACAATTCAGCATGCCATCTGCTCCTTTAAGGGCGAATATAAAAGAAATTGTAGTAGCTGTAGTAGTAGAGGAAGAAGGAGAAAAATAACAAGAAGAACAAGCAGATGAAGAACAAAAAAAAAGAAAGAAGGAAAGAAAGAAAGAAAGAGTAAGAGAGAGAGAGAGAGAGAGAGAGAGAGAGAGAGAGAGAGAGAGAGAGAGAGAGAGAGAGAGAGAGAGAGAGAGAGAGAGAGAGAGAGAGAGAGAGAGAGAGAGAACGAACGAACTTTATTTTCAAAGGGTCACAAATTGGGCACGCAGGCCCGTCTTACATTCGGCCCTTCCAGTCAACCATCTTTCGCACAGCAGTTGTATTTTACTAATAAAGCATGTTATGATCATATGATGTTATGCATATTATGAATATTATAAAAGAACACAAAAGCATGAGTTGTAAAGTGCATGCAAAAACCCGGGCGTGCATACATACACCCACATACACGCACTCACCCACTCACTTACACACACAAACATGCATGCATACATTACATACATACATACATACATACATACACAGATACATACAAACAAACATGCATACACACATACACACAGGCATACGTACACACAAACATACATACATAGATACAAACATACATTCATACGTAATACAGGCATACACGCATACAGTCATAAATACAGTCATGCATGGAGACTCACACATGCACACATGCACACTCCCACAGAGACACACACACACTCAGACAAAAATACAGACACACACACAGACACTTACATATAAACACACACAGGGAAACACACAGCACATATACGCAGACAAACATGCAGACACATACATACAGCCACATAGACACACACGCAGTCAAACACACACACACACACAAATACAGACAAACAGGCAGACAAACACATACTGACACCCACAGAGACAAACACGCAGAAATGCATAATCATTCAAACACATAGAAATACACAGGCAGACACATATATTCAGCATGCACAGACATATACTCTGACATGCAGACACATACAGACAACAAAGGGGCACACACAACACACACAGAGAAACACGCATAGACATGCACAGACAGACAGACACATGCTGACACATACACTCACGCAGACAGACATACAGACACCCACACACAGAGATACATACATACAGCCTCATAGACACAACCGCAGACAAAACACATAAACATAAACAGGCAAACATGAAGACAAACACATACGGGGACACACACAGACACAAACGAAGATATACAGAGAAAGAAGAAGAAGAAGAAGAAGCAGAAGAAGACGCTGCAGAATATTTTGTGATATGCATGGTTTTTGGGCCGACCTCGACGCAAAAGCACGTCTCTTCTCGCACACCGAAGTCTTGTTAACCAACAAAGGACTGGTACTATTAACCGCACGACGCTGATGAATATGTTGAGAGGGGAATCTGAGCGCCTATGGATGTGTCCGGAGTGCTGAGCTCATAACTTAGGGCTAGACCTCTATTTTATAGACCAATTGGCGTTTGATGGATGATGTGGTCAACATCATGCCGGCCGCCTTTACTTTCCAGGACTGTACCTGTTACACACTCAATGCTGGGTCGACCTGGAAACGAAGGTCATAAAAAAAGTATAGTCAAGACCCCCAACCCATGCCGTTTCCCCACCACAGGCAAGTGTTAGTTACTTTTCCCCCGCGTGGGCGCCCCCTTTTATGGTACTACCACGACCGTCTCCAGCCTTTTTTTTTTTTTTTTTTTTCAAATTTCCGGCCGTGGGTACTACTTGTATTTCAACTCCGATTTTGGAGTTAAGCAAGTACCAAGGAGCGTAACGGTGAACAAGAGATCTGTAGGAAA
>CAJHNH020000194.1:282493-310256 GCA_905116865.2 Candidula unifasciata | reverse complement strand
TAAGCCTTTGTCGCTGCCGCATTCCTGTCGGGCAAACAATTCTTCACAGCACACCTACCCTTAAAGCGCTTTGAATATTTAGCAAAATAAGAAAAACCAGGGCAAATTGAATGCGATGAAGAAACTGTTTGGATGAATTTTTTCATGTCCTTTATGTTTAGGGGAAGTTTAGTTAACTGTAACATCAAATCACCTGAAGCTTGCTCCTGTATCTTTTTTGTTTGTTTCTGTTTTTAATTCAAGCGAACGTTGAGAATGCACTGCAGCCTTGCAAATATCATTGTCTTCTGAATACGCCTGCATCCCTAACTCTTCTTAGCTTCCTTCATGGTATTTATGTTTTAAACTGCTGTCTTCGCTGAGCTAGAGCAGATTTGGAAACATTGATTATTGCCGCTGCACCCCTGGCATACACTCAGTTTGAGAACCACTGACCTAGACAGTGTGATGAACCTCTGTTGTGGCTCCATCAACCAGAATGGAATTAACCAAGAGAAGATGGAAATGGTTTGGCCACGTTATGAGAATGAATCCTGATATACCCGCCAAGACAGCTCGCACATGGACACCAGAGGGAAAGAGAAAACAGGGGCGCCCAAAAACAACATTGAGACGAACGATGGAAAGTGAACTGAGTGCGGCATCTTTGACATGGAAAACTGCACTGAAGATTGCACAGGACAGGAAAGCATGGAAAGTCCTCTCTTAAGCCTCATGTGCCACTAGGCATAACGAGAACTGATGATGAACCAGAATGGAATCGCGACGAAGTGCCCGCATCAGCGCTCTTTCCCACATCCAGGAGATAGGTCGTGGACAGGGGCTTCTACATGTGCCACAAAGAAACACAACAAGGAATCTTTGAATGTTTCCTGCCCATGTAGTTGATACTGTAGTCCACTTCCGACTGACTGACTTTCTACCCCACCAGGACATCACACAAGCAATAAACACCAGATAACACAATGTGCCACCATGTGGATGAGGATCACCGTCGAGAGGTCCCAGAAACTGCGTTCAGCCCCTAGGCCATATTTATGACTTTATCCAGCTTACCTTTAAAATAATATACGCGTTGTTGCACGCAGTATTCAGAAATATATGTGATGCATTTAAACAGTTACCAAAAAATTCACAATGGTAGTGAATTAATTTCATCCATCAAGATGAAACTGGACAAATTTGTTTGTGCTGTTTACACCTTGAGGATAAATATTTAGTTCATTGACACCTTGCCGTCTTTCCAGACGATAGTGTTATATTGCGCTATGAGGAGTCAAGAGTTTCACAGCCTATGGCGATGGCGAGTATAACTAGCCAGACCCGCCCGTGTCAAGAAAAGTCTTCCACAATGATAGCATGGGATTTCAGGACCATTGTTATCAACATTTGTGTTTAATCCGTTTCTTTTCAGACGCTCAGCTCTAAACCTTTCTGCAATCTTTTCTTCCTTCAGTCTCACTCCCTTCCTGATATGCCCTTTCCACACAACACGGTCCATGGCATTTTGTTCCCATGTGTCCGTCTCAATACCTGTATCATTTATGTCCTGCTTGCACACATCTTTATAACGTAGTAGAGGTCCTGTCTTTAATTCACTATAAAGGATGTCTTGAGGGACTCTGCAATCCTTCATTCTCCAGGTGTGACCCAGCCACCTGAGCCTTCGTAGACTGAGCATGGAAAAGACTGTTGTAGTACCTGTAAATATTTAGTAGTGCATATATTATTGTGCATATCAAATTCATATTGACTGTGCATTAAAAAATACACCTTTTTTAAAGCAAGTCAGCTGCTTATTTACTAATTATTAACTAACAGTATAATTATATGTTGTAGTAGTCTACTAATAGTAATAATAACCATCAATCATTTATATTCATGTTATGTACGATAAGTGTATGTTTCACAGCAGTATTTCCATGTGCTTAATTTGATAAAGTACAAATGTCACCACTCCCCTCCCCTCCCCCGTCCTCTAATGCAATACCCCTCAGAATCAAAGAGTTAGCACTAATATTTCTTTCCGTTTGCTGGAATAACTTCCGGTTTATTTATACATATTGTTGATGTTTATGTTCATGTTGACTGTAGCAAAAGCATTTTTGTTTGTCTGTAAGAGCCTTTATATAATAATTCGATACATTTTTTTTGCAAATTAATGGAAATAGTTTAATTTGTGTATACATCTCCTTGATAAAAACTTTGAACACAGAGCGGCCTCTCGACTTGATCAAGAACGGGAATCCCCGTTGAGCTGTATGGACTATTAATAGCTACAGTCGGAGGTGACATATTCTTACCAACTCTATGCTATAAATATCAAACATGGACACTGTTTCTTAGAAGACAGAAGAAAAAAAGTCACGACAGAAATGAAATGTTTAAGTAACGTGTAACCAGGATGGATCAATTTAGCAACGATGATATCAGTAGGAGAGTCGGCTCAGAACCAATACTAAACTTTATAGACAGACAACAAATCCAATGGTTTTGGCATTGTAACCAGACTGGCATCAGATAGGTGACCACAGAGAGCATAGTTATACAGATACAATGGTAACAGATCCATAGGTCGACCAAGCAGAACATACACCACAGAAATATAAGAGACTGAAAAGTACTTTATACGAAGCGAACCAAAGGCCCCGTTCCAGGGATCTCCTTCTACCCTGACGCCATGAGACATTCCAGGAGCAGAGAAAGAAAGAAGAAGAACACCACAACCATCATTACAGGGATGCTCCAGCTGTATTTATACGTGTTCTTCAGTGCTGTTTGTCCCCATCGATTCTAAAACAATCACAACTTCTCTGGGCAGTGCAGGACATGCACCGAAGTGTGTTTTCACAACAGTGCTGTTTGTCCCCATCTATTCTAAAACAATCACAACTTCGCTTGGCAGTGCATTGCATACATCGAAGTGTGTTTTCACAACAGTGCTGTTTGTCCCCATCTATTCTAAAACAATCACAACTTCGCTTGGCAGTGCATTGCATACATCGAAGTGTGTTTTCACAACAGTGCTGTTTGTCCCCATCGATTCTAAAACAATCACAACTTCGCTGGGCAGTGCAGGACCCGCATCGAAGTGTGTTTTCACAACAGTGCTGTTTGTCCCCATCGATTATAAAACAATCACAACTTCGCTGGGAAGGTCATAAAGTCCACATGCCTGACCACCGACTGCCAAAAAGGATTTTCTATGGTGAGCTACTAAAAGGAAAACGCTCCCAAGGTGGACAGAAGAAACGTTTCAAGGACAGCCTCAAGACCTCACAGAAAGACTTCTGTATTGATCTTAAAACCCGAGAAGTCGCTACATGTGACCGCTCGTCCTGGCGCTCAACATTTCATCGTGGAGCTGTGGTCCATGAAGCTGGTAGAACTGCAGCGGCAATTCAGAAAAGACAAGCCAGGAAAGACACTTAAACAAATCACCAGAGAGAGGTGGCTTCTATTCTCTGTCCACGGTGCTCATGAACTTTTAGTGCTAGAATTGGCCTTATCAGCCATATGCGCACACACAAAACCTTTAAGTCACCATTGGATGAAAGGACTGCTCATCATCGGTTTTGATGGACGAACAACACACATTTGTCCCCGTGTGTGGAAACGTGTCAGCCTCTGTGGCTTGGACGTTGCGAACGTTTCGTAATACCAGGGTGCCGGGTTCAATCCCAGCTGCGGACCATTTACCGTCTTGTGTTGGTCTCGGCATTTGTATCAAGAGCCGACCATTCGATGACAGTGACAAGCTACTGAACTTAAAATGTGTGTAGGAAAACTATAATAACCAAACAATGCTAGGATTAATTCTGCAACGTCCTTTGCAGGATTGAAACTTATGAGACATCATGTACACTACAGGCATGGTTGCTAGTAGTATCACCCTAAATGAGCTCCTATGTTGCTAACTTTTCGTTATGTTCCATACCTGGAATAACATTACTAAGTAATACATTAATAATTCTTTGTTTTAGCTTCTAGGACATCGTTAAATATTAGCGCCAACATATCTCACAAATTTAACAGTTTAGTGGATGAATTAGTTTACCATAATAAAGTGCCATTGCTCTATGATTGCAGCGGATACAGGAGGAGATTGCTCTGTGATTGCAGCGGATACAGGAGGAGATTGCTCTGTGATTGCAGCAGATACAGGAAGAGATTGCTCTATGATTGCAGCAGATACAGGAGGAGATTGCTCTATGATTGCAGCAGATACAGGAGGAGATTGCTCTATGATTGCAGCGGATACAGGAGGAGATTGCTCTATGATTGCAGCGGATACAGGAGGAGATTACTCTGTGATTGCAGCAGATACAGGAGGAGATTGCTCTATGATTGCAGCAGATACAGGAAGAGATTGCTCTATGATTGCAGCAGATACAGGAGGAGATTGCTCTATGATTGCAGCAGATACAGGAGGAGATTGCTCTATGATTGCAGCAGATACAGGAGGAGATTGCTCTATGATTGCAGCGGATACAGGAGGAGATTGCTCTATGATTGCAGCAGATACAGGAGGAGATTGCTCTATGATTGCAGCAGATACAGGAGGAGATTGCTCTATGATTGCAGCAGATACAGGAGGAGATTGCTCTATGATTGCAGCAGATACAGAAGGAGATTGCTCTATGATTGCAGCAGATACAGGAGGAGATTGCTCTATGATTGCAGCAGATACAGGAGGAGATTGCTCTATGATTGCAGCAGATACAGGAGGAGATTGCTCTATGATTGCAGCAGATACAGGAGGAGATTGCTCTATGATTGCAGCAGATACAGGAGGAGATTGCTCTATGATTGCAGCAGATACAGGAGAAGGAGAAGAATGGGACTAGGAGAAGGAACATCAGCAATAGCAGTAATCGCTGAAGAAAAAGAAGAAGAAGAAGAAGAAGAAGAAGAAGAAGAAGAAGAAGAAGAAGAAGAAGAAGAAGAAGAAGAAGAAGAAGAAGAAAAAGAAGTAGAAGAGGAGGAGGAGGAGACTAAGAAAAAAAAAAAGAAAAAGAAGAAGAAGAAGCAGTAGTTAAAAATCCCTTTGTTCTGTTTATTTTAGCAGCGTTCAGCAACTTTATATTTCTCTCTTGCTATTTACATAATGTTTAATCCTCTTCGATTTACTGCCCTATACTGCTACAAGTTCTTTTGTCTGCAAACCAATTTTTCATTTCATTTCTCTTTCCTTAATTAACACACACCTCATTTGTCAATTCTCTCCCTTGTTCACATACGGCACTTTGCCATTTTCCTCCTATTCTCTGACATTTTCTCGTTGAATATATGCTGTGTTTGCTAAAATTTCTAGATTTCTATAAGCTTCTTACAGTAAATAAATTAATGATCGTGCTTATCGACGAGTTTCATTTTTAGTTGCTTTAATTCCTTCTATTGTGCTACCTCTTGTTAGCCTGTGCGTTGGTTGGTACAGTTGTGTTAAACATTTGTTCTGATTTCCTTGTGTTACGAAATATTTCGTTTTCGACAGTGTTTTGTCTCGAGAAATGTTTACTGATTATCAGTGTTGCCATCTTCATTATCATCCTCATCATTACCATCATCATCATTGTCACATCACCTGCCTGTCGCATGTCTTTATTAGGGTTTCCCCTATTAATCAAAGACACTCTGAAGTGACTTTATGTTAGATGGTGGCTCGCATTGGTCTAGAAGGTACTGTTAGCTCCAACGACCATCCAACATCACTTCAGGGGTGAGGCGACTCAAATTAGGATGCCCACTGCCATGATAAGTATACCTGTGCACAAACTGGCCTGACCTCCTCACTACTTAGAAGCCTCCAGGCTAGAGAGCAAACCTATCATAGTCAAAATCTAACACATTAATGAATTTGACCAAACAACACCAAGATCTAATCAATCTAATCAATCTAAGCAATCTAATCTAAAAGAACTAGAACAAAAAAGATTGGACAGTGACAAATCTGAATTCAGAATATAATAACACATCATGTACAACATAGGTAAACACTATGAAAAGTAAGTGAAAGCAGATGACACATCAAGGAAACTAATGAACTCAGAACTGAACTCTTCCAGAAAGACTCCTGGCTGCCTACAACACTTCACGGCTCATCACTGCAAAATCTTGTGACGAGAGTAAAAGTGGGCACTGGTGTATTGGGTGGCTGCAGTTCTGGAGTATTCCTCTGTACTTATCTGAGATGAACTTGATCCTCTCCCCAATTTATAGGTCGGACTTCATTGTGAGCGGCGCTGGACAGTGTTTCACTTGCTATATATTAACACTTAAATGTGTGGAATGTATTTAAAGAAAGTCAGTTTCCACATCAGGGAAAGGTTCCCTTACTTATTCTTACTCTCAATAATACTATAGCAGTATGAACCCTCTGGTTGATTGTGGCACAAGAGCAGATAAGGATTTTCTGGTTGCTTCAATACAGAGGCTGGTTTCAGACCTTCCTCAGCACTGCTGTACTGTCTTGAGGTAGGTGTTGTTGAGTACTGCTGTGACATACAGTTGCCAGACAATGGTACATTATGCTCGGTGATTCTGGCACTCCTTCAGAGAGGTCAACAAACATCCTGTAAGCAAAGGATCACAAGGATTAGCTAACCGCTAAACACGGTACCCTGTTCACTCTCACTTCACAATACAACACCAGTCAAATGCTCTGATGATAGTGTTGAGCTAGTTTAGACCCAATAGGGCTGTATACATTTCCCAGGCGTCTTAGCAACAAGGAGTGATTGATTTCGCCGAATACTTATGCATTAGAGGATGCGCTAGACTGCATATCCAGCCAAGGTAATGCTAACCATCAGTCCTTTTCCATAATAGGGTACCTAAACTCACGCAGGCAAACCACGGATAAATGAATACGTAAGTAGGAAGAGCGTTAAAGCAGTAGAAATACAAAACAAAATTCACTTTCCTGACACTCGCCATTTTGTGTTTACAGTGACTCAGGTGGAAGTTACGCCATACTCGGTAATTCCGAACGCTGCGCGACACCTAGCCTTGAATTGTGGTCAGGGTCAGATCGGGCGTGCAGTTGCTCCCCCTCCACCCTTCCCGCCCCCTCCCCGCCCCCACTTAACTGTATAAACATGCATAGGACATGATCAGTTCATTTTTATTAAAAGGAATACATGAAGTTCAGTCTGTGTGAACCAACCATTGAGGGAATACAAGAAGATAACCCCCATCGGTCTGTAGGTGAACGCTCTGGATTTGCGCTTTCCTGCAGTTCAAATAATCTGCCGGCTGTGCACAGTTCTGTGGCATTTCCCACCCGTCTCACACTCAGCAGCAGGGTAGAGTACTAGTTATATTAATCTACAATGTACCTACCCATGCTCAATGGATGTTCCCGGGTGAATTGGATACTTTCAAAGATGATGCTGAAGATTTTCAAGACAAGAAAGAAACCCGTCTGTACGCTCTGGAGACTGAGCCAAGAAGGAGGATTTTGATTTAGGACTCGCCCAGTTTAGAAGCGGGAGGAATTCCTTCCGCTAACAGGCGGTAGTTCGGCCAATAGAAGAAGGCCTGGCTACTCTTAGAAATAACTTACCTGTGGGTGAATTTATAACATAACTGACTCCTAATAGATTTAGTAACGAATTAAGTACTTATTTCGACATCTTGACACATAAGTACAAAAGAAAGACTATTTACCTATGGAGACAGTACAAGATTTAAAATTAGCTCATTTACCTAGAGGTGTACAACATGTGAGCAAGTGTAAGACCAGACTGATCCTGTGATGTCACGCGACAATCATCATCACTCTCATCCTTATCATTATCATCAGCGACGTAGAGAGGAGGTACCTGCTGCCTGGGCAACAGCCTGTACTCCAGTTCAACATGCCCAGGCCTGTGCCCTGGATAGGCCACTCCAGCATCGCATAACAGTAGATCAGCTGCGGAACGACTGCTTTGAGAGCAGTGGAAGACGGACTCTTGCAGTTTGGAAGAGGCAGGACGCAGTAAGCTATAGAGAGGAGACGTCTGGGAGAAAACCAGCTTCAGTGTATGAACGTTTTTATGTGGACTTTGTGGCAGAGACTGCGACTCCCACTTAGAACTTTAGTCATAGCAGACGCTATCTTCATGGTCCCTAGGGTCTGATGGTTGCATCATTATTATCGCGCCGACCCAAAGAAAATATTTGTAGCCCTTTTCAGGATGCATACTGAACAACCCCCCCCCCCCCCAAACAACCCTCCATACCCATCTTTACCTGTTTTTATTGGGGTGGGGGAGGGAACCTCAGGGTGCCTACGTCCTCAGGTACCGGCACCCCTGATACGTAAGAACCACAGCGTGTGCCGGACAAACAACACATTGTCCTCAAGTCGTCGCCTCCAAGAGTCGCTGTTTCCGATTAGTATAGCATTCCCCTGTTTGATCAATATTTACCGAGGGATCTTCGAGGCCGGTTGTCGCTGGCTAATGGCATTGTTCCTGTCTCTGGAATTATCCATTGGTGGCTGGTGTGTCAGTTCGTCGGGGGTTCTCAACTACTTGTCTTTCCCGGGGCCAGATTTTGTGGACCATTGTTGAGGGCCGGAGTAGTGGGGGAGGGGGTGAGAGGGGGGGGGGGTAATACCATAGCTCTTCTGTAAAATTATGGTGTTTAATTTTTTTTTTTTTAATCTAGATAAAACAATAACAAAAAAGACCTCATCAACAAAAATAGAATCTTTAAAATTATCATTATGCCCAAAATATGAACAACTATATTAAGAAGAAGAAGAAGGAGGAGGAGGAGGAAGAGGAGGAAGATAAGGAGGAGAAGAAGAAGAAGAAGAAGAAGAAGAAGAAGAAGAAGAAGAAGAAGAAGAAGAAGAAATAAGGAGAAGAAGAAGAAGAAGAAGAAGAAGAAGAAGAAGAAGAAGAAAAAGAAGAAGAAGAAGAAGAGGAAGAAAAGGAGGAAACAGAAGAAGAAGAAGAAGAAGAAGAAGAAGAAGAAGAAAAAAAAAAAGAAGAAGAAGAAGAAGAAGAAGAAGAAGAAGAAGAAGAAGAAGAAAAAGAAGGAGGAGGAAAAGGAAAAAGTGGCGCTTAGTACTATTTTGGGAGTTGTTCCAGAGCAGAAAAGAACATAATGGTGCTCTCCCTGAGGACTGGGGTTGTACTGTCTTGACAACGTTCCGAGAGAGCTGGAACTCAATCTGAACACTGATCAAACATTCATTCGTTGAGCAAATGCATTTGGAACACAGAAGGAAGCTGTTTCATTACTGGCTTTTGTCCCTGTTAGATGACTTTTCTTCTTGCTTGTTTGTGTACAATTTTTCATGCCATTTTTTTAATGATGCAGAAATAATTTTTAAAATTACACTTTTGGCTGTTTTTAATGTGTAATTAACGGTGATTCAGATATTATTGCACAATATGAATGGGTCTTTCTTTCTTTCTTTCTTTCTTTCTTTCTTTCTTTCTTTCTTTCTTTCTTTCTTTCTTTCTTTCTTTCTTTCTTTCTTTCTTTCTTTCTTTCTTTCTTTCTTTCTTCTTTCTTTCTTTCTTTCTTTCTTTCTTTCTTCTTCTTTTTTCTTCTTTCTTTCTTTCTTTTTCTTTCTTTTTTCTTTCTTTCTTTCTTTCTTTCTTTCTTTCTTTCTTTCTTTCTTTCTTTCTTTCTTTCTTTCTTTCTTTCTTTCTTTCTTTCTTTCTTTCTTTCTTTCTTTCTTTCTTTCTTGTTATTTCTCCCTCTGTCTCTATTTTCATTCTTTCTAACTGACCTTTATCCACCCCCCCCCACCCCTAGTTCTGCTTTCAGTCATCATCGTTTTCTTATTCTTCTTCTACTGCTAAATCTGCAGCTTGTCATTGCTTATGAAACGGCTGGCTTTGACACCGTTGTCGAAATTATCACAGAACGGTCTGTTGTCAAATCCCCTGCAGCTGAAAAGCCTTTTTATGTTGGAATTACGACAATGCGTTTAGAACCCCTTAGCAACAGATGAGTTGTATTGTCATATGTTTGCGCGTTGTTTAGGACACTCAACAGTGGCTCATCATTATCAAGTGCCTTGCCAACTGGCGTAGGCATTCATGCAACTCCACAGGTCTCGGTCTGTGGTGTTCTGAATCCGTTCCAAAATCGGCTAGCAGCTAGAGCGTATTACACGAGAACAGCATGCTACAAGGGAAGAGGCCGACCAAGAAATACATGGACGGATGTGAGTACAAGAGACACAACAAAAACGCAAAATGACATGAACATCAGCTTGGCAGCTAGCAAAAAACTACATCATCTCCTGTCTGTGACGCTTTAGGACATAGGCAGTAAGATACAAGTTAGGACACAGGCTGTAGGATACAAGTTTAGGACATAGGCAGTAGGATACAAGTTTAGGACATAGGCAGTAGGATACACGTTTAGGACATAGGCAGTAGGATACACGTTTAGGACATAGGCAGTAGGATACCAGTTTAGGACATAGGCAGTAGAAAGCAGGTTTAGGACATAGGCAGTAGGATACAAGTTTAGGACATAGGCAGTAGGATACAAGTTTAGGACATAGGCAGTAGGATACAAGTTTAGGACATAGGCAGTAGGATACAAGTTTAGGACAGCGGCAGTAGGATACAAGTTTAGGACATAGGCAGTAGGATACAAGTTTAGGACAGCGGCAGTAGGATACAAGTTTAGGACAGCGGCAGTAGGATACAAGTTTAGGACATAGGCAGTAGGATACAAGTTTAGGACAGCGGCAGTAGGATACAAGTTTAGGACATGGGCAGTAGGATACAAGTTTAGGACATGGGCAGTACGATACACGTTTAGGACATAGGCATTAGGATACAAGTTTGGGACATAGGCAGTAGGATACAAGTTTAGGACATAGGCAGTAGGATACAAGTTTAGGACATAGGCAGTAGGATACAAGTTTAGGACATAGGCAGTAGGATACAAGTTTAGGACATAGGCAGTAGGATACAAGTTTAGGACATAGGCAGTAGGATACAAGTTTAGGACATAGGCAGTAGGATACAAGTTTAGGACATAGGCAGTAGGATACAAGTTTAGGACATAGGCAGTAGGATACAAGCTTAGGACATAGGCAGTAGGATACAAGCTTAGGACATAGGCAGTAGGATACAAGTTTAGGACATAGGCAGTAGGATACAAGTTTAGGACATAGGCAGTAGGATACAAGCTTAGGACATAGGCAGTAGGATACAAGTTTAGGACATAGGCAGTAGGATACAAGCTTAGGACATAGGCAGTAGGATACAAGTTTAGGACATAGGCAGTAGGATACAAGTTTAGGACATAGGCAGTAGGATACAAGCTTAGGACATAGGCAGTAGGATACAAGTTTAGGACATAGGCAGTAGGATACAAGTTTAGGACATAGGCAGTAGGATACAAGTTTAGGACATAGGCAGTAGGATACAAGTTTAGGACATAGGCAGTAGGATACAAGTTTAGGACAGCGGCAGTAGGATACAAGTTTAGGACAGCGGCAGTAGGATACAAGTTTAGGACAGCGGCAGTAGGATACAAGTTTAGGACAGCGGCAGTAGGATACAAGTTTAGGACAGCGGCAGTAGGATACAAGTTTAGGACAGCGGCAGTAGGATACAAGCTTAGGACAGCGGCAGTAGGATACAAGCTTAGGACAGCGGCAGTAGGATACAAGCTTAGGACAGCGGCAGTAGGATACAAGCTTAGGACAGCGGCAGTAGGATACAAGCTTAGGACAGCGGCAGTAGGATACAAGTTTAGGACAGCGGCAGTAGGATACAAGTTTAGGACAGCGGCAGTAGGATACAAGTTTAGGACAGCGGCAGTAGGATACAAGTTTAGGACAGCGGCAGTAGGATACAAGTTTAGGACAGCGGCAGTAGGATACAAGTTTAGGACAGCGGCAGTAGGATACAAGTTTAGGACAGCGGCAGTAGGATACAAGTTTAGGACAGCGGCAGTAGGATACAAGTTTAGGACAGCGGCAGTAGGATACAAGTTTAGGACAGCGGCAGTAGGATAAAAGTTTAGGGCAGCGGCATTAGGATACAAGAAAACGAAGAGGACGACCTTGGACAGAGCTTGTAGGTTTGAAGCTGCGTGATTAGTGCGGTCGCCATGGCCTGAGAAGGTTAGGATTCTCCCACCTACAGAACAAATCTTTATTCCTTACTGAGAACCGAACCCGGCTCTGCCGAGAAGTGCTCTAACCACTCTACCAGCCGCTCCTTTGTTCGTGGTTGTGATATAAAAAAGACAAGATGTTTGTCTTGTGTAAAAACGCACTTGTTTCATCATCGAGATGCCGTTAGCATTTGGATGCTATGGGTTCGAATCCCGGTTAGTCAAAATAATGTTGATTTGTATTACTGTATAGTCTTTCCTATGGTGTCTACAATACTACCCAGGTTTTTACCACTGGGAGAAGAAACTTCATTTATGGCCTTAAGTGGTCTTGCAATCGCCATGGGCTGAAATTCCCAAGTCTCCCTCTACCGTTGTCCGGAAGGATGGACAAATACCTGCAGCAACGTTCTTTCTACTAATTTAACTCCCCCGCTTTTATGAGTACCAATCAATACTTGTGAACATGTGGATTTGCGTGTCTGAGTGGTTAAGCTGTTTGCCTCTGAGTCATCGGGTACGAGTGTGGTTTTACAGAGATTCTGTGGATCGTTGCTGAAGACACCGAGCCATATAAAATAACACTTTTTGCAGTGAATTCTATTCTCTTGACCCGATTGATTCATTGATGTTCAGCACCACCAGGACATCACACTGCGAGATAAAAACCTGATGACACAAAGTGTCATCATTCGGACGAGGATCACCCGTGGAAAGGTCCCAAAAACCTCGTTCAACCCATAAACTGGGTTATGTAAGGGCCCCGGCCGCAACCAGGGTGGGGCTTCAGAATAAAGAAAAATGCATCCCACACGGGGACGGAGTTAGGTAATTTCGACTTGTCTTTTTTGTGTGTGTTAATTTATTGCTTGTGGGTTCTTTCGTAATATCCTACCCCTGATGACGTCGCAGGACAGTAAAACATTTCAGAGTGGGGGAAGGGGGGGGGAGGGGGACTAGATTTCTGGCTTTCTGATGCTTTAACGACCCCAAAACATCTAGAACTGGCCCTAACCCAAACCCACCTAAATCGCACGAGAGAGTGCAGCCTAGGTCCCACAACTGCATGCAGCCTATCTACCACTCCCTGAAATATTAAACTCTCCAGTGACCTGTGGATTTCTCTTGTTTGAGGTAAGATATTAAGAAAGCACCTGCTTATGTAGTGCTAAATTAGATATAAAATATGGCTAGAAAGCTAAACGAAGGGAATGGAAAAGGTGCACAAATCTAACTTAAATTTTCACCAGCCTTTATCATCAGGATACTAAATACAACACAAACTATGAGTGACAACATCGAGGATGGGGGGGGGGGGGGTGGCAAAACAACTCTAAACAACCAAGGTCAACATGAAACCAAAAAAATACTTAATGTGGGGAAAATATGGATTAGAACGCTGTAATACAAAACGAAAAAGTTAGTTTTCCGACAGTTTCATACCACGTATAAGGAAACTGAGCAGTCAATGCAAGTTTGGTCAGTTCATCTGATAATGTATGACAATGCTTACTAATAGTGCTACAATAAGTTCTGGAAAACTGTCATCAGGCTTTGACGTGCTTTGTGTCTGACCACGACAAAGATTACCCCAGCTGTGTCTAAACGTATCGATCCAGGGATTCACGCGTCAAGCTTTGAGTAAACACACTTTTAGCACTTTGTTTGACGTCTTTAAGGCGCATAGTTTGGGGTCTTTTAAGCCCAGGATTTGTGACTTAATGGCCCGGTCCTCTTCGTCTCTATACTAATCATTTGTCCTGTTTTATGGCACAGCCTTTGGCGTCTGATAAGTCTTTTCTGTTGCTTGTACGTTGACATAAGTACATTCTTTGGTACAGATTTTAACTTGCTAATACCACAGTCTTTGCTGAATTAATGGCCCTGTCTTCTTCACATCTATACTAAAAATGTCGTTTTTATGGCATAGCTTTGACGTCCCAAAAACATACAGTTCTGCGTAATTATAGATGGTCACTTGGCACCCGAATCGTACATTCCTTGGCGTCTTAGTGGGACATTCTTTAGCTAGGTAATGGCACGTTCTTTACTGTCTCTGTATCATAGTCTATGTCATGGTCATTGAACTCGCGGCCCGCAGACTGAATTCGGCACTCAGATGTATAACTAGTGGCCGGCGGATCATTGCCAGTTGTACTGTATTAATGATCTTTCTACTCTTTGTCTCGGACCACTGGCACTTGATAATCCCTAGTTTCACTATTCTGGTCCCTGAGTTCAAAGCTAGTCGCGTATCCTTTACAGGACGTTATAAAGCCAGCCCAAGCTTTGTTTTGGCTGCTGTGGATTTTCTAGGCAAATTTTACGTGCATTATTTTGCCTTTACTTTCTGGACGATTAGCTCTCAGTACCACTATTGAAACTAACCCTGGACATATTGTCTGCAGCTGGGATCGAACCCCGCACACCGGCATTACAAAGCGCGTGAGCAACGCTTTAGCAAGAGAAGTCGACCGAGTCCTTGAGTAAGCTAAGTTAATCGCCCTGACCTGTGGTAGTATAATGGTTCACTCTTCTTTGTCTCTGTCTATGGGTGGCACATTCTTCCTGACTTAATCGCGTGATCTTAGCCGTCTCAGTGGCGCAACCTTCTCTCTCTCTCTCTCTCTCTCTCTCTCTCTCTCTCTCTCTCTCTCTCTCTCTCTCTCTCTGTCTCTGTCTGTCTCTCTCTGTCTCTCTCTCACTTTCTCTCTCTCTGTCTCTCTCTCTATCTCTCTCTCTCTATGTCTCTTACTTTCTCTCTCTGTCTCTCTCTCTCTTTCTCTCTCTGTCTCTCTCTCTTTCTCTCTCTCCCTCCCTCACCTCTCTCTCTCTCTCTCTCTCTCACTCTCTCTGTCTGTCTCTCTTTCTCTCTCTCTCCCCCCGCATCCCCCCCTCTCTCTCTCTAATATATGAGAAATTGTGACGCGAAGCACACCTTCTAGTTATTTAACTTTTCTGGCATACATCATTGCAAAAATAATATATGTCTTAGTCATGTTCTAATTATTTGTGGTTTCGGACGGATCAAAGACAATAGTAGAAACTATGTCAATTATGGTGAGAGAGTAAAAGTGTTCGTTAGTGGCACTTTGGGCGTACGACTCGCATTTTAAAGGCGAATCGCCCATTTATGACTGAAATAATCAACATCACAGGGGCCGCCTTTACTTTCTAGGACATTCGTCATCATTATTATCATCATCAATCAGCAGGTGTAATTTATTTTTTACAAAACATCACTATTGTCACTGAAGGTCATTCTCTCTCTCTCTCTCTCTCTCTCTCTCTCTCTCTCTCTCTCTCTCTCTCTCTCTGTGTGTGTCTCTCTCTCTGTCTCTCTCTCTCTCTCTGTCTCTCTCTCTCTCTCTGTCTCTCTCTCTCTAGCCTGTTCTCGATCCCTGTGTACTTTGATGGCCAGTGCATCTTTTAAGTGTCTTGTTTCTTTTTTAGCAGAGGTCTGCCTCTGCCTCTTTTTCCTGAAACTGACCTCCATCACCCTTCTCTCCAGGCCTTTGTGACATTTAGTAGGACCAAAATGCCACAGGATAGGATGCTGTTTATGAGCCAGTTCCCTTTCCCCCTCAGATCATACAGGATATCTTAAGAGGGGAGGGGTGGTGGCGGTAAATAATTTCCAGTATTCTAAGAATTTTTCAGTAATGTTTCAGTTTTAAAGCTCAGATTTTCTACTTCTTCAGTGACAGGTTAAGATCCGTCACGCAGATCCATAAGTTCCTAAGACATCTGTTTCCACTTTAACCTGCGTCAACTTGGTCAGTTTGGAAGAAACAAATCTGCTTTGATGTGGATTCAAACCCAAGACATTTGAACCAGAAGGCGAGCGATTATTCACAGTACTACAGAATCTACCTTCAGTAGCATCAGACTAACGGACATTGTTCTTTCTCGCCCACCTCCAGAAGTGGATTAGAATGTGGTCTCTGACTCCTTTTACCGTACTTGTTGAAAACGGCCCACTTATTAGCTTAGTGTAATAACTGCTTTACCGTACTTGTTGAAAACGGCCCACTTAAAAGCTTAGTGTAATATCTGCTTTACCGTACTTGTTGAAAACTTCATCACATTCTCAGCTCAGTGTAACATCTCTTGTTTACGAACCTGTTTAAAAGGAAGCCGTATTTTAACTGATTGTAACATCTCGTTTACCGTACTTGTTCACAACTGAACCACATTTTAGGTCAGTATATTATCTCCTTTACCGTATTTGTTCACAGCTAAACGACTTTTTAGCTCAGTATATCATCTCCTTTACCGTACTTGTTCACAAATGAACCACCTTTTTAGCTCATTATAACATATCCTTTACCGTACTTGTTCACAATTGAACCACTTTTTAGCTCAATATATCATCTACTTTACCGTACTTGTTCACAACTGAACCACTTTTTAGCTCAATATATCATCTACTTTACCGCATTTGTTCACAGCTAAACGACTTTTTAGCTCAGTGTGAAATCTCCAATCGGAATCAGATTCATCTCGCCAGTTGTGCCAGGAGCAAATCACCTCTCATTTACAAGTGCTTTCACATATCCTCTCCCAATCTGCTACCGAGCGGAAATCGGCCCGCTGACACTGTGTCAGTGACCCGATATGTAATGGATAGGGTCTGTCTGACTGTTTGATTGTCTGTCTGTGTGCTGGTAAATCGATATTTGTAGTTGTCTGCCTGTCTCTCTGTCAGTGTTGGTGTGTCTGTATGTCTGCATGACTATTTTGCTTGTCTATCTACAAACTGGTTGGTTTTTCTGATTTTGTTTTTTGTTTTAAATGCATTTGCCTGTCTGCTTGTTCATCTGTTTACCTGTCTGTCTTTGTCTGACAGCTGGTTTAACTCTCTGTCTTTATGTTTGTCCAAATGTCCCACACACATCCGTTTGCCTGTCTGATATATGTCTCTGTCTAACGGCCAGCAGTTGCTCTGTCTGTCTGTCCGTCCGTCAACATCTCTGTCCGGCCCTACTTCCATCAACCTGTCTGTTGTCTGCTTGTCTGTTAATTTTGTTGTGTCTGTCGGTAATACATTCGTCAGACTGTGTCGGGCAATTGGTTGGTAATCTATTTTACCTTCCGTCCGTCCGTCCGTCCGCCCACATGTCTGTATGTATATTTGTCTCTCCGTTATCTCAGACCAGTTACTATTATTCCTCAGCTATGTCCTAGACCACACACATACTGTTCCGTGTGACGTTTTCCCTTGCCAGGCTGGGCTAGTGCATTTTGTCAGACAAACCAGCAGACTGTGGCAATACTCTGCTCAACATGTGACACTGACAGAACACAGAAACCCTATACCAGAGGTTTTTAACATGGGGGGGGGGGGGAAGCGGGGGCAGTAACAGAAACATCGGTCATATCGAATCAGCCACAATGTGGTTGGAAAAAAGGTTGAAGGGGGGGGGGGGTGGTGGTGGAGGATACCTTACAGCCACAGTTATATCCAAAGCTTATTCTAGAAGCGCGTGAATGTGTTCGAAGGTTTTATTTTTTAAATATTTTTTTTTTAATTTCGAACATCCAATCCAATGCAGAAGCCATCAAGAGAATAATAGAGCACCTTAGGCCAAAGGTGGCAGATAATGCTGATGATGATGATGATGCGTGTTCAATATGTCTTCTATTATTTGTGTTGTTTCGTTTCGTGCCATCCACACCAGAAGCGTCCCCGTTTATCGCATTAATTTTTCATAGACACTCACACCGGATGCTGTACGCGACTGCGAATTTACCTGATTGGCTGACAAACGGTGACGGAATGTGACGGAAATAGATGGTGACGGCGTGCGCGAGTGGCTGCGATAAATATTGATTGCAGGAAATGGCTTGGAAATTGAAAACCAGTTTCTCCTTGTGGTTTGCAGATGGGGGCCGGGGTGGGGTTAAGGGGGAGGGGGTTTGGGGGGTAAATACCAACTACGTTTTTCTCTCAGATGTCAAAGGGTATCTCACTGAGAGAAAAGGAATTAACAGTCTTCACACAAATAAGGACAGTTTGTAAAACAGATGTGTCCTCAAGTACTAAAACAAGATCAGTTCAGAAGTGGCAGAACAGCCAGAACTTTCCTCTACAGTTTGATTCTTCTTCTTCTTCTTCTTCTTCTTCTTCTTCTCTTCTTCTTCTTCTTCTTCTTCTTCTTCTTCTTTCTTCTTTTTCTCTTCTTCTCTTCTTCTTCTTCTTCTCTTCTTTTCTCTCTTCTTCTTCTTCTTCTTCTTCTTCTTTCTTCTTCTTCTTCTTCTTCTTCTTTTTTCTTCTTCTTCTTCTTTCTTCTTCTTTCTTCTTCTTCTTCTTCTTCTTCTTCTTCTTCTTCTTCTTTTTCTTCTTCTTCTTCTTCTTCTTCTTCTTCTTCTTCTTCTTCTTCTTCTTCTTCTTCTTCTTCTTCTTCTTCTTCTTCTTCTTCTTCTCTTCTTCTTCTTCTTCTTTCTCTCTCTTCTTCTTCTTCTTCTTCTTCTTCTTCTCTTCTTCTTCTTCTTCTTCTTCTTCTTCTTCTTCTTCTTCTTCTTCTTCTTCTTCTTCTTCTTCTTCTTCTTCTTTTCTTCTTCTTCTTCTTCTTCTTTTTCTTCTTCTTCTTTCTTCTTCTTCTTCTTCTTCTTCTTCTTCTTCTCTTCTTTTTCTCTTCTTCTTCTTCTTCTTCTTTCTTCTTCTTCTTCTTCTTTCTTCTTCTTCTCTTCTTCTTCTTCTTCTTCTTCTTTCTTCTTTCTTCTTCTCTTCTTCTTCTTCTTCTTCTTCTTCTTCTTCTTCTTTCTTCTTCTTCTTCTTCTTTCTTCTTCTTCTTCTTCTTCTTCTTCTTCTTCTCTTCTCTCTTCTTCTTCCTCTTCTTCTTCTTCTTCTTTTTCTTCTTCTTCTTCTTCTTCTTCTTCTTCTCTTCTTCTTTCTCTTCTTCTTCTTTCTTCTTCTTCTTCTTTTTTCTTCTTCTTCTTCTTCTTTCTTCTTCTTCTTCTTCTTCTTCTTCTTCTTTCTTCTTCTTCTTCTTCTTCTTCTTCTTCTTTCTTCTTCTTCTTCTTCTTCTTCTTTCTTTTCTTCTTCTTCTTCTTCTTCTTCTTCTTCTTCTTCTTCTTCTTCTTCTTCTTCTTCTTCTTCTTCTTCTTCTTCTTCTTCTTCTTCTTCTTTCTTCTTCTTCTTCTTCTTCTTCTTTTCTTCTCTTCTTCTTCTTCTTCTTCTTCTTCTTCTTTCTCTTTCTTCTTCTTTTTCCTTTCTTCTTCTTCTTCTTCTTCTTCTTCTTCTTCTTCTTTCTTTTCTTCTTCTTCTTCTTCTTCTTCTTCTTCTTCTTCTTCTTCTTCTTCTCTTCTTCTTTTCTTTCTTTTCTTCTTCTTCTTCTTCTTCTTCTCTCTTTCTTCTTTCTTCTTCTTCTTCTTTGTTCTTCTTCTTCTTCTTTCTTCTTCTTCTTTTTTTTTCTTCTTCTTCTCTTTTTCTTCGTCTTCTTCTTCTTCTTTCTTCTTCTTCTTTTTCTTTCTTTTTTTCTTTTCTTTTTTCTTCTTCTTTCTTCTTCTTTCTTCTTCTTCTTCTTCTTCTTCTTCTTCTTCTTTCTTCTTCTTCTTCTTCTTCTTCTTCTTCTTCTTCCTTCTTCTTCTCCTTTGTTCTTCTTCTTCTTTCTTCTTCTTCTTCTTCTTCTCCTTTGTTGTTATTCTTCTTTTTCTTTGTTCTTCTTCTTCTTTCTTCTTCTTATCTTCTTCTTCTTCTTCTTCTTTCTTCTTCTTCTTCTTTCTTCTTTCTTCTTCTTCTTCTTCTTCTTCTTCTTCTCTTCTTCTTCTTCTTCTTCTTCTTCTTCTTTCTTCTTCTTCTTCTTCTTTCTTCTTCCCTTCTTCTTCTTCTTCTTTCTTCTTCTTCTTCTTTCTTCTTCTTCTTCTTCTTCTTCTTCTTCTTCGGGGAGTTTGCTTCTTCGTTCTTCTTATTCTTATTCTTCCTTCTTCTTCTTCTTCTTCTTCTTCTTCTTCTTCCTCTTCTTCTTCCTGTTCTTCTTCTTCTTCGGGGAGTTTGCTACGTTGTGTTGTGGCTTACTTCTAGACTGCGATATTTTCGCCCTTTGGCTCGACACATCCGTTTGATATTGCTGTAGCCGATGTTAGGTGTTTTGTGATGGTGATGGTGATGGTGATGGTGATGGTGATGGTGATGGTGATGGTGATGGTGATGGTGGTATCTGCTGTAGAAGCCGTGGACATGCCATTCTGTGCTCTGGTGATTCTTACTTATCTAAAGGAACGAACAGATTGGTCATTCAACCTTGATAGAAGATAACGGAGCAACGGAGTTCGTGCACTGCGCTGAGACTCTTCAGGCTCAGGCTTGAGTTAGGAGATGAATGGAACACTTATGGGTTTACCCTTATGCGATGCTATTGATCCGTTGAATAAAAGATAAACACATAAACATAATGAAAAGATAAGCGAAAAGGGACTGTATCCGCGCTTAGACAACGTCTCCAGATTATCGGATGATCAGAAGATCAACCTTCTCAACACCATGGAGAGGCAGCGATAAACTGTTGACCGCATCTCGGTCCACATCTACGTTTATGGTTTAATTTGGGACTGATTAAGGAGACATTGTAGATTAATTAGCTGTTCACAGTTTGTTGATTTAATACACCTTAACTTTTTCCAGTGAGGTGACAAAGTGTCACTACCTCACAGAAGAGCGCAGAGGGTTCAGGTTTGATAAACAGCGGCTTTTGTTTTCATTGTGAGCTTCCCCTCTCCCAAATCTTTTTTTTTAATCTGCTCATTGCTTTTTGCTGCTTTACATATCTCATGTTTTAATGTGTTTGTTTGCGTGCGTGCTTGCATGCCTGCGTGTCTGCATGCGTGAGGGTGTGTGTGCTGGTGTGTGTGTGTGTGTGCGCGCGCGAGCACGGGCGTCGCTAAGTGATAGCTTGTTACTGACCGAGTGTCACACACTGCTCGTGTCACGTGACTAGGTAAGGATTTCTCCTAATGAACCGAAAGCACTCTGAAATAGTTATAAATGTTGGAATGTCGGCTCGCAATGGTCTAGGCGAAATCACGCAGCTCCAATACACATCCAACCTATTTCAGGGGTGGGGCGACTCAAATTATGGCACTATACAACATAAAATATTGCTAGGCGCAACTTGGCCTGACTTCCTCACTACATCAATTAAGCCCCCAGACTAGATAGTCTCATATTCTAGTCAAGATAACACAGTTAAGCAGGTAGTATATCAATACTGCACACACACCAGGTAACTAGTAACAGTGAAGGATGGACACTAAACCAAGAAGATAGATATAATAAAACATATTGTAATAATTTCAACCAGTACAAGAATAAGGCAAAAGTATTCAATGAGATCCATGACACTGAGGAAAGAAAGACAATTCATATATGACTAGAACAAGGATTGCTCCCTGTAGCAGCCAAGATCATCATAGCACTGTTATGGAATCATGGCACAATGAACTAGGCACTTTGGGTTAAGAGTGACCACAACCGCTGGTGATCCACTTATCTGTTTCCAGGTCCGGTCCACTGGAGCACATCACTTCTGCCTCTGGGATGGTTGATACAGTGATCAAGAATTTCTCTGGTCCTCAGCATACAAGTATAACTGAATACTCTATCTTCGTTTTTTAATTTCTAAATTTACATCTTCTAAGTCATTTGTTGTAATCTAGAATTGCTGAATTTATCTTCCCATGTGAACCGCAACAATTTTCTGAGAAGTTTTCCCTCAAAACCTCTGAGCATTTTCTCTATCTTTTTGTCTGTTTTCCAAATTTCTGCTCCATACAGGAGAACTGTCCTAACTCATGTTTTGTATATCCTGAGTTTAGTTTTAGTGCTGTAGATGTTTGATCTCCAGACACTCTGAAGTCTGTTGTAAGCACCATTTGCCTTTGCAATTCTCTGCTTGATTTCAACCAGTACATTTCTGTCCGAGGAGATATTGCTTCCCATGTAAGTGGAGTCAGTTATTGTTTCCAAACCTGCATTATCTATTACTGTAGGTCTATTACTTTTGGGGTTTATCTCCAACAGTTTTGTTTTATTAACATTGATTCTGTCTGTTTTGCTATTTCTGGGATCTTATCTGTCCTTTGTTGCAGATGTTCTTTACTTTGTCTGATGACACAGATATCTTCTGTAAAGTCCAATTGCTCTAGGTGTTCAAGAAGGTTCCAAAAAAAGGCCTGTCCTTGTCCTTGTGGTTGCTTCCTTCGTAACATAATCTATGCATGATTGCCAACAATCAAGTACAAGAAATTGTGTGAGGCCCCTACAGAGGCAGAAAACTGTGGCTTAATTATTAAGCTGATGCCTAATTCCATCAATGGGCTCGGCCACAAACACCAACTCAGCCGTATAACACACTGGGAGAAGAGACCTGTGTGAACTTTTGTCGGAGTACAAAATATCGAGGAACAAATCGCCTGAAAGGTTCTTCGGTGGGTGAATTCTGCGGCGCCATTGTGAAAGCTCATTCCATCACGATCTGATTTTCTCGGAGGCATAGAATCGATGCTGACATAAAAACCAACTCAGAGTATCTACCGACAAAATAAAACATAGACAGGCTAGATAAAAGATGTTGTTATATATTACGATCTTTTTATAGGAGCGACCCAGATTTTGATGAGAAAGGTTTATATTATTCCCACATAAATGTTATCTCTCACATCTCTGGGTTATTTAAAGTATTAAACTTTTGAAGGATATGTTTTATTCGGGTTTTGTTTGTGTGTGTGGGTGTCGGGGGGTGGGGGGGCGGTTTAAGGACTATAACAACAACTACTCCTGCTGCAACTTCTACGATGACAACTAATACTTACTTTCTTCTTCTGCTTATTCTTCTTTGTCTATTCCTCCTCCTCCTTCTAATTCTACAGGTTCTCCTTGTTTTTCTTCACAGTATTATAGAGCATACCAGATCGCCTTGTTAATTATATCCGCTCGCCCTCTCCCCCTCCCTCTTTTTTTAGGGGGATCGACCCGGGCCATTTTCCCGACAGGCAACAGTATGAACCAGTATGCCACTGTAGGTGTACTAGTGGGGAATGATGGACAGGTAAAATGGATGAATATCACTGGATGATTCAGTGATAAATGGAAAGTCTGGCAACCGTGTGTCAGTGGTCGGATCATAAACCGGAAGATGAGGACGACTCCGCGCTACAAACCGAGCTGCGCATTGACTTAGTTGACAGCCGGAAGTTACCCTCAAAGGTGGAGGTCACAAGCGAGAGATGAAGAGAGAATTATTAAGTAAGATCAATAATTTATTTTTGGACACATCAGGAGATGTAATGCGCCGATGGAAGTCACACTGGAGACATTGGTGTTGGGTACAGACCTGAGAGGGGAAAAAAGATAACCAGTTAAAACGGCGGATACATTAAAAGATAGATTGGAAATAGAGATTTGAATAGGTAATAACGTTAAGTCTGAGTACCTGCGCATCAGTTAAGCTCATTTTTTTTGGCCGTCCAAAAAGTAAGATATATATACAAATTAAAAAAAACACAAATCAAGACGACATGCACTGGATCGCAAATTATTCCTTCCGACAACGCTCAGAACAATTTCTTCTTCGTGTTCAGGAGCTGTAAACTCTGGTGGAAAGTTCTGGTTGTTCATCCACATTCGGATTGCAGTCATGTTCCAGAACCTGAGTGTTGCGTGTGCATCCGTTTTACACTTCTGACTCATGTATGCAGATTGCTGGTTCCTTGCTTCTCAGGCAGATGCACTACGACTTCGAAGGAAGCTCCCAATTAGTCGACTCTTGCGACATGCTTTTGGGTAGGCAGTTGGTCTATTCTTGTTTTCCCTGTAATAGAGCCCCAAATCCCACACGGGGGGGGGGGGGGGGGGGGGGGGGGGGGGGGCTTAGAACATAAAGATTACATATACATTTTTTTTAAAGCAACAACAAAAACCACAACAACAACAAGCAAAAGCTATGACTATTGCAAGAATAGAACAATCAATCAAGACCTGCATTATAGGAAATCAGCAAGCAAAAGTCTTCAAGTGTCTGGGGAGCATAATATCATCCAAAGAAAAAAATGGAAGCAACAGAGATGGAACACTAATACAAATCAGAGCATTGGACAGATGCCATCAAACGTGTCACCGTTGATATCATGAACCAGAAGCATTGGGCGTGGCTCATTTGGCTCAGTTTCGTAAGAAACGAAACGCTTCAGCCTCGGTGCCACCTACACCGTTTGTATGGCGAGTGTGCGGCTTTTCTTGCATCCCCGGGCTCGAAACCGAGACCGGATACGCATGGGGATTGTCACCCGACGTCCAAAGCGCTATCGACTACGCTGAAGCAGCTGGACTATTCAAAACATTAGCGAAGAAGAAGAAGAAGAAGAAGAAGAAGAAGAAGAAGAAGAAGAAGAAGAAGAAGAAGAAGAAGAAGAAGAAGAAGAAGAAGAAGAAGAAGAAGAAGATGGAGGAGGAGGAGGAAGAAGGAGAAGAAGAAGAAGGAGGAGGAGGAGGAGGAAGAGGAGGAGGAGATTACCAGTTACTTGATTTATGATCTTCCCTCGGTAATCTTGGTAATCTTGGTAATCTCGGTAATCTTGGTAATCTTGGTAATCTTAGTTTCAGCTTCATAGCAAACGAGTCACCCCATAGTTACTCCTGTGCCAACGAAAGACACACAGAATTTTCGTCACAGTCCTTTGTGGAAAGATTGACAGACTGCTATCTCAGCATATGCACTAGCATACACACGCATTAAAAGCGTACGGCAGCCATCAGAATTGCTAACACAAACAGTTTGACAACAGAAATTCAGTTCATCATCGACGGTAGCAGAAGTCGCCAACACATCAGCAGTTGCGCACGCGATCAATATTAATCACATAAGGGCACCACTAATATTGCTGCGACAGGGCACGCGCCATTTTCTGAATCTACAGTTCACAACACCACGTTGGTCACAATCGAAAAACATTTCAAAAGAAATCCGCAGCTCACAGGGTCGCGCCATGCACTAAACCCAGTAGCTGGCTATACGAAACTATCCTTTCAGTCTACAAATGGATAAAAAATGCAACGGCCACCGTCTGGCAGAAGCAAAAAATTTGCCTCGACGCGAAACAGTAACCGCGCCAGGCGTCCATTTTGACCCTCGGTATTCTCATCATTAGCACATCTATGTACCATTTTCTTTTTCTCTCTGTGCCTTGGCTTCCAGTGACATGCCAGTTTTGATGTTTACGTCGAGAGAACCCTGTTCCGAGCAGTCGCATATACCAGGGATATGCTAGCCAACTATTGTCAGCGTGTCCGTGAACTGTGTCACTCAGGTCGTACTGGGAAGGTAGCCGTTTGCCCTGTGAGGAAACCATTCTTGCCTGCGAGACTGAGATATGCACCGAGGGTATGCACCCTTTGGGGCAGGGATAGATGGAGGGCAGGGAGAGTGTCTCAGGGTTTGGAGATGGTGTTGGCAGGATGCAGATCGGAAGGTCGTGGGCTCGCATCCTGACAGAGCCGGCCATTTTTCAAAAATGACCTTTACTCTCAGATCGACCTAGCCTTCAGCGGGTACCATGTGCAGTCCTGGGAAGTAAAAACGACCGGCGTGGTGCTAACCACATCACCCACCAAGTGCCGTTGGTCTATAAAACATATAGGTCTCGCCCTATATTCCCAGTAGGCTTAAAATGCGTGGAAAATGGACGTTCACTTTTTTACTGTTTGATACACTGGCAGACTCCCAATAGGTATGTCGTAAAACTGGACTACCAAGGGGTGTTTTCCTCTAAGTCGGTGTGCATATGGCTGGCGCCTGCAAGCAATTAAGTCTGTATACAACCAGACACAGATGTAAAACAGATGTGCACGTACAATTCAAGTTATGGTCGAACAAGCATAACTACCCAGTTGGACCATTTGAGCGCGAAGCAAGACGAAGAAGAAGAATGCAGAGGCATTGCTGTGAGAATACCTTACCCTAACATTCATTTTCAAACACAAAGTTGAAGCTAAAGAATCAAATATGACTGCCATGTCGCTTCTGCCAATGACGTCATCATAAAAGTGTATCTGTCAATATTTTGCAATATATTTCAACACGTGACAGTCCCAGGATCCATCGCGTCTCTGGGGCGTCATTCCAGGGAGCAGTGAAGACAGAGTTGTACATGCACTTGCAAGTGTTAATGGAATTCTGTCCGTGTTTCCTGCATTCAGTGTTGAATGTATTCTGGGATCAAAAACAGCGCCGAAGATAGATGACGGCTCGTTATGAATACGCCTTCTTTCTTCTAGTTCTGAAGTCAAGTTTCATTATTTAGTCTGGGTTTTGTACTTTAGACAGCCCCTCCCCCTCTTTTTTTCCCCTCTTTCTCTTTCTCAAACATGTATTTACATATTATGTAGTCGAGGAATAGGAATGTATACCCGGAAGTCGGCTTTGTGGCTCAGGCGTTGCAAACGCCTTCGATTACAGCTGCTGACGGTTTGTTTTGTGTTGATATCGACAGTAGTACTGAGAGTTGACCGTTTAGAAAGCAGTGGCAAACTACTGAACATAAAATGTGCTTATAAATACCACTACAGCCAAAAAATGATGGGTTGGTTTGTGCAACGTCCTGTAAAGGATACGCATCCAACTAAACCTGGAAGAAATGGAGAGAAGTGTCTAAGTTAATTACGGTGTATCTTTTCTTGAATATCACTGTTAACAATTTTGCAGTCTGTGGCAGACATTACATTAGAACAAATGGAACATGTTGGCTGGATCCGCTATCAATACCGACGGTCAGCCTATGGATCACGCTGATATTATCAATGCCCTCAGAGAAATGGGAAGGATAGAGGACTTTGGTGGCAATGAATCCACATCACTCGCCAGAATGGCAGACTTGGGAATTAAGATCGGCATAGCAAAACACGAGACGCACACCAGACACGCCAAAAGACTTGTTAATCAACATATAACCGGTACTATTAGCCATCGGACGTTGGGGTTCATACTGAGGGGAGGGTCTAAGCACCTATGGACGTGTCCGGAGTGCATTGATGATAACCCAACTAACTAACTAACTAACTAACTAACTAACTAACTAACTAACTAACTAACTAACTAACAAATGACGGGTAGGCGGGTCTTATCTAACGTGGAGGCACCAGTCTGTAGAAATATGCGTGTGCAATGACTGTAAATAATTGTTAAAATAATTCTGAATTATTGTAGAATTTTACAGCAAAACATGTGGGAGAAAGAACAAGAAACAGGTGGATAAATGGTGTAGCTGTAAAATGCAATACAGATCAACAAATCCATCAACCAAGCCACCAGAGAAGCCCAAAAAAAAAAAAAAAAATACAAGAAACCACAACCTGGTATAAGTGAGACGATCGAACGAACTGACGAACAAACGAACGAACGAACTTCATTTGAAAAACTAACACGGCAAAAGAAGAAGAATGACGGTGGATAATTGTGAAAAAGAAAACATGAAAAAAATCAGCTAACCAATCTGGGATGGAAGAGCATCTTGTCATCGAATAGACACGCATTGATGCGGAGAGGACTGAAACAGTTCCAGACTCAAATCTCTTCATGTGAGGGGACATTTCCGGTATGGACACGTTGAATGCCAGAGGAAAGTGAGACAGCCACACACACACACACACACACACACACACACACACACACACACACAC
>CAJHNH020000194.1:172493-279993 GCA_905116865.2 Candidula unifasciata | reverse complement strand
CAGCATATGTACTAGCATACACACACATTAAAAGCATACAGTAGTCATGTGAAGTGCTAACACAAACAGTCCGATATTAGAATTGCAGTTTATCATCGATGGTGGCAGACGTCACCATCAGATCACCTGTTGCACACGCGATTACTTTTAATCACATAATGGCACCACCAATATTGCGACAACAGGCAACGCGCCATTTTCTGAATCTACAATTCACACCACCACTTTGGTCACAGTAGAAAAACATTCCAAATGAAAGCCGCAGCTCACAGTGTCGCGCCATACACTCAACTCAGAAGCTGGGCGACGAAACTATATACTTTCAGTCTACAAATGTAGCAAAAATGCAACGGCCACCGTCTGACAGAAGCACACACAAAAATGTTACGACTCAAAACAGTCACTGTGCCTAGCGTCCATTTTGACCGGAAGTCTATGATTCACTTCGGTCTGTCAGGTTGACATTTATATAGCTTGTTAGAATTATCTTTCTAGTCTCACGTGTCGCATAGAACCTGGTTCAATTTCTAAAATGCTGCCTCTGTTTTAACTATTGTACTTTTAACTTCTTCAATACATCTTCCATCTGATGTTATCATGGTACCCAAGAACATAAACGTCACAAAACCTAACCAGCTCATATTTTAAAGTTTACAGTGATACAGCTTCGCATGTTTTTTATACCTCAATCCTAGTTTACATCGCAACTAGTTGTGTCTGCCGAAATATTTTTTTCTTTTTCCTTATCTTCTTCTTCTTCTTCTTCTTCTTCTTCTTCTTCTTCTTCTTCTTCTTCTTCTTCTTCTTCTTCTTCTTCTTCTTCTTCTTCTTCTTCTTCTTCTTCTTCTTTTCTTCTTCTTCTTCTTCTTCTTCTTCTTCTTCTTCTTCTTCTTCTTCTTCTTCTTCTTCTTCTTCTTCTTCTTCTTCTTCTTCTTCTTCTTCTTCTTCTTCTTCTTCTTCTTCTTCTTCTTCTTCTTTTTCTTCGCGTTCACCAGCTGTAAACTCTGGCGGAAAGTACCGGTTGTTCGTCCACTTTTGGACTGCAGTCCTGTTATAGAACTTAAGTGTTGCGTGTGCATTCGTTTGACAGATATGGCTAATTTATTTGCAGACTGTTGGTTCCTTGCCTCTCAGGCAGACGCACTCCGACTTTGAAGAAAGCTCCCAATTAGTCGACTCTAACGGCATGCTTGAGAGAAGACAGTGGGTCTATTCTTGTTTTTGCCAAAACAGGGCCCTGGAACCCACACGGGGAGATATATTTATAATATCAAAATAGCTGTTATCTTTTCTAATCCAGGTTTACCGAAGGCGTTGTTTAGTATGCCCGTGCGTGCACATCACAAGACAGAGCGCGCATTGAAACCAGACCAGATATTCTGGGTGCGTGCTTTTGAATGTCCGGTGTCCCGCGAGTTTTATGAGTCCCAGCTGCACTTGCATTGTTGCTGTGTGTGGGGGTTGCGATTGGGAGGCGCTGAGACGGGCAGACTTTTTTAGGACGCTGCAGACTGGAAGTGTGTGGGCGTGTGCGTGTGTGTGTGTGTGTGTGTGTGTGTGTGTGTGTTTGTGTGTGTGTGTGTGCGTATGTTTGGCAGACTTTTTAGTTTCTTTCAACATAGGCATGAGATGCATGTTATGAATATTGTATTGGTATATTCTTAACATAAATGGGATTGGCAAATATCGCAGTGTCCCGAGAGACAGAGAAAGACATACACACACACATACATGTACATACACATACAGACCTAGAGAAAGAGAGAGAGAGAGAAAGAGAGGGGGAGGGAGAGAAACAGGGGACGAGGCAGGAAAATAGATTAGATAGACAAACTGATTTTAGATTCAGCGGATGAAGAGATGAAAAAGGCATTGGTATGGTGAGTAGAGAAAGTAGCTCACAGTCTAACTGATGAACGGACGATAGATCAATATATGGGGAGAGACATTGGTGACACAAATCTGCACGAACGCCAAAGATACATATGTGTTTAAACATTAGCGATATAAATATACAAACACGCTAATGATACATATATTTTAAAACAGTAGAAGATATAAAGCTACAAACACGCTAGGGATACACATATGACAAACACGCTAAAGATAGACAGATGTAAAAACATTAGAAGATAAAAATCTACAAGCTCACTAAAGATACACATAGGTTAAAACGTTAGATGATAAAAATTTACAAACACGCTAAAGATGCACATATTTAAAAACATTAGAAGGTATAAACCTACATACAAAAACACGTAAAAGATGGACATATGTTAATACATTAGAAGATAAAAATCTACAAACACGCTAAAGATAGACATATATTGAAACATTAGAAGGTATAAATTTACAAACACGCTAAAGATACATATTTTGAGTTTATTTGTGTTGGGTTAAGAACTGACATCCCAACATTCTAGTCATTCCTATAACCGCTTCGTCCTTGTCTGCAGCAGCCGGCATAGAGTTCCAGTTCCAATAGTACCATAATCATTCTAGCTAGAAAGATAAGCCTGTGGTAGAACATAAGAGATGCAGACCAGCAAGAATAATGTAAAGACACGATTGTTTGAACATAAGAAATATAAGTCCACAAACACACTAAAGATACACACACATCTGCTAGATCATTAGAGATACAAATATACAAACACGCTAAAGGTTTACGCCTGCTAGATCATTAATGATAAAAATCTACAAACACGCTAAAGGTTCACGTCTGCTAGATCATTAATGATACAAACCTACAAACATGCTAGAGGTTTACGTCTGCGAGATAATTAATAATAACATTTAAAAACACGCTAAAGGTACACGTCTGCTAGATCATTAATGATACACATCTACAGACACGCTAAAGGTACACGTCTGCTCGAACATAATTGATACAAATCTACAAACATGCTAGAGGTTTACATTTGCTAGATAATTTATAATAACATTTATAAACACGCTAAAGGTTTACGCCTGCTAGATCATTAATGATACAAATCTACAGACACGCTAAAGGTACACGTCTGCTGGAACATTAATGATACAAATCTACAGACTCGCTAAAGGTACACGTCTGCTGGAACATTAACGATACAAATCTACAAACACGCTAAAGGTACACGTCCGCTAGATCATTAATGATAAAAATCTACAAACTCGCTAAAGGTTCACGTCTGCTAGATCATTAATGATACAAACCTACAGACATGCTAGAGGTTTACGTCTGCTAGATAATTAATAACATTTACAAACACGCTAAAGGTTTATGTCTGCTAGATCATTAATGATACACATCTACAGACACGCTAAAGGTACACGTCTGCTCGAACATAATTGATACAAATCTACAAACATGCTAGAGGTTTACGTCTGCTAGATAATTAATAATAACATTTATAAACACGCTAAAGGTTTACGCCTGCTAGATCATTAATGATACAAATCTACAGACACGCTAAAGGTACACGTCTGCTGGAACATTAATGATACAAATCTACAGACACGCTAAAGGTACAAGTCTGCTGGAACATTAATGATACAAATCTACAAACACGCTAAAGGTACACGTCCGCTAGATCATTAATGATAAAAATCTACAAACACGCTAAAGGTTCACGTCTGCTAGATCATCAATGATACAAACCTACAGACATGCTAGAGGTTTACGTCTGCTAGATAATTAATAACATTTACAAACACGCTAAAGGTTTACGTCTGCTAGATCACTAATGATACAAATCTACAGACACGCTAAAGGTACACGTCTGCTAGAACATTAATGATACAAATCTACAAACATGCTAGAGGTTTACGTCTGCGAGATAATTAATAAAAACATTTACAAACACGCTAAAGGTTTACGCCTGCTAGATCATTAATGATACAAATCTACAGACATGCTAAAGGCACACGTCTGCTGGAACATTAATGATACAAATCTACAAACACACCAAAGGTACACGTCTGCTAGATCATTAATGATACAAATCTACAAACACACTAAAGGTACACGTCTGCTGGAACATTAATGATACAAATCTACAAACACACTAAAGTTACACGACTGCTAGATCATTAATGATACAAATCTGCAGACACGCTAAAGGTACACGTCTGCTAGATCATTAATGATACAAATCTACAAACACACCAAAGGTACACGTCTGCTGGAACATTAAATGATACAAATCTACAAACACACTAAAGGTACACGTCTGCTGGAACATTAAATGATACAAATCTACAAACACACCAAAGGTACACGTCTGCTGGAACATGAAATGATACAAATCTACAAACACGCTAAAGGTACACGTCTGCTAGATCATTAGAGGTGCATTTCCCCAACGACGCTACAGATACAAAACATAACATAACATAACATAACATAACATAACATAACATAACATAACATAACCCTTGACCCATTAGGGTCGTGGAGGTGTATTGGTGGAAGCACTAGTACATAAAACCCACCATCTTTCTCTGTCTTCTGCTTGATGAATAAGTGTATGTTAACTTAATCCTTCCAGTTTCTTCTTTGCCCTTCTCATCTTCTTACACCCCTCCCCCCCCCCCCCCCCCCCCCCCCCCCCACCCAATGTTCATTGAAGTACAGTTTTTGCCATCGAATCATGTATCAACACGCGCCCAAACCATGCTTGCTTGCGACGTTTTACCACTGACAAGGGAGGCTCCTGATGTCCCGCAAATGTGTGTATTCTGTCTCTGACATATTTATTAGTTTTGTGTTCTAAGTAACTAATTTGTAAAATACGTCTGTAGCACTTACATTCGAAAGCCTGAATCCTCCTTTCCACTTCCCCAGTGAGAGTTCAACTCTCACACCCGTATAAGATAATAGACAACACCAGGTACACATCTGTTCAAAGATGGAGATGCAAATCTACAATATCTCAAACGTGCAGCCCACAAGAACATTGAGATGTACATCGTCATTATCAACATCTCCATTCTATTGCCTGCTGTCAGTCACATAGGGCTGGCTGTTTAGTCCTCTAGTGTGTTCTCTCCTGTGGAATCCTTTCTATGTCATTGATAAAGTCCAGTCTAGCACACTTGGTCTCTCTCAGCAACGCTCATCTCATGGTTGCCGTTGGATTGGACATCCTCGTTTTCTCACTCCACCTGTTTCTCATGTGGAGCTTAATTATAAATAAACTATTTTTCAAAGCGATTTCTCGAACAAAAAGCCAAGAACGTTATGATTTGTATCCTTGATCTCCTTTTTCATTACTTTTTAACTTTTTTTTTTTTTTTTTTTTTTTAAATTAAAGTTGGGGATTTCACTTGAAAATTGTTGAACACCACTGGATCTACATCCTAACTTCGTCTATTGCAGTGTAAGCAATAAACTCTGTAAACCAGAGTTCTTTAAACTCTTTACCCCTGCTCATTTGGAAGATTGAAGCAATTTTTTTTTCTCGTTGACGGCTCAATTGGAAACAAAAACAAATGTGAATATCGTTTTATGTGGTAAATCCAAAGTTATTATGTTTTTAAAACTATTTTTAGTTTTCACGATGACATCAACTACTGCTGTTGTGATTCTGGTTTTGGTGGCGTAAGCGTTGTTTCTGTTAGCTTTAGGTAATTGACAGGAAATACTTCGCGGAAATTTGCTTAAATCGTCACGGACCCGGAGATCACAGCTTGAAGAACACTGTAGTAGTGTGGAGGGAAACATTTCCCCATGTGTCAGGCCATCCGTTTCGGTCTTCGTGCTGTCCTGCAAGTAAGGAAGTCTTAGAGAGGCAGCATTCATCTGCAGGGACCCTCCCACCCCCTTGGCTGTAATGAAATTGAAGCGTGCCTACACGTAGATTAAACAAAAAAACTCCAAGGGAAGCTCAACGCTGGTGTCTGCATCAGCATGGGTCCAATCGTCAATAGTGCTTGCGTGTCGTGTATCCCCTCCCGGCTGCTGTCTGCCAGGTTTGAGAGATCAGAAGGTGTTAATCCAGACTGCAGACTTGTAGGACCTGAATAGTGTCACTGCAAGACTAAAGGTCTCAGTG
The DNA here is from genome assembly GCA_905116865.2 of Candidula unifasciata. Classification (NCBI taxonomy): domain Eukaryota; kingdom Metazoa; phylum Mollusca; class Gastropoda; order Stylommatophora; family Geomitridae; genus Candidula; species Candidula unifasciata. The sequence goes on along the minus strand of CAJHNH020000194.1, from coordinate 273,958 downwards.
CAGACAACAGGACCAGCCTAGACGCAACCTCTGAGAAAGTAATAATGACCACACTGGTAACGACCATCCCTTGTAGTATGGCTTACAGGCAAGTAGATGCAGTTAACAATTGCACGATCCTCGAGTACTGTAGTTTCTTCTCCGCACTCATCATCATCATCATCAGTCGTCACTGCTGCCGTTAAGTGTTGTTGGGAGGCACAGTTTGTGATCCACTGCTTGATGGGCAGCAGCAGCTATTATCATTCCGTGTCGATGTAGAAGCTCTTTAATGTTATCAATCCACAGTCTCCTAGGGTGGCCTCTTGATTTCACTGCAGCTCTTTTTATGTGTAGCGCCTGCGTGGGTAGTTGTTCTGTCTGCACTCTTACTAGATGACCAAACCATTTTATCTTCTCAATGAATTTGCTACATGGTGCTGTTCCTACTGTCTGTCTGATGACCAGATTTCCGCAGTAAGTAAAAAAGCAAAAGTAAAGGGCCCTTTTCAACGTCTTTGGGCATATAGGACTAACCTATATTTTATAGACCAATTGGAATTTGGTAGGTGATATGGTCAACACTACCCCGGCCGCCTTTACTCCCCAGTACTGCACCTGGTACTCTCTCAAGGCTGGGTCGACCTAAGAGCCAAGGTCATTTGTGAAGAACGCCGGCTCCGACAAGATCTGAACCCACGACCTTCCGATCCTTAGATGAACGTCTAGCCGCTATACAACGGCGACATCTGGTTTCCGCAGTAAACGAGCCGGGGGGGGGGGGGGGGTGGTGTTCTGGAGGTTTTCGGACAATATTATGAGAGGAGCACCGAGCAAAATATGGAAAGATAGGGACCTCGCCTAGTAATACCCTCATTGATAATAGTGGTACTTTGTAGCCAACCTCCATTGTGAGGACTGCGCAGGCACACACACACACACACACACACACACACACACACACACACACACACACACACACACAAATATATATATATTTGTTTTCATGGTTATAAAAGCGGTGTGTCACCTGTAGTTATTTGCGCAGGCGGATTAGCAGTGTTAAAGGTAGTTGCGTATCCTTTTCAGGACATTGCAGAACCAACTCCCCAAATGTGTTTGTTTGTTTGCTGTTGTTGTTTTTCTGAGCGAATTTACGTCTAGTAGTTTGCCATTGCTTTCTGGACGGTACCACTGCTTCTCAATACCACTGTCGAAACCAACGGAAGGCGATAGGCCCGCAGCTGGGATGGAACCTGGTGCCCCGGCATTACGAAGCGCGTTCGCAACGCCTAAGCCACAGACGCCGACAGATGTGATTTGCTGGAACAGTTCCCAAATATACAAAGAGGCGGTGAGCAGTGGTCACCTGGAGACCAGCTGTCACCTGGCGACCAGCGGTCACTCGGCGATCAGCGGTCACTCAGCGACCAGTGGTCACTCGGCGATCAGCGGTCACTCAGCGACCAGTGGTCACTCAGCGATCAGCAGTCACTCGGCGATCTGCGATCACTCGGTGACCAGCTCTCACTCGGCGACCAGCGCTCACTCGGCGACCAGCGGTCACTCGGCGACCAGTGGTCACTCGGCGACCAGCGGTCACTCATCGACCAGCGGTCACTCGGCGATCGGTGGTCACTCGGTGACCAGCAGAGTTTTATGTGGCTGTGTGGTAGATGCTACTGCTGGGACGCCAAGATTGGGCTTTTGTATATTCCCGGTGACGAGATATGATGTCAGGTGACCAGCTTTCTTTCACGTTATGAAATGTGTCTACTTTTGTGTTTGTTTGTTTGTGCACAAATAGAATTTAGGTAGGAAGTATGTTTTTTACGTATGAACTGGGTAACAGAGATTGAGGGAGAGAGAATGAGAGGAGAGGCAATGAGAAAATTAGAGAGTATAGAGGGCTCAGATAGAGAATAAGACAGAGAATGATAGAGGGAGAAAGTCGAGAGAGTGAATTAGAGAAAAAAAGCGTAAAAGAAAGATAAAAGCACAGACAGACAGACAGACAGACAGACAGACAGACAGACAGACAGACAGACAGACAGACAGACAGACAGACAGACAGACAGACAGACAGACAGACAGACAGACAGACAGACAGACAGACAGACAGACAGACAGACAGACAAACGGGCAGAATTTCACATGGGGGTTGGGAGGGGGGGTTGGGGGTCCGGCTTCTGTGAACATGGAAAGCACTAGATATAACCAGAATGACACCAAACGATATATCGATGCGATTTTCACGCGGTGCATGAATAATTTGTGATCAAGTGGAGGTATCCGGATATTCTAACGACAAATAGAATTTATGCAGGAAGTATGTTTTTTAAATATAAAAGGGGAAACGGAGAATGTGTGAGAGAGAATGAGAGAGGAGTGACGAAGAGCGAGAATTAGAGAGTAGAAATAAGTGGGAAAACGGTGGGAAAATGGGGGGGGGGGGGTGGTTGTAGTCATGAATATGCGTTTTTTAGTACTCTGATGTCGTAACCATGATAATTACTTACACAAAAGTATAGATTAGAATGCGGTTATAGTATCCCGTATAGTGACTTCGGAGATGGCGTAATCTTGTCTTTCTTGCTCGGGCTGTACACGTAAGTCGTGTAGTCGGGTGAGAGTCAGAGACTCTTTATGCATACAGTATGCACCAACCGTGTCCATGCCTTTCTCTAGCATTAAGGAACTGTTTGTCAGTTGATACGTTCGTTTATATCCTTTTTGTCACCGGCATATCGAGGTGTGTAGATCCAGGTGAGGGAGGTGAAGTGCGACCTCTGAATATTGTCTGCGACGAGCTAACACAGAAAGCCAGGTTAAAAAATATAATTAACACAGAGAAGGAGGCAGACCAAGGCGAAGATGAAACGACGGAACCAAGAACCAGCGCAGGGAAATGGAGACCTACATGCAAAAAGCATAGGAAACAGCATAAAAGACGTGCTTATAACTCTTGCAGCACTTTGCTAAGGTAACGGAAGAATGAGGAGGGTTGGTGAAAAAAGAGAAGAGAGTGATGATGATTCTGATGAGGAAGGGAGTTGGAAAAGGAGCATATTGATAATAATAATAATAATAATAATAATAATAATAATAATAATAATAATAATAATAATAATAATAAGAGTAAATAATAATACTCTTCAGTATCATAAAAATGGAGAGATTGCGACTTAATCAAAGTCGAGACTTATAATTAATTAACACTACCATCCAAATGATGGCGCCATTTCCTGTGTAGCGTGTTTCGTGTACCTATGGGAAGTCGGCTGCAGATTGTTCACTGTTTATTCTTTAATTATTCAGTGTTTAATTCAGCCAATAAGCTTACCCTAATTTGATTGTGACTTTCGGTGATGAATTATCCTGGCCTCCTGGACTTAAGAATCACCGGGTCATCAGGATCGTTGCGTTTTCCTTCCCTCGTCTTTGGAGATTCCCCCCCCCCCCTTTTTTTTCCCTAAAAAAGGGAGTTACTGTAAACCTTCAAAAACAAAATTTAAAGCGCGTAATTAAGGGATTACTGGAATTGGGTGTGTTAGGTCGACAGTCGCAGATATCACAGCCTCACTATAAGAAGAAGTTGGAGGAGGGGGTGGGGGGTAGCTGCAGAAGGAAGGGAACAAGACAAAGAAGACACAAACAAAAAATTGCACAGTTATTTGCCATGCATATTTCGCGGTATCTCGCAGGTGTATACTGCAGTAAGAATTGACGAAAATGGAGCAAATTAATGAATCCTTCCAACTGAAAGAGAAAATCAGCTACATTCAAAAAACTGTTTTGTTTCATCAGGGTAAACTCAAGGTGAAGAGCATGTCCTTTTGTCTGCATAAGTCTGGACTAAACCGGTTTACGCAGTCGCTTCCACAAATCTCAATATTCTACTGTCATTCGATGGATTCATTTATTTGCCACATTTTAATAAATTTTTACTGCCTAACGAGATACAGCGAAATATGCCTGGCAGTAAACTGTGCAGTCGAGTATTTGTATCTTCTTTGTTCAAATTCATTACAGGAAAACAGTGCTTTCATCTTTATGAGTTAATGCCTGCAGTTACAGATAGACCGGTATGACGTTGACCACATCACTCACCGAGTGCCGACTGGTCTAAAGGTCTAGCCCTATGTGCCCAATACGCCTAAAGATAGTGAAAAGAGACATTTACTTACTTTAAAAAAAAAAATAACAAACACGGATCTTTTTCAGTCCTGTTCAACACGCAAAGTCACCAGCAAACTTCCTTTCATTCAGAACTGTACAGGAATGCCAGAAACAAGTCTACTTATTGCTTTTGTTGAAGACATTTATATGGGGTCTGAGTACCACGAGGAGCCAGAAGCCGGCGAGAGGTCGTGAACCTCAAACTGCTGGACGATGTTATTGAGCCAGACGAAAACCTGAATGAGAACGGGGAGAAGGTCGGGTTCTGAACCTGAAACTACTTTCTGGTTTTATTGGAGTCAAAGGGAGATCTGAATGAAGAAGAGGAGAATGAGTAAGTGTTTTGAACCAGATGTTGCTTACTGATGTTATTGCAGTTGTTAACACAGTGGTCTGAGTGTCATCAAAGAAGAAGATGTTGCTACATCGAAGTAATATACATCGCGTTTCAAAATGATTTGGACGATAACAACACGTTTCATGAGCAATACAGAATTTTTTTTTTCTAGACCTAGTTTTGTCTTTCAGTGTCAGGTTTTGAAGAGGTTTTTTAGTGCGAGCCTTGGCATGTTGTACGTAGATGCTGGATATTACAGGTTTGGATATTCCTTTTATCTGCTATTGCTTGCTTGGGGAACTCTAGCTCTGCTTCCATTGTGTTTGTGACAGGGCTGTTCGTCTCCATCCTTACCCGCACAGTACTATAAGTTACACCGGGCTGGAATCGCTGTTACGGTACCTAAATTATAACATTTTTCCCAACCGTTTCTCTTGTATTTGTTGTATCGCTGTTACAATATTACCACTGACCGAATATCCCGTAAAACATATTCGAAAATATGACTAATGAGAGACTTGATGGCTAATGGTTATACGCTCGCCTGATTGTCATGGGTTCCATCCCACATGGAGTTGGATTTGTGTCCTCTCCAAATTGAACCTTGGCTCCCAGCTGGACCAAGTCTAACATGGGTTACCAGGTATCACCATCAAGTGCCTTGCCATCTGGCGTAGGCGGTCATGCATCTCCAGATCTCGGTCTTTGGTGTTCTGGGTCAATTCCACTGATGATATTCCTCCATGCAACTGTCTTAAGCCACCCACCATCATTTCTCTTGGTCTGCCTCTGCTTCTTTTACCAGTGATCTTTCCCGTCGTCACGATTCCAATGCTCCATTTCTCATCACATGACCAAAGAACTGTTTCTCTTTCTCATTGTTGTATACAATGTTCTACTTTCACCATCACTTTCCAGGCAATCATTGTTAGTTATTCTGGCAGTCCAAAGTATGCTCAAAATTCTTCTCAAGAACCACATCTTAGTTGCCTCCAAGATCTTCTTAATTTGTTTGCTCAAAATCCAGGTAATGTCATAGCAAATAACGGTGGCCAGCTTGCTGTTGAACGCATCCATTCACCGAGTGCTGAGTGCTCTGTGAGAATTTGACCATAACCATATAGAGAATGAACTATTAGCAGGAAAATGGCCCTTCAGCTACTTAATTTACTCTTTCAAGTTAAAGCAACGCATGGCGTATAATTGGCTTTTTCTCTGTTGATGGTTTGAACAACGGATTAACATCATTGCACAAGAGTAGGAACCCATTAAGTGCCCCTTTCTACTTCTTACTCAAACCTCAATCCGAAGAATCTTAGCGCAATGCACGAACTCCCTAGCACCGGTGAGGATCTCGAAATACTTTGGGTAGATTTGTAACTCCAAATTTTAGCCATTAGGCTACTTTTTCGATTTCCAAACGCCAAGGAATTTTTTTACCTGCGCAACTATACACACGGACATCCGTTCTTACTACTTGGAGACCAGAGGAAATTACTAGAAGTCCATGTGAAAAAATCCAGCTAAAATTACCGGGGCCTGAACCCGGGACCTTTAGCACTCGAGGCGGGCGCCGTGCCTCCAGATCATTCGGCCATCGTTTTATGTTTTCTTTTACTGTTGAAATTTAATCACAACATGCTCAGTAAATCTGAGAACATACTGATGGAAATCTGCCTTTCCATGTGGTTTCTTCCTCTGTAAATTATACTTCTTTAAAATTAACGGTTGTACGAATGTTCATAGCGTTAATTTGTCATATTGAACATCTACTGCCAAGCTTTTAGGGACTGAGCAATTTGAAGAAGAATATAATATGTAAAGTTGTTTCTGGGAAAATACTGCTTTTGATTTGTGCATCTTTTAATGTGTTTACAGTAATAAACACTACAAAGTCAGGTGGACAGCCTTCTCGTACATTGATTGGTAGTTACTTCCACGTGGTTATACAAATGCTAATTAGGTACCGCCTGTGCTTTTCAATATCAGTACAATAAACGGCATACTTGTGTTGTATTTTGTTTTGGAGACATTATGAATATCGTTAGGTTGTTCGCTTCTTTTAATGAAAAGAATGCGCTGGTCTTGAGTTGTTGCGTCTGAATTAATTTTACATCTATAGTCTAGACTCTAGAGTGTATAGTTATATGTAGGGTAACGTATTGTTATGCCAGTTTGAAACGTGTGTTCCATATTGCCAGATTTGCCTATTTCTTTGAACTAATATACATTTTCTAAAGTTCTCTATTGAGGAAACTAGACCTACCTTTTATAGACCAAACGGCACTTGATGGGTGATGTCGTCAGCATCACACCGGTCGCTTTTACTTTCCAGGACTGCAACTGGTACCCATTCAAAGCTGGGTCGACCTGGGAGCCAAGGTCATTTTTGACAAAGTCCGATCCGCAGGAGAGTGTCTAGCCGCTAGACTACGGCAGCTTTCAGATACATATGTGTATAGTTTGATTGATCGGCTTGTCCCGTCGGGGCTGCTGCCTACAGTTTTACCAGCCTAAGATTTTTTTTTTTAAATCTGGTTTTGGATGGCAGACCAACAGGGCAGATTCCAGGCAACCCGTTCAACCTCTGATAAAGTTACAATTAGGTCACCCGTAACGACAACGCCAGCCTGGTGTAACCGGCAGTCATGTACTGGTCAGTACCAAAATACGCATTTTAATCCGTCCGTTTCAAAAGTCGTGCCGAACTTTACAAATCTGCAAGTTACTAACCGTTCGGTTGCTGAAATGTTGGCATCAAACCTGCTAATAAGCATGTCCTTAACATATTTTTTAAGCATATAGTTTTCATTTTGTCTGTAACATTTTTTATTTTTATTTTGCGATAGATGAAAAAAACATACACCGATTCAAAGCAAAGAGTCAGCATGCTTACAGTTAACTGAGGAACTGGAAGTGTTCGAAACCTCAAACTGCGGGCGTTGCATAGGCGTTCTACTCTCAGGTGGTCATCTCCCGCATTAGCCTCCCATGAGTTGTGTATTTTTCATTGTATGTGGTATAGGCTTTTAACATAACCACCACTCATCGCTGCACAAATGAACTGATTTTGAACAATCTCTATGCATATGTCAGTTACTGTATATATATATATATATATATATATATATATATATATATATATATATATATATATATATATATATATATATATATATATATATATATATATATATATATATATATATAATTTTTTTATGGTAAGCAAATAATAATTCGATGAAAAATCAAAGAAATTTGCAGCCTTAAGAAAACAGCAGCACCTGTGCAATTGTAAATTTTAAAATCACAAGGACATAGGAAATCTAAAGCCACATGCAAAAATTGGTGAGCCGTACAGCAGCTATCGAGATATTTGTTAAAGTTTAAGAGCACAACTTTTGAAACACACTATAATAGTACCAGTTGCATGTTTTCCTCTCATTGATAAAAATTTCCCAGAACAGAACACATCCCCAGTTGAATTAGTCTTTCAGTGTGGAGTTTTTATGTCTGTTCCTTTGCACAGTCCATTTCATTCCAGAGAGTCTTCTGTAAGTGTTTAATTTACGAGTTGTGATCGGAACATTATAAAAGATCAAATTCTAGACGAGAATTTATTGGATGTTCTAACAATATCTTCACAAACGAGCTGCTGACCGCAGCATCATGTGCCACGACTGGGAAGATTGCCGCAATGAAGTACGTATGTTTCGTTAAAGGTAGCTTCGGTTATGCCTTTTGTGTCTTTATAAACATATAAATATGTAGACATGACTATGAGATCTCTTCTTCTTCTTCAAGTTTGCCGGTTATAAACTCCAGTATAAAGTCCTGGTTGTTCGTCCACTCATGGTCTTGGTCTTGATCCAGAAATTGAGTTTTGCATGCACATTCGTTTTACAGATCTGATTAATTTGTATGCAGACTGTTGATTGCTTGGCTCTGATGCAGATGCACTCCGACTTTGAACAAAACACTGATATCAGCCTACTACGACATGCTTTTTACGGGGGCAGTGAGTTTATTACTTGTTTTCAAAAATGGAGCCTCGATGTAAAGATAAGAAGAAGAAACGTAAAAATTATGAATGCGCTGGATGTTACACAATACATTAGGAAATGTAAAGATAAAATACTGGAAGAAATTAAAAGATAAATAGAAGAATTCAGAAATATGACCATAGGAAATGTAATAATTGTTATAAGATATGTAATTACTACAATGAATTTAAACAAATATTTAATGGCTATAAAGAATGTAATCAAATACATTTGGCGAAATATACTTGGTCCTGGAGCAGGACTGCAGTTCAGTAGTGGACGAGCAACCACAACCTTCCGCCAGAGTTTACAGCTGGTGAACGCGAAGAAGAAGAAGAAGAAGAAACTTGGTAAAATACCTAGTAAAATTTATTTTTCAATTTCAGTTAAAGCAATTCGTTTATTCGCGTGATCGTATTTCTTCTTCTAATACTCCTTCACGTTCAACAGCTGTAAACTCCGACGCCAAGTTCTGATTGTTCGTCCACTTCTGGATTTTGGCTTTGTTTCTGGGCCTGAGTTTTCCGTGTACATATGTTTTTACAGATCTGACTCATTTGTATAAAGAATTTCGGTACCTCGCTTCTCAGGCAAATGTACTTCAACTCAAAAGGATCTCCCAATTAGTCGACCCTTGCGACATGCTTTTGGGTAGGCAGTAGGTCTATTCTAGTTTCCCGCCACAATGGTACACCGGAACCCACACAGAGAGCTTCATGTTGTTTGATTCTAAAGGGTGTCTGTTAAATGACGGTTGACTTTTTTGAAATTCTGACTCGTAATTCCAACGTACCGCGATCGAAACCCACCGTTGGCTGCGTGGATTTTTTTTATCATGGTATGGGGCGTAGCAAGTCGACCCAGCCTAAAATGGGTACCAAGATGAATGTCCTGGGGAAGTTAAATACGACTGACGTTATGCTGACCACATTACCCACCTGGTGCCGATTGGTCTGTAAAAATATGGGTGCTCTTCCTATATGCCCGATGCGACTAAGGCGTGAAATTGGATCTTTACTTGTTACTTTACTGACTTTTTGAAATCAGTTAATTACGCCCCGGAATTTAATTTGTGCACTAGGTGATGTTTCAGCGACATTTAACATTAGTTTAGTTTAGAATATCATCTGAAAGTCAAGCTCTTTGAAAACAAAACAAAAAACGTTTGGATCCGTCAGGATTTGAACCCAGGACCTACAGATTAGCATGCGAGCGTTTAGCCGCTACACCACGGCGGTCACCAGTATGATTATTCTCCATGTCATTATTATTTTACTGTGTTGGCTCTGAAAATGGCTACCTGGGCGTTAGGTTGTAGTTCAAAACTAGGCTGCTATATCTGCACCGTTCAGCTCAACACTTCCGGTTCAACAACGCTGTAATTTGTCGTCATGTATGACAAGCTTTTTAGCAGGCAGGGGTCTTTCCGAATCCATTATGTGTGGGTAGAACCTACACTACACTACGACTTTGATTTTTTTTTTTTAGGGAAGATTTTTTTCGCTTTCGAGTTCTGCTCTTAATTTCTGCTCTGTGCAGAACATGTCGTGTATGAAGTCTTGTATGGACACTCTGGATTCTGCCATCAACACATTTGTGATAGACCAAGACCGGCTCCAGCTGACGGGTAGTGCTGCTGACGTCACCGGATCGGGCTAACGATGCTTTAACGCAGCGGCTCTCAAACTTGGTGCCAGGGCACTCTGGGGTGCAGTTAGCGATTGCCAGGGAAGCCGCGGAAATAATCAAGAAAAGTCGGCTAAAAATTGTGAAATTACCAAAGAAGGCATGTAGATACTTAAAAAGTTAAAATGTAAGTTGTCTTTCCTTGCCACTGTCGAAAATAGTTTATTTCTTGTTTGAGAACCGCTGCGTTAACGCGTCGTTAGCCCGACATGGTGACGTCAGCAGCACGTCCCTTCAGCTAGAGCCGGTCGTGGCAGGCTTTCTATTGGACAGCTCTGTTTCCTCAACCAAATTGTTTTCGCATTTCAAATTCTTGACACACAAAAACTCCTTGGGTAAACATTTGAAAACATTTTAGCGTACCATTAGGTGTATCTCTTCTTTAAAAAAGAAAATCATTAATCAGGTTAGCAAACATTTATTGCTATGGTGAATTTTCATGGCAGTAATATATCTACAGTGGTTTTTGTCTTGCTCAGTATTTCTCATTTATGCATATGACAGAATAATGAATAAATGAATGAATGAATGAATTAATGAATTAATGAATGAATGAATGAATGAACGAGTGAACGAGTGAATGAATGAGTGAATAAATGAATGAACTAACTCAAATGCTGACATCACAGCACTCATAAAAAATCCGAAATGTGTATTAAACTCGATTTAATTTCGTGATTACGCCCGGGGTGGAGAAAGAATATTTTGTTCTTCCGTCCTCTGATTCATCTTTGTCTACACTGCTGACGTATTTTTAGTCATTGTTCCTAACAGTTTAGTCATTTTTTTCTTACATTTTAGTCATTGTTCCTAAATGTTTAGTCATTGTTCCTAACAGTTTAGTCATTTTTTTCCTTACTGTTTAGTCATTGTTCATAAATGTTTAGTCATTGTTCCCTTATTGTTTAGTCATTGTTCCCTTACTGTTTAGTCATTGTTCCCTTACTGTTTAGTCATTGTTCCTAAATGTTTAGTCATTGTTCCCTAACTGTTTAGTCACTGTTCCCTAATTGTTTAATCATTGTTCCTAAATGTGTAGTCATTGTTCCTAAATGTTTAGTCATTGTTCCTGAATGTTTAGTCATTGTTCACAAATATTTAGTCATTGTTCCTAAATGTTTAGTCATTGTTCCTGAATGTTTAGTCATTGTTCGCAAATGTTTAGTCATTGTTCCCTTACTGTTTAGTCATTGTTCTCTTGCTGTTTAGTCATTGTTCCCTTACTGTTTAGTCATTGTTCGTAAATGTTTAGTCATTGTTCCCTTACTGTTTAGTCATTGTTCCTTTACTGTTTAGTCATTGTTCCTAAATGTTTATTCATTGTTCCTAAATGTTTAGTCATTGTTCCTAAATGTTTAGTTATTGTTCCCTAATTGTTTAGTCATTGTTCCCTAATTGTTTAATCATTGTTCCTAAATGTGTAGTCATTGTTCCTAAATGTTTAGTCATTCTTCCTGAATGTTGTTCACACATATTTAGTCCTTGTTCCCTTACTGTTTAGTCATTGTTCCCTTGCTGTTTAGTCATTGTTCCCTTGCTGTTTAGTCATTGTTCGTAAATGTTTAGTCATTGTTCCTAAATGTTTAGTCATTGTTCCCTAAATGTTTAGTCATTGTTCCTGAATGTTCAGTCATTGTTCGCAAATGTTTAGTCATTGTTCCCTTACTGTTTAGTCATTGTTCCCTTGCTGTTTAGTCATTGTTCCCTTACTGTTTAGTCGTTCGTAAATGTTTAGTCATTGTTCCCTTACTGTTTAGTCATTGTTCCTTTACTGTTTAGTAATTGTTCCTAAATGTTTAGTCATTGTTCCTAAATGTTTAGTCATTGTTCCTAAATGTTTAGTTATTGTTCCTAAATGTTTAGTCATTGTTCCCTAATTGTTTAGTCATTGTTCCTAAATGTTTTGTCATTGTTTCCTAAATGTTTAGTCAGTGTCCTGAATGTTTAGTCATTGTTCTCTTTCTGTTTAGTCATTGTTCCCTTACTGTTTAGTCATTGTTCCTAAATGTTTAGTCATTGTTCCTAAATGTTTATTCATTATTCCTAAATGTTTAGTCCTTGGTTTCCTTGCTGTTTAGTCATTGTTCCTAAATGTTTAGTCATTGTTCCCTAATTGTTTAGTCAGTGTTCTCTCACTGTTTAGTTATTGTTTAGTCATTGTTCCCTAATTGTTTAGTCAGTGTTCCCTTACTGTTTAGTCGTTGTTCCTAAATGTTTAGTCATTGTTCCCTGATTGTTTAGTCAGTGTTCTCTTATTGTTTAGTCATTGTTCCTAAATGTTTAGTCATTGTTCCCTAAATGTTTAATCAAATTTTCTAAATGTTTATTTATTGTTCCTACACGCATAATTAGTATCCCTAAATGTTTTATCACTCTTACCTAACTGTTTAGTCATTGTTCATAAATGTTTAGACACTGTTCCCTAACTGTTTACCTATTGTTCCTAAATGTTAGTCATTGTCCCCTAATTGTTTAATCATTGTCCCCTAACTATTTAGTCATTTCCAGAATGTTTAATCATTGTTCGTGCATATTTAGTCATTGTTTCTAACTGTTTACTCATTGTAACCTAGCACTGCACGCGAGACTCTTGTCGCCTCCTGTGCCGTTTCATTGCCCTACAAATCTGACAGTGCAGGCGATCACTCCAGTAGCGCCGCCTCAGCTGGGAAACACGGTTTGAAATTATTTCTGTCCGTATTCCATAGTTGTGGATTTCAAGCTGTACGATAGACATGGCCAATAAGACACCTGTTTTTTTTTTGGGGGGGGGGTGGGGGGGGGGGAGGGGGTGCCTAGTTGACCATGTTCTTAGTGCACTTGTATCCATAGCGAGGCGCAGACGCCGTCTGGAGGTGACATATTCAATTCCCGGCACGGTAACTATAGCCTTTGATTTATATGTTGTCTAGTGTGTTCTTCTATCTTTCTACTTCTTTCTACGAGTGCCGATCAATACACTTTCTGTTACTTGATTATCTCACTGCTAGAGAAATTACCGTCCATGTTTCACACGTATATAATGAGGACGTTAGCAATCTCTATCTGCATAATAAATGGACATTTAGCTCATACCAGACACGCGATACAAAACAGTGACAATCATTTGGGTTTTTTTTACCTCTTCCCTCGTTTCCTTCCGCCCAAATCTAATAGACCCATTTACACTGTACTACACACACGGCGTTTTAATTAAAACCTCCTTCTCTTCCCTGTCCCCCCACCCTCCTCCTGATTTGCAAAGCTGTTGTCTGTCACCGAGAATTGCCACCCGAGGAATCAGACAGCAACGACAGTTTACAGACTTTCGTCCGCCATCTTTCCTCTCTGCCAGAAATGATCACAAGAGACCTTCTTCAATATCGATTTATCACCCAGAGCGCATGCGTGATGAGAAAGGTTTTCTTTCATTAAAAGAAAAAAGGTTTATCTTCTATCTTTATCCGTGCTCTCGTTTTTGAACCCCTTCTCTCACGGCTTTTCCCGTGAAGATGACTATCCATATTTATAATTCAGTTGTGTAGTTTTCTGTAAGATATTACAAAAGGAAATCGTGTGTACCATTTTTATAAGTCTGTAGTAGATACAGAGACACTTGTACCTGGCGGCTGACAAGTTTGACATTGCACCGACTCATTTGTCTGTCTGTCTGTCGGTCTGTCTATGATAGGAACCCAATACTTTCATTGTATGAGGCAAACGGCTTGACCACTTCACCAGTGAGATCCCCACTTGCATTCTTTCTCTAACAAATAAGTTGAAGCCACCAAAACTGTCGCGACTGCCAGCTCATTTCTTAGTTTAACAAAAATGTTAGTTTACTATCCTTTACAGGACGTTACAGAACCAACCCCAGCATTGTTTTGACTGTTGTGGGTTGTTTTTTTTTTTGGGGGGGGGGGGGGGGGGGGGGGGGGGGGGGGGGGGGGGGGGGGGGGGGGTAGATTTTACGTCCAGCAGTTTGCCTATGAACGGTCAGATATCGATACCACTGTCGAAACCAACGCAAGACAAATCGTCCGCAGCTGGGATCGAACCCGGATTTACAAAGCGCGTTCGCAACGCCACAGACGCCGATTATTTAGAAATTTAAAAAAAAAGGTGTTTAAATATATATGGTGAATGTATAATAAATATTTTTGAATGTGAAAATATTGCCGTTCCTGTGTTTTGTAATCACCGTCTGGGGAGTAAATGTAGCATATACTGCTATAGTGTGTCTTATTTTGGGTAGTTTTCCATATTATGGCTCTCCTGACAATAAGGGGGAGTCGTCGTGGCCGAACGGCTAGACGCTTGTAGCGGATCGGAAGGTCGTGGTTTCGTTCCCTGATGGAGCCAGACTTTTTTCAAAAATTACCTTGGCTCCCAGGTCGACCCAGCCTTCAGTGGGTACCGGGTGCAGTCCCGGGAAAAAAAAAGGCGGCCGGCGTGATGCTGACCACATCACCCATCTTGTGCCGATTGGTCTATAGAAATATAGGTCTAGCCCTATATGCCCTATACGCCTGATAGCGTGGCAAAGGGTCCTCTTGACAATAGGTATTGGAAATCTCCCCCACTGTTCGTTTGACAATTAGTCATACATTTCTTAAGGTTTTCAAAAACCTTGTTCAGTTCGGGCAGTCTAATGTTATTAATGTTATAGACGACTGAAACTTGCAGCTCACTTATTGCGTGTGGGTTGTGTTCGCACATATTTCCTTGAAGAGTAGTTGATAAAACAACAATATGTAGTAGTGATATTTTAAACCAACGGTTACATGGCGCTTGAAACGTGACATGGTACACATATTTTTTTTACGGTGCTCAATTAATTGGTTCCAAAAATTCTACAGTCATTAAATATGTACCATATACTTCTTTCTCATTTGGCCATATTTCTTGTATCCGTATTTTTTAACCGTACAGTTTGTGGCCAGTATCAAATTTCTAATATTCTCGAAGCTTCGCTTAAACCGTTCAGCCGTTGTCAACAAGGGAATAATTGTTATTCCCCTTTTCCGTCTGGTGACCTGGTCACACACTGTGCTAACCTTTTCTGGTTCTTCCCATTTAGCAAAATCGACAAAGTGGTTCGTGGCAGAGCTTTTTTAAGCGCTCACACTAGAGGGATATATATATTCATGAGATATTTCTTTTCAAATTGTATACATTAGATGCAAATATTCTTTATGGTTGTTTTCTCGGATAATGTTCCTTCTCTTTGACATCTGCTTGTTTGTCTGTCTGATTTATCTAATCTTTTCTGTTCTGTTCTTATCTATCTATCTATCTATCTATCTATCTATCTATCTATCTATCTATCTATCTATCTATCTATCTATCTATCTATCTATCTATCTATCTATCTATCTATCTATCTATCTATCTATCTATCTATCTATCTATCTATCTATCTATCTATCTATCTATCTATCTATCTATCTATCTATCTATCTATCTATCTATCTATCTATCTATCTATCTATCTATCTGTCTGTCTGTCTGTCTGTCTGTCTGTCTGTCTGTCTGTCTGTCTGTCTGTCTGTCTGTCTGTCTGTCTGTCTGTCTGTCTGTCTGTCTGTCTGTCTGTCTGTCTGTCTGTCTGTCTGTCTGTCTGTCTGTCTGTCTGTCTGTCTGTCTGTCTGTCTGTCTGTCTGTCTGTCTGTCTGTCTGTCTGTCTGTCTGTCTGTCTGTCTGTCTGTCTGTCTGTCCGTCCGTCCGTCCGTCCGTCCGTCCGTCCGTCCGTCCGTCCGTCCGTCCGTCCGTCCGTCCGTCCGTCCGTCCGTCCGCCCGTCGGTCCGTCAACCGTCCGCCCGCCCGCCCGTCCGTCCGTCCGTTTGTCTGTCTGTCTAGCTGTCTGTCTGTATGTTTGACTGTCCGTCGTGCTATCTGTCTGTCTGTCTGTTGGCCGTCCGTCTAATAGGTCCGTCGATCTGTCTGCCCCTTTTTTTCAATGGAAGGATCGAGAAACAGAGAACGACTGCTATTATAAAACGTTCCTAGACATATAGGGTTTCTTGCTTTAGTTGACTGAGAGGAAGGTCGAATAAATTTATGCTTTCTCTATGCTGGACCCACATTTACCGATGAATTTCTAGAGGTTTCACCCGTTAACTGATTTTTAAAAAAAACCTGATAACAGAACTCGGTGCTTTCTCAATATTCTCCCCAAACAGGGGAAATCCACAGGTCACGGAACAGTCCAATATTTCAGGGGGTGGTAGATATGCTGCATGCGGTCGTGGGACCTAGGTTGCATGCAGTCGTGGTATCTAGGCTGAACTCTCTTGTGAGACGTAGGTGGCTTGGGGTTAGGGCCAGTTCAAGATGTTTTGGTGTCATTAAAAACATCAGAAAACCGGGAAACCCTGTCTCAACACCCTCTAAAATGTTGGACTGTCCTGTGACGTCATATGGGGGTGGGATATTACGAAAGAACCCAGAACTCTGTTCCTCCTTGATGCATATCAAAAGTTGGAGAAGGGGGGGGGGGCATCTTTAAACTGATATTACACTGTCACTGTGTTCGTCTCCACCATGAAGTCACGTGCTGAACACTCTTGACATCCTTGACAACAATATTGACATGTTACTGGAAAGTGACGTGGTTATGATAGTTTACATCACACTTTTCAGCTTCTCTTGTAAAGCCTCCTAGCGCAATAACATGCAGACCAATGTTGTTGCATGTGCAGATTAAATTGATTATGTAGACTTATGTTGATTATCCAAAGTTTGTATAGTTATGCGTGGGCGCATGCGTGTCCTGGTCTCGGGTTCAATCTGGGGGATGGCAGAAAAGCCCCATACTCCCCAGATTACCGGGGTGCTTGGCACTGAGGATGAAAGGCTTTGATGCTCACGGCATTGAGCTGAATTAGCCCGGCTCAAGTGCTTGTGGATTTAAAAAAAATAAATAAATAAATAAATAAATATGCTCCCCTGCTATACAGGGGCAGCCGCTAGCCTCGGATTCGATGCCCTGAACTGTGCTAAACCATTTTTGATCCGGGCTGCCAGGTCGACGCAACAGTAAATGGGTACCAGGTGGGTTCCTGGGAAGTAAGGGCGGTGG
This sequence comes from Candidula unifasciata, assembly GCA_905116865.2. Classification (NCBI taxonomy): domain Eukaryota; kingdom Metazoa; phylum Mollusca; class Gastropoda; order Stylommatophora; family Geomitridae; genus Candidula; species Candidula unifasciata. Next base: position 256,674 of record CAJHNH020000194.1, on the reverse strand, counting down.
CTGTGCCGATTGGTCTATACAATAAAGTTCTAGCCCTATGTGCCAAGTACACCTGGATGCATGGAAAAGAGTGCTTTACTTGACTTTACTAATATGCCGCCACTGGTTGTCTGTTTCAGGCCACGAATTTACACAAGTTCAAGCTGCACACTTACAGCAGTCCCACATTCTGCGACCACTGTGGGTCACTGCTGTACGGTCTACTACACCAGGGACTCAAATGCGATTGTAAGTATCTTTGAGAAAGTGGCGTTGATGTGTTCTAGCATTGCCGCCCTTGTTTGGGATTCCCATTGTCGACTTTAGCGGGGTTTCCTGTTACTGCTTTTAGTAGGGATTCCTATTGTTGATGTTAGGTGGGTTTTAAACATGTTCATTTTTTTTTTGGGGGGGGGGGGGGGGGGGTTTCCACTGGCTTTTCTGGTTGAGTTCCCCCCATTGTTTTGTCTTTATGTGTCGTCCTTGGTTGTGTTTCCTACTAGCATCCTTAGTTGAGCCCTTTTCCACACTTAATTGGCATTCCTGTTAGCTTTCCTTATTTGGATTTCCCCATTGTTGTTCTTGTTTTTTGTCTCTAGTTAGGTTTCCAACTAGCTTTCTTGCTTTGGGCCCATTTCCATCTCTAAATGGGATCCCTTTTTTTTTTCTTCTCTCACTTGGGATTCCGAGCTGGGATTCCCTACTGTCGCCCGTGAGACTTTCCATTCTCGACATTAGTTTGGATTCCATTTCCCATGTGGATCCTGGGGTCTTATTATGGTGAGAACGAGAACAGAGTGGTGCTTTTAAAAAGCATGTCGTAAAAGTCGACTAACTGGATGTGTTTCTTTAAAATTTAAGTGAATCTGCCAGAAAGACGGTGAACCAAAGGTCTGCATACAAATAAGCCAGATCTGTAAAACGGATCTGGGCGCAAAATTCAAGTTCTAGAACAAGACTGAAGTCAAAATGTGGACGAACAATAAGAACAAGAACTTCCCCACGGAGTCCTCAACATGTGAACTCGAAGAAGAAGAAGAAGAAGAAGAAGAAGAAGAAGAAGAAGAAGAAGAAGAAGAAGAAGAAGAAGAAGAAGAAGAAGAAGAAGAAGAAGAAGAAGAAGAAAAAGAAAAAGAAAAAGAAAAAGAAAAAGAGGAAGAGGAAGAGGAAGAGGAAGAGGAAGAAGAAGAAGAAGAAGAAGAAGAAGAAGAAGAAGAAGAAGAAGAAGAAGAAAAAGAAAAAGAAAAAGAAAAAGAAAAAGAAGAAGAAGAAGAAAAGGAAGAAGAGGAAGAAGAGAAAGAAGAAGAGGAAGAAGAAAAAGAAGATAGAGAAATAGAAGAAGAAGAAAAAGAAGAAGGAGACAAAGAAGAAAAAGAAGCAATAGCAGCAACAGATCTTTATCTTTGGAATTACCATTGTCGACTTTAGGCGGGCCGATCATTATCTTTGGAATTACCATTGTCGACTTTAGTCGGGCCAATCTTCATCTAAGGAATTACCATTGTCGACTTTAGTCGGACCAATCTTTTTCGTTGGAATTACCAGTGTCGACCTTAGCTGGCCCAGTCTTTATCGTTGGAATTACCATTGTCGACTTCAGTTGAGCTTCCTACCGATGCCACCTGAACTTTATATTCTGGTTATTATTCCGGCTTCATATTTGTGTGCCTGAGACATTATATCAGTAATTGTTCCCCTCCCCACCGCACTTTTTCTTCCCCCCCCTCTCTCTCTCTTTCTCTCTCTCTCTCTCTCTCTCTCTCTCTCTCTCTCTCTCTCTCTCTCTCTCTCTCACACACACACAAGCGCGCGCACACACACATAGTTAAATATATAAATATATATACATAATATGTATGTTGCTACTCCCTAACAAAAAGCGCTCTTCATACTTGTTATGTCCTTTATCCCTATTGATAGGCAAAGAAAATCAGACGATTTAGCAAAGATAGCATAAAAGGTTGGACTACAAATACAAATATATTGAGGAAACCAGCTGCAGATCAAGCAGATGTAACACAGGGGACAATAGTAATTAAAATAAGATACCAACTTATTTATTTAGATAGTAATTTTGATAGTGAAGGAATTACAAAGAAAGAAATGATGACACAGCATGGCAGGACAACAGCGGCTTTTAAAAGCCTGAACTAAATAATCAACTCCTAATTGCATAGTTTTAAAACCAAGTTGCTGTACTTTCATTTGTAATGATTTTTTTAGTTTTAACATTCTTTAGTGAAGTTAGAGAACAACTAAAGACATAAATTAAAGTTAAATTCATTTAAAAACAAATGTCTGAGGAAAATAGTGAAGATAACATGGAATACATTTAAAAGGAGTGAAGAAAAAAGAGAAATGTCTCTGCAACCAGTGGTATCGGTAGTTGTATGACGTTCTAGCCATGATGGTCAGATTTTTCTGACCGAAAAGCAGCAGAAGATGTCACATAAGCTAGTTTTTATGTTTTTAATATTTGTTTAAACATCAGATTTGACATATGAATGCATCTGCTTTTGTTTTTGTTTTCTTAGTCAGGCCCATTGTCATCTTTGGCATTACCACCGACTTTAGTCTGGCCCGTTGTCATCTTTGGCATTACCACCGACTTTAGACTGGCCCATTGTCATCTTTGGCATTACCACCGACTTTAGACGGGCCCATTGTCATCTTTGGCATTACCACCGACTTTAGACGGGCCCATTGTCATCTTTGGCATTACCACCGACTTTAGACTGGCCCATTGTCATCTTTGGCATTACCACCGACTTTAGACGGGCCCATTGTCATTATTGGCATTACCACCGACTTTAGTCTGGCCCGTTGTCATCTTTGGCATTACCACCGACTTTAGACGGGCCCATTGTCATCTTTGGCATTACCACCGACTTTAGACGGGCCCATTGTCATCATTGGCATTACCACCGACTTTAGACTGGCCCATTGTCATCTTTGGCATTACCACCGACTTTAGACGGGCCCATTGTCATCATTGGCATTACCACCGACTTTAGTCTGGCCCGTTGTCATCTTTGGCATTACCACCGACTTTAGACGGGCCCATTGTCATCTTTGGCATTACCACCGACTTTAGACGGGCCCATTGTCATCATTGGCATTACCACCGACTTTAGACTGGCCCATTGTCATCTTTGGCATTACCACCGACTTTAGACGGGCCCATTGTCATCATTGGCATTACCACCGACTTTAGTCTGGCCCGTTGTCATCTTTGGCATTACCACCGACTTTAGACTGGCCCATTGTCATCTTTGGCATTACCACCGACTTTAGACTGGCCCATTGTCACCATTGGCATTACCACCGACTTTAGACTGGCCCATTGTCATCTTTGGCATTACCACCGACTTTACTCTGGCCCATTGTCATCTTTGGCATTACCACCGACTTTAGTCGGGCCCATTTTCATCTTTGGCATTACCACTGACTTTATCTTTGTCCACCGACTTAACTCTGGCCCGTTATTTTCATCTTTGGAATTACCATGGTTGACTTAAATCGGGCCAATTTTAATCTTTGGAATTACCATGGTTGACTTAAGTCGGGCCCATTTTCATCTTTGGAATTACCATGGTTGACCTAAGTCGGGCCCATTTTCATCTTTGGAATTACCATGGTTGACTTAAGTCGGGCCCATTTTCATCTTTGGAATTACCATGGTTGACTTAAGTCGGGCTCATTTTCATCTTTGGAATTACCATGGTTGACTTAAGTCGGGCCCATTTTCATCTTTGGAATTACCATGGTTGACTTAAGTCGGGCTCATTTTCATCTTTGGAATTACCATGGTTGACTTAAGTCGGGCCCATTTTCATCTTTTGAATTACCATGGTTGACTTAAGTCGGACCCATTTTCATCTTTAGAATTACCATGGTTGACTTAAGTCGGGCCCATTTTCATCTTTGGCATTACCATTGTCGACTTTATGGATGTATGGTTAGATGATGATGATTGGGAGCCGCGTTAGCCTAGTCGATAGGAGGCTCGCTTTCAAATCCAGCTGCGACTCGCTGCAGCCACGGTCGGTGTTCGAAACCGGGCGGTTCCCGGGGTTCACCCAGCTTCTAGGAAATGGGTACCAGAGTGACACTATAAGCTAAATGGAGGAACGTCGCTGTAGCTACAGAGTTACTTGCGAACGGTGACACAGGCGGACAGTTTCTTATCAGCTGTCCATACTGGTGGCAGAGCACTTATGGTTTATAACCGTGTGCAATGACGCTGGTTCACATCTCCCGACTTAACCTTTTTTACAATTATGGTTAGATGATAAATCGGCTGCGAAACAGTTTTACCCGTTTTGGTGGGCCGCGGGTGCTAAATGGGTTGAGAAACACTGCTTGACTTGAAACCTGATAGGGTCTTGACCAAACCATTCTACCCGGCATATCTCTCGCTATCTGCTGGAGCTCATTCGCTTCTCCATATACCCCATTACCGTCTCTGCCTTTCTTCAACCCGTGTTTTAAGATAACCCTTGATCCTGTGGCTTCCAGTACAAGGATACCATAGTTATGCTAACATCTGTTGCTTTATGGGGGGATGGGGGGGGGGGGGGTGTCCGTGAACGTGTGCCCTATCCCAGGCCAGAACTCTCTCTTATTGCTTAGGTAAGCTATGTAATTTATACCCCACCAGGACATCACACAAGCGATAAACACCCGATGACACAAAGTGCCACCATGCGGATGAGGATCACCCGTGAGAGGTCCTGGAAACCACGTTCTGTCGTTAGGCCATATTTGAGGCTCGGCCCCCGGCAAAAGGCCAGGTTGGGTCTTTAACTGAAAATATCATCCCACATGGGAACGACTGTGAATCCACTCACCGCTTGATTCATCAGAATTTTCTGTCAGTGTTCGCCGTCTATTGTTTTTGTGTGAATGGCAGGTTGAGTCTTTTGTTTGTACTCGGAGTTCTTGCTCCTCGGTGTGTTATGAGATGTACAGAGCCGTGGCCAGTTTCTCTTGGTGTTGTCTGTTTTGTTATGTAAAAGAAATGAGGTAAATTGCGGTTTAAAAAAAAATCTGTCAGGATGTAGACAATTGGAGAACTAAAAGTGTGTGCGAGAGTGTGTGTAATGCTTGCATACTCGTCGGCAAGAAAGCATAAATGTGTGAATGAATGAATGTATGTATGAATAGCTGTAAGACTTTATTTATGGTGCGTATTGATGGATTTATAGAGACAAGAAGGCCGGCAGTTAGGTGCTGCGTACACGGTTTCGCTCATACACAGCTAAAAGCATACGTGCGTGCTCATACATGTGTGTGCATCCTTGTATGATTTTATTCGTGCGTCTCCATAACTACAAACGTTGCATTGTTGTGCACTTTTGTGTAGTTGTGCATGTGTTTGAGGTATTAAAATAAGTAAAGAGGGGTATAAATATACACACTTATGGGCGGCTTGATGTATGACTGGATGGATGGATGGTTGGATAGATGGATGAATGTATGGATGGATGGATAGATAGATGGACGTATGTATGGATGGATTATTTGGTAAATTGAAAGATGGCTAGATGGGTGAATTTTTGGATGGATATATTGTTGGACTAGTTAATGGATAGATGGATGGATAGGCACAGACTGGACGGCAGACATCTGGATAAATAGTATGCTCTTACGCACACATACGCACAGACTCGTTCATCCTCTGACGCACCAACATACGTAGTGATATTCGTGCCTATATGTTGACAGACACACAGCCAGCCATACACATGTCTGTGCTGACACGCGCTGGTCCTCAGTCTGTGTTTTTTTATGAATGAGTGAAAGGGATATAGAGATTTAAAAGAATAAACACATCTATATCCTCTTCATGTCGCTGTTGACACATAGAGCATTCATAAGTGATCTTCATTACTGCCGGTCTGCTGCTTTTCTGCCCATGGTGTTCCATATCAGTTTACATTTCTTCATTTCCTGTTCTATTGTTCTTCTACAGGTTTCCTTGGGTCGTCCACGTCTCCTTTTTCGCATTTGCTGTCCACCGGAGAGCTGTTTTGCCAGAGTGTCACAAGGCATTCTGCGAACATGTCCAAGCCATCTCCATAATCTTACTTTGATAACATTTGTCAGTGATGCACATTCTGTTTTTCTCCTCATTTCTCTTCATTTGTGATCTTGTTTGGCCAAAATATTCGTAGAATTCTCCTTAAACATTTATTTTGAAAAGTCTCAAGTGTGTGTGTAATTCTCGCTGTCATTTTCCAACATTCATTGTTGTATAATAGTATTCCTTAAAATGTTGCTTTTGTATATTCTTCGTATTGTCTTCAAACTAAATCCCTTTGACTTTCATATATTGTTAAGCATGGCAAATGCTTGATTTGCTTTGTTAATTCTTGATTTCACATCCTTTTCAGAACCTCAATCTGGAGTAACTTTACTTCCGAGGTATATCAGTTCTTCAGCTTCTGCATTGCTTCATCATTTAAGATAACTGGATTTTCTGTTTTGAAATTATTTCTCATTACTTTAGTTTTACTGGTGTTTATTTTGAGTCCTATCTTAAGGGTTGTTGTTGAAAGTCTTTCAATCTTTTCCTGAGTGTCCTCATGACGGCCTGATATAAGGCTGATGTCATCTGTATAGTCCAAATTCTCTCAAACAGAGTTGAGTGACCACCTGTTGCCTCTTTTTCTATCTCGTGTAACTTCCTGCCTCAGCCAGTCAATGGCCAAATTGAACAAAAGGAAGGATAGTCTGCATCCCTGTCTCACTCCTGTGTTGACAAAGACACTTTCTGTTGTATGATTATCACAAATAATAAACGTATGAACTTGATCTATACAAATAGATAGCCGTTCATGGTGACTGAGTGTGGTAATTCACATAGCCATTAAACACATCTGTCTACTGTAGGAGAAATCACAGGAATACTTGGTCATGCTGATGACATCGATATCGCTGGAGATAATCAAATAGAGACGGTAAAAACACTGTCTGTCTGAAAAGAAACATCTTACACAATAGGACTAGTTATCACCAAGATAAGACAGAATACATAATAACAAGACAGGGAAAGGATATAAAATCCGGCCACATAGAATACATTATAATGACAAGACAGAGAAAGGATACAAACTCCGGCCACATAAAAGTCGATAATGTGGAAATCAAACTAATGAAAACATATAAGTAACTGGATGCAAACTTCAACTGCTCCAAAATACTGAGAGAAGAAATGCAATCTAGAATACGATCTAAAAATTCAGTATACTATGCCCTTCAACATCTGCTAAAGTCAGAGTCTCTATCTCACAACACCAATATCAAAATAAATAAAACGTTGATAAGACCAATCGTTTTATTTGGCTCTGAAACTTGGAGCACAACTAAAAGAGATGAAGGCTTATTAACAAATTTTCGAAAACAAAATCTTATGACGAATCTTTGGACCCATCAGAGATACAAACAGCAGAGAATGAAGAATGAGAAGCAACAGCGAAATTCATAATCTGTTTGAATCACCACTGATCACTGGCATCATGAGAGCTGATAGACTGAAATGGCAGGGCATATTGAAAGAAAAAAAAAGTCAGATGACGGAGAAGTAAAAACTGTATACACAAAGGAGCTGAATGGTCGTAGACCACGAAGCATACCAAAAACACGATAGAGAGATAATGTCCAGAGAGACCTGCAAAACATGGTGTTATCAACTAGAAAGATAGGACCAACTAGAGAGCTGAGTGGAGGCGGGCGATATCTGCAGCAATGAACCTCAAGGGCTCAGAATGCTAAAGAAGATTAAGAATTCAACACAACTACATGTATATAGACGTGTGTTTGATATGTTACTCAGTGCGTCACATGATATTGTTTTTTCATCTTGTTGTTGTTATTGTTGTTCCATGTCTGCTGTCTAATGTCAGCCTGACATCACTGTGACCCAATGAGTCCCCTTTCATATGTCAAGCTAGCTAGTCATGGAGACCCCAAATAACTTTTTAGAGGCCCCACCAGCAGGTGTATAACCTGGCTAGACAGATGTGGAGATGTATAATTACATCTGAAAACGACTGCTCACACGTAGAGGAATATATGTGTGGGGGTGTGTGGGTGTGGGTATTGTGTGTGTGGGTGTTGGTATGTGTGTGTGTGTATGTGGGTGTGTTAGGGTATATGTGTGTGTGGGTGTGTGTATGTGGGTGTGTGTATGTGGGTGTGTGTGTGTGGGGGGGGGGTTGTGCGTGGGTGGGTGTGGGTATGTGTGTGGTTGTGTGGGTGTGTGTGTGGGTATGGGTATGTGTGTAGTTGTGTGTGTATGTGGGTGGGTGGGTGTGTGTATGTGTGTGGTTGTGTGTGTATGTGGGTGTGGGGGTGTATGGGTGTGGTTGTGTGTAAGTGGGTGTGCGGGTGTATATATATATATATATATATAAAAATCTAGACAGGCATGCAGTGAGATGGCCGATTAAAACCATTCTCGTAATCGATACAGAGAGAAATTGATGGGTGGATAAATAGATTTTCAGAATCGATATAGACGCTCAGACGGATGGATACGTAGATAAATCGGTTTTCAAAATCGATTATACACGCAGACAGATGAATATATAGGTAAAATTGTTATTCAATTCGATAGATTCAAGCAACAGAATTACAGCGAGAGAGAGAGTGAGTAAGTGAGAGAGAGAAAGAGAGAGAGAGTGAGTGAGTGAGTGAGTGAGTGAGTGAGTGAGTGAGTGAGTGAGTGAGTGAGTGAGTGAGTGAGTGAGTGAGTGAGTGAGTGAGTGAGTGAGTGAGTGAGTGAGTGAGTGAGTGAGTGAGTGAGTGAGTGAGTGAGTGCGAGCGAGAGTGAGTGAGTGAGTGAGTGAGTGAGTGAGTGAGTGAGTGAGTGAGTGAGTGAGTGAGTGAGTGAGTGAAGTGAGTGAGTGAGTGAGTGAGTGAGTGAGTGAGTGAGTGAGTGAGTGAGTGAGTGAGTGAGTGAGTGAGTGAGTGAGTGAGTGAGTGAGTGAGTGAGTGAGTGAGTGAGTGAGTGAGTGAGTGAGTGAGTGAGTGAGTGAGTGAGTGAGTGAGTGAGTGAGTGAGTGAGTGAGTGAGTGAGTGAGTGAGTGAGTGAGTGAGTGAGTGAGTGAGTGAGTGAGTGAGTGAGTGAGTGAGTGAGTGAGTGAGTGAGAGAGAGAGAGAGAGAGAGAGTGAGAGAGAGTGAGAGAGAGAGAAAGACAGAGAGTGAGAGAGAGAGAGAGAGAAAGAGAGTGAGAGAAAGAACAAACTAACCTTTTTTAAGGGTAAAGAATTGGGCACGCAGGCCCGTCTAATATTCCGCCCTTTATTTTAAACAGACCAACGAGTGGGCCACACACGCGCGCGCGCACACACACACACACACACGCACACACACACAGAGGGAAATCAATTGACTCAATGGTCAAGCGGAATAATATATAGACAGACCCACGAGCAAACAGAAAGACAAATAGAAGGACCTCCACGCAGGGGCCTATGACTTTCTATGACGTTTTCCTAGTGTATATATGAACTTGCTAATGGATAAAGTAAAAACACAACACAGAGATGGCTGGCCAGACAGTTCGTGTCTGGCGCGATAAGCGGGTGAAATTATTTTGATTGATGGATAAATACGCGCACGTCCAAGCAAATAACAGTGGGAATAGAAATGTTTCATCACGTTTTGTGCGCGCTGTAGTATCTCATCTGTTAAGTAGAGGCGGTCTGTATTGACCGCATTCGTTCATCGAGTACCGATTGGCCTGTAACGGAGCTATTCAACTTGAGGCCAGCGGATTGGATCCCGCCCGCAGAGGCGTAGCTAGTGCTGGTGCTGGAGCCTCTGGCCTGAAAAGATTTCAATTTTAAACATTTTGACCAAGACTATTTTAGCGCTATTCTTACATAGCTTAGTCAAAGAATACACTAACGCATTGAATATCTACAAAAACTTACATTAAGTCATTGTACATGCCATGCATTTAGTTTTATCAACTAGATATCTACAATAGCTTACTGTTTTGGAAGATATCTTCCGAACCTGAAAAGTAAAGCAAATGTCCCGCCAGTGGTTTATCGGACATATGAGACTACACTGAGTACCCTGAGTTAATCCGGAAGACTGGCCTGCGACCCGACATAGTCCTACACTCTGCGGAGAAACGTCAGCTCATCCTGATCGAGCTGACCGTGCCGTATAAGTCGCCAATGGAGAAAAGCCACATGTACAAGCTCGAGAAGTACAGTGACTAAGCGGCTGGTCGGAGGAGTGACGAAGCGTACACAGTAAGAATCTTCGCCGTCGAGGCAGTCGCAAAAGGTCTCGTTTCCACTTCTATGTACAATGTGAATAAACAACTTGCTTGCCAGGAAATGAGCGCAAACGAGCACTAAAATACTGGGCGAGGTTGCTGAGAAGGCCTCGAGCTGGCTCTTGACACAACGGAACGTCGTGGGGAACGGGCCTCGGTGAGCTGGTCCGGGTATCTAGTGAAAAAGAGTGTCTTATCCCTTAAAGTCCATCGTGTCCGAATTGTCTGCCAGTGTCCCTCTGCCATCTGATAACAAAGTCTAACTTGTGTCCGATAAACCAACCGTAAGCTTGCCACTTGGTCGCCCAGGTATGCTGACTGCTCTAATTATGCTACCGCAGCGACTATGTAAATACAGTATCTCACAGTACCGTTTGCAAAGTCACCAATTTCGTCTTGTCCCTCTCCGAAAAACATCCGGTAATACGTGCAGCAGGAGGAAATCAACCCTGAGCCTCATGGGCTCAGGTGGGCCCACTCTCTGAAAATGTCTAGGAGTTCGAAACTTTTGTCGACAAGGGATTACTTCTACTGACGATTGGTAGACTCCTGTTGTACATGCTCCCCCGTGGAGTTTCTTCTTATTCAGAGACCATAATTTTTTTTAATGCAACCTGGGTAGGTGATGTGGTCAGCATCGTGCTAACCGCGGGATCAACATTGTGCTAGCCGCCTTTACTTCCCATGACTTTATCCTATACCCATGTAAGGCTGGGCCGATCTGGCAGCTTGAAATATTAGCAAAACTGTATTTTACTACTTAAATATTTCCAAAAGTTTATTTCACCTCAAAATGTATCTTTGAAAGCTTACTTAAGTGCATTTGATATCTTCAAAGATTGGCTTAACTACTTAAACATCTTCAAACGATAACGCGCGCATGTCTGTCTGTCTGTTTACTTTGAGCTCTTAATAATATATGTATATGTGCAAAAAGGAGGCGGAATGACAAAGTGGCTACCGACCTGAACGTCTTCCGTTCGAGTCGTTATCGAGACGGCTTTCCCCCCTTCAGTAAGTGTGTGGAGGTAAAGTTTTAGTGTAATAGTAGCTGTCGTGTGTGGATGTGATGTGTGGTTGTAGTGTGTGGATATGCGTGTAGTGTGTGTAGGTGAGTGTGTTAATGTACAAAAGTTATGTGGGTATTTTGTGTGGGTGTAGTATGTTGTATGTAGGTGTGGATATGGTTTGTGTATGTGGTGTGTGAATATAGTGTTTATTGATATAAGTGAATAGTCCGAGAAATAAAATCACTGCACACCGAACATCTCTACACGTGCTCCGTCTCGTTCTTCAGTAGCCAGTTCCCTGTATGAGTTTAGAGGCTCAATTAGGAATGTGGGAGAGGTAGAGACCCCTGACATCCACACCCCCGTTAACAGGGATATCGTTAAATGCTGCTAAATAGGGATTCGCAAAAATCGGATATTCTAGGCGAAAGAAGCAGATATCGCAGCCTGGCTGTCAACAACAGCACAATGTATCAAAAACTTTATTAAGGACAAAAACAGAAGAAGCAAATGGATTTAATATATTTTATGTAGGCGGTATATATGCATATGTATATACACACGCGCGCGCGCATACACACCCACACCTATACATACATACATACACACATACATTTATACACACACAGACAGACAGACGGACATGCGCAATTGAACTTTAATAAATATTTATTCTTTCAACCGCCAGTTTCTGTTATCCGTCATCGTCTACAAAAATGGATGGGGTAAGGGGAGGGTCAGTTCTTAACCATAAACCTACAACTAGCCACTCACAAGCAGAGACGGTGTTACCAAAGTGCATCACGCCTGGCTTGAAACACAGAAGAAGGTGAATGCAACACAGATTGAAAGCTCTAGCCTCAAAGATGCCCTGAAAGCTCTATCCTCAAAGATGCGCTGAAAGCTCTAGCCTCAAAGACGCGCAGAAAGCTCTAGCCCCAAAGATGCGCTGAAAGCTCTAGCCTCAAAGATGCGCTGAAAGCTCTAGCCTCAAAGATGCGCTGAAAGCTCTAGCCTCAAAGATGCGCTGAAAGCTCTATCCTCAAAGATGAGCTGAAAGCTCTAGCCTCAAAGACGCGCTGAAAGCTCTATCCTCAAAGATGCCCTGAAAGCTCTAGCCTCAAAGATGCCCTGAAAGCTCTAGCCTCAAAGATGCGCTGAAAGCTCTAGCCTCAAAGATGCGCTGAAAGCTCTAGCCTCAAAGATGCGCTGAAAGCTCTAGCCTCAAAGATGCGCTGAAAGCTCTAGCCTCAAAGATGCGCTGAAAGCTCTAGCCTCAAAGATGCGCTGAAAGCTCTAGCCTCAAAGATGCGCTGTAAGCTCTAGCCTCAAAGATGCGCTGAAAGCTCTAGCCTCAAAGATGCGCTGAAAGCTCTAGCCTCAAAGATGCGCTGAAAGCTCTAGCCTCAAAGATGCGCTGAAAGCTCTAGCCTCAAAGATGCGCTGAAAGCTCTAGCCTCAAAGATGCGCTGAAAGCTCTATCCTCAAAGATGCGCTGAAAGCTCTAGCCTCAAAGACGCGCTGAAAGCTCTATCCTCAAAGATGCCCTGAAAGCTCTAGCCTCAAAGATGCGCTGAAAGCTCTAGCCTCAAAGATGCGCTGAAAGCTCTAGCCTCAAAGATGCGCAGAAAGCTTTAGCCTCAAAGATGCGCAGAAAGCTCTAGCCTCAAAGATGCGCAGAAAGCTCTAGCCTCAAAGACGCGCTGAAAGCTCTAGCCTCAAAGATGCGCGGAAAGCTCTAGCCTCAAAGATGCGCTGAAAGCTCTATCCTCAAAGATGCGCTGAAAGCTCTAGCCTCAAAGATGCGCTGAAAGCTCTAGCCTCAAAGATGCGCTGAAAGCTCTAGCCTCAAAGATGCGCTGAAAGCTCTAGCCTCAAAGATGCGCTGAAAGCTCTAGCCTCAAAGATGCGCTGAAAGCTCTATCCTCAAAGATGCGCTGAAAGCTCTAGCCTCAAAGACGCGCTGAAAGCTCTATCCTCAAAGATGCCCTGAAAGCTCTAGCCTCAAAGATGCGCTGAAAGCTGTAGCCTCAAAGATGCGCTGAAAGCTCTAGCCTCAAAGATGCGCAGAAAGCTCTAGCCTCAAAGATGCGCAGAAAGCTCTAGCCTCAAAGATGCGCAGAAAGCTCTAGCCTCAAAGACGCGCTGAAAGCTCTAGCCTCAAAGACGCGCAGAAAGCTCTAGCCTCAAAGATGCGCTGAAAACTCTATCCTCAAAGATGCGCTGAAAGCTCTAGCCTCAAAGACACAAAAGGAGATCACATACAGTTAAACCTCGCTTAACGAGCACCTCTCATAACGAGTAATTCGCATAACAAGCAAAACAAATTGTAAAAGAATTACTTGCTTAACGAGCGACGTTTCGCATAACGAGTGGCGAGGATATGAATATTTTGAATTAATTATTAGGGAAATAATTAGGAAATAGATTTGTAATTTTGTGTGTGTGCAAAAAGTTTAATAAACCCTTGAGAAAATGTCCCCGTAGAAAAAGCCGCAAGAAATCAGCCATAAGAGATTAAAAATAACCATAGAAATGAAACTTCAAATCATTGAAAAGCGAGAACGAGGTGTAAGAGTGGCTGATCTAGCACGCACATAGAGTCGGTTTACATCAACGATTTGCACTATCCCAAAGAACAAGGACAAAAGTAAGGAGAGGATGCTTCACAGGGAGTGACAAGAATATCTGCGTAACGGTACGTACTGTCGACGATTTTGAAAGGTTCCTTCTCATATGGATAAATTAAAAGCAACTACAAGGTGACACTATTAACAAGAACATCTTTTGTGAGAAGGCAAAAATGATTTTCGCCGACCTCGTTAAGAAGACGCCAGGATCGTAACAGACAAAGAAGAAATATTTAAGGGAAGCCGTGGATGGTTCGAGAAGTTCAAGAGGAGAACAGGCATCCACAGCGTTGTGAGCCACGGTGAAGCAGAAAGTTCCGACACAAAAGCAGCAGAGAACTTCATCGGCGATTTCAAGAAGCTCGTAGATTCTGAAGGTTACTTGCTAAAACAGGTTTTTAATTGTGACGAAACAGGTCTCTTCTGGAAAAAGATGCCGAAGCGAATGTATATAACAGCAGAGGAGAATGCATTGCCCGGCCACAAGTCAAAGACCGTCTCACGTTGCTATTTTGTGCTAATGCAAGCGGCGATTTGAAAATTAAACCGCTGCTTGTCTACCATTCAGGAATTCCACGAGCCTTCAGTAAACGCAAAACCCAGAAGAGCAGGCTAAATGTGATGTGGAGGTCCAACAGAAAGGCTCGGGTGACACGTGACATCTTTACTGAGTGGATCAAGGAAGTGTTTGGTCCTTCTTTGAAAAAAATATTTTGCTTGAGATGAATCTGCTACTCCATGCCTTGCTTGTTATGGATAACACTCCTGCCCATCCTCCTGACCTACAAGATGACTCCCTGAAGAATTTAAATTCATCAAGATTCAGTTTCTGCTTCCCAACACCACTCCGTTACTCCAGCCCATGGACCAGCAAGTTATTTCTAACTTTAAGAAACTCTACACTAAAGCACTATTCGAGCATTGTTTTCAGGTGACTGAAGGGACCAACGTCACTCTCAGAGAGTTTTGGAAAAATCACTTCCACATCGTGGCCTGCCTCAAGATGACAGAAAAGGCGTGAAAAGGGGTTACCAAAAGAACCCTAACTTCTGCTTGGAAGAAGCTTTGGCCCGGAGAGCGTTGTCGAATGTGACTGAAGAGTTCGAGACAGTACCTGTGGAACTTGTAGTCAACGAGGTTGTGTCTTTAACCACTATCATAGGATTGGAGGTCGATACAGTGATATCGAAGAGCTTGTGGAAGAGCACAGCCAAGAGCTGACCACCGAAGAGCTTATGGAGTTGCATTGTGTTTCACAGCAAGAAGTTTTCGAGGAAAGTTTGTCAGAGGAGGAGGTAACAGAAAAGCAACAATTTTCTGGCGAAGTAAGATAAATGCTAAAAGCATGGCAAACTGTTGCATCTTACATTGAGAAGCATCACCCTAATAAGGGAGTGGCTATGCGCGCTGCAAATTTATTTAATGATAATGCTGTGTCGCATTTTAGCCAAATTTTGAAACGTCGGCAAAAATAAATGTCTCTGGACATCTTTATAGTAAAAAATAATTAGTTATGTATCATAATTATTTCGATTTTTTCCTGCAAATCGAATTCGCAATCCAGGTAGTTTCGTTCCGCGGTGGAAGAAAAGATGAAGATGATTCACTCTCCTTAACAATATGAAGATAATTTTCTTTGAATAAACGTTATACAAAACATTTTGTGAGTATTTTTTAGACATAGAACTCATCGTATTTTACGTTAATTTATCTGAGAAAAATTGTTTCGCATAACTGTGTGTGTGTGTGTGTGTGTGTGTGTGTGTGTGCGTGCTTGCGTGTGTGTGTGGGGGGGGGGTGGATGGATGAATGTGTGTGTGGGGGGGGGTAGGATGGGATATATGGATGTGTGTGTGTGTGTGTGTGAATGCATGTGTGCGTGCGTGCGTGTGTGTGTGGGGTGGTGTATCCGGGTGTGTGTGTCTGTATATATTTATATATATATATATATATATATATATATATATATATTTATGAGAGTGTGTGTGTGTGTGTGTGTTCAAGTGAGTGGGTATGCGCGTAGATGTGGGTGTGTGTGCGTGCGCTTGTGTGCACATGCATTTTACCAGCCATGTTTTTTCTCTCTTGATATTGACAATATGCATATTATCATATGAATATAAAATGCTTTATTGATATAATACAACTGCTGTGTGAAAGACGCGTCTTTGGAAGGGCTGAATGTAAGACGGGCCGGCGTGCCCAATTTGTGACCCTTTAAAATTAACGTTCGTTCGTTCATCACAGCCCTGGTCCAGGCGGTGACGGGTAGTAGACGTTTTACTGTATGTATGTATTTACTGTATATATGTATTTACTGTATATATGTATGTATTTACTGTATATATGTATGTATTTACTGTATATATGTACGTATTTACTGAATATATGTATGTGTTTACTGTATATATGTACGTATTTACTGAATATATGTATGTGTTTACTGTATATATGTATGTGTTTACTGAATATATGTATGTGTTTACTGTATATATGTATGTGTTTACTGAATATATGTATGTGTTTACTGTATATATGTATGTGTTTACTGTATATATGTATGTATTTACTGTATATATGTATGTATTTACTGTATATATGTATGTATTTACTGTATATATGTATGTGTTTACTGTATATATGTATGTATTTACTGTATATATGTATGTATTTACTGTATATATGTATTTACTGTATATATGTATGTATTTACTGTATATATGTATGTGTTTACTGTATATATGTACGTATTTACTGAATATATGTATGTGTTTACTGTATATATGTATGTGTTTACTGTATATATGTATGTGTTTACTGTATATATGTATGTATTTACTGTATATATGTATGTGTTTACTGTATATATGTATGTGTTTACTGTTTATATGTATGAGTTTTATGTATACACATAGTATATATATATATATATATATATATATATATATATATATATATATATATATATATATATATTCACACACACACACACATATATGTATATATTTATAGTATGTGTGTTTAATGTACATATTTGCTTTTCGTTGCCACTAATGTCTATTTCCGTTATTGCTTCTCTTTCTGCCTAGCCTGTGATATGAACGTTCACAGGAGATGTGAGAAGAACGTGCCGTTGTTGTGTGGGGTAGACCACACAGAGCGAAGAGGCCGAATCCACCTCAAGGCTGTAGTCAAGGGTACCAAAGTACAGATTGAGAGTAAGTAGACGGCTACATTTGTTTTTTCTTTCTGAAGTAAGCATTTTCTACGTCGTCAAGTGTGTCAAATAATACCACATATAAACGCATATAAGAAAACACTTGACCACGTAAGGGTCATGGGGGTGTTTCGATGTATGCACTAGCACACGAAATCCAGCATCTTTCTCTGTCTTCTTCTTGATGAATAATGGTATGATAACTTAGTCCTGTCCATTTCTTGATGTTGTCTGCTTTTTCTTGATGAATAAGGGTATGATAACTTAGTCATGTCCATTTCTTGATGTTGTCTGCTTCTTCTTGATGAATAAGGGTATGATAACTTAGTCATGTCCATTTCTTGATGTTGTCTGCTTCTTCTTGATGAATAAGGGTATGATAACTTAGTCCTGTCCATTTCTTGATATTGTCTTCTTCTTGATGAATAAGGGTATGATAACTTAGTCCTGTCCATTTCTTGATGTTGTCTTCTTCTTGATGAATAAGGGTATGATAACTTAGTCATGTCCATTTCTGGATGTTGTCTGCTTTTTCTTGATGAATAAGGGTATGATAACTTAGTCCTGTCCATTTCTTGATGTTGTCTTTTTCTTGATGAATAAGGGTATGATAACTTAGTCCCGACCATTTCTTGATGTTGTCTGCTTTTTCTTGATGAATAAGGGTATGATAACTTAGTCATGTCCATTTCTTGATGTTGTCTGCTTCTTCTTGATGAATAAGGGTATGATAACTTAGTCCTGTCCATTTCTTGATGTTGTCTGCTTCTTCTTCTTTCGTTCGCCTGAAATAAGTTGTCTATATCAGCAATTTTGTCTCTTATATAAATTTCACTGTCGTTGTTAGTTCATTCTGTGGTCCATAGAGTTTACGTTCCACAGTTGTTCTTTCTGGCCAAAAGGTTTGCCTTAATGTGTCAAATTCTGTGCAGTCCTGGAGTACATACTCTGCTGCCTGGGGCACCTTTCCACAGGTGCATATGGCTGATACGCCTATCGTGATGTTGTCATTCAAAGTTCTGCAAGTGGTTGAAAAGATAACAATTTAACATTGAGTTATTCGAAGAAAACTGGAGATGAAATAAATCACACAGTTAATTGCAGATCAACAGATGAGATGGTTTGACCATCTGACGAAAGTAGCCCTTATCAACTGCCACAGAAAACCACAATAAAGAAGTATAATGGACACATAGCAAGGAGTTGAGATTTGAATTAATAACCAACATGACAGCACTCGGGGCATTCCTAAAAGCGTATATAGCAGTGATATTCTAAACTAACGGGTACATGGCTTTAAACATGACATAATAAACACATTTAATTACAGTGCGCAAATAAATGATTTCAAAACGTCTATAGTCAATAAACATGCACCGTATAAAGTAAAAACTTATTAACATGAACTCGTTTAAGACGAACACTCAATAACATCCACAGCATTTTGCTTCCAGCTGGGATGTAGTATTCATAATAATCTATTTTTCCCTGGTTAGAATGAACTTTTTAACATGAACTCTGCATTTTTCGGTCCTTTTGAATTCATGTTAAAGAGGTTTTACTGAACATTTTCCCCACGCCAGTGGCGCATCAAGCACATGGTGCCAAGCCCACGTTTTGTATACATATCCGCACTTGAAAGTCTGTGCAGGTTCGAACCCATACAAAACATTAATATTACCAGTAAACCTACTGCTCGACTCACGACCAACTGCACTTTCGGCTACACAAAGAGAAAAATTATCAAAACAGAAAGATTATTATACAGGCAGGGTCGAATAGTCTCTCGCGCAATCGATGCAGTAGAGTGTTATAGATATGTATCGCAGAATTATCAGAGACACTGAAAAGTACTATATACGAAGCGAGCAGAAGAGCCGGTTCTAGAGATCTTTCCCTCCCCTGACGCCGCGAAGTATTCCAGGAGTAAAGAAAAGAAAAAGATATATATACATATATAATTTATTTTTTACATTTTGTACATTAATGATAAGGAGTCGCCCAGCCGAGCAGCTAGACGCTTGCCGCGGATCGGAGCCGGATTTTTTTTTTTCAAAAATGACCTTGGCTCCCTGGTCGACACAGCTTTGAGTGGGTACCGGGTGCAGTCACGGAAAGTAAAGGCGGCCGGCGTGATGCGAACCACATCACTAATCTTGTGCTGACTTGTGTCTAGCCCTATATGCCCTATACGCCTAATAGCATGGAAAAGGGTCCTTTACTTTTACTTTACTTTTACATTAATGATACGTTCATATATTCTTGAATTTTTCATGCTTTATGTACAATATCCATAAACTGTATGACTGAAATTAATAAGAAAAATTTACATTTAATTAAGATCAGTTTAGCTTAACAACGTGTTGGTCTGGCTGGAACTCGATCGCAAGTGGAGGATTTATCATCATCTTTTGCATTGACCCATTAAAAGGCTGTTTGATACATCATGTTGTAAAGAATACAGCTAGGCTGCGTTATCTGCGTTTTTCGGTCCAACAATGCCGATTTCTGAAAACCCTTAATATGTTTTCGTCTTTTTACGACGAGCTTGTTAAGAGGCTACATGTCTGATCTTTAATTCCCCCCCCCCCCCCACCCCCAAATGGTTCCAGCAGGGGCAAAAAACAAAATGACGATATTACACACGTCTGACCTACATAGAAAATCGATTTCTCTATGCTTATATAGAATTCATCATAATAAACGTTTTCTATAAATAGTAACACATTTATCTGGCAAGTTTTTACCTTTTTTTTTTTTTTTTTTTTCGTTTAATTTGAATAAATTGAGTTCATTGTTTTAGTTCATTGTTTATTCGGTTGTTACCGCCGTAAAATCGATTTCTTCCCCCTTTCCTCCCCATTTTAGGATGTTTTATCGATTCTTTTTTTTTTCTTCAGGCATACATTAGTGATTACAACCTTTTACTGCCGTCATGTTTTCATAAAGTTGTTATTAAAATATTATTGTTATTGTTACATGCCAAGCTGTCTAAGCTATACGTAAACATTCTCTCTCTCTCTCTCTCTCTCTCTCTCTCTCTCTCTCTCTCTCTCTCTCTCTCTCTCTCTCTTTCTCTCTCTCTCTCTCTCTCTCTCTCTCTCCCTGTGTGTGTGTTGTTTCCTGGAGCTATGCAACCCGCATGCAAGTAAACATTAGTACAACAAAATGCATGTTGATATCAACAAGATAAACGCTATATTCGTTAACTGCACAGAATACGCTTCAACTCTACAATTATTGAGAGAAATTTAACCTTTACTTCTTATGTGCAAACCCTAGTGAAACAAACAGGTAAAAAAAGTATACCAGCTAGCAAAAATTACACACTTTATGGATAAAAACACCAGAAGGATATTCTATACCTCTCATATTCAGACCCATCTAGACTACTGCTCCACAATATGGGATGGCTGTCCAAATTCAATCATGAAACGGCTTAAAGCACTTCAAAAAGGAGCTGCATGCTTAGTCAGTAATAATCATGGAAGAGACAGTTTCAGTATACATAAAGATCTGAAGTTACTGCCCTTCCATAAACGACAACTTTTTAATAAAGCCAAAGTTATTCACAAAATCTTATTTAAAAAATGCTCCAGATTACCTGTGGCCATTCTTTAAGTTTAATGGGCGACATAGCAAACGCCTAAACATATTACACATCCCTAAACCTAGAATAGACTTGTACAAAACAAGCTTGGCCTACTCTGCAGCTTATCTGTGGAACCAACTTCCACAACCAATCAAAAATATCAACAACCCATACAAATACAATTGGAAGCTTTTTGAATATTATCTCACTACAAACTACAAGCCCCCTTAGAAGATAATAGTTTACTAAGAATACTGTTGATTTCCACCAATGTTTATTATATTTAGTATTATACATGTTTTAAAATGTAGGCATACTTAGAGCGCATTTACACAGATGTTGTTGATGCTATTTAATATTGTTATTATTATTATCTGCTAAAACGATGTGTGCATGAATAATGTATGCATGGAGTGAGGCAGAATAGAAGACGGGCCTGTGTGCCCAATTCTTGATCCTTTGAAAATAAAGTGTTCATTTTGTTCTCTCTCTCTCTCTCTCTCTCTCTCTCTCTCTCTCTCTCTCCGTGTGTGTGCGCGTGCGTGTGTGTGTGTGCGCGCCCCCCCCCTCTCTCTCTCTTGCTGTCACATCACCCTTTCTTCCTTTCCTTAGTACCTAGTACTCCCAGCGCAGCGCTAATTCCCGCACCACCTCTTCTGCTGATATGCCCTAATAATGTTATTATACCTGTTACTAGCTTGCGCAGTCACCTATTGAGGGTTGCAGTATCGCCTACCAGCCGGATATCCTGAGTTCGAATACGTATGGAGTCGAATATTGTGTGTGTATGAGTGTTTGTGTTAGTGTTTATGTAAGTGTTTGTGTGAGTGTTTGTGTGAGTATAATTAGCTTTTCCCTCCATTCCAGATATACACAGCCTAAAATTAAATAAAGGATCCCTTTCCACGCCTTTATGCATATTGGGCATATAGGGCTAAACTGGTTCATTTTCAGATCTGTTTATTTAATAGTTTTTTTTTTTTTTAACTCTGTAGTAAAAATGAATGTACTTATTTGTGCAGAAGAGACAATAAAAGACCATTTTTAACGCCATCAGGCGTATTGGGCATATAGGGCTAGACCTGTATTTTACAAACCAGTCAGCACTCGGTGGGTGATGTGGTCAACATCACGCTGGCCGCCTTACATTCCCAGGACTTTACCTGGTACCCATTTAAGGCTAGGTCGACCTGGGAGCCAGGTTCATTTTTGAGAAGAAAAAAAAAGTATGACTTTTTCAGGGCCTGACCCCACGACCTTCTGATCCGCAGGCGAATATTTAGCCGCTACATAGCGACGGCTCTTAGCATAAAATGTGTATCAGGAAATGTCCTGGGAAGTAAAGTTGGGAAGCGCGATGTTGGGTAAATCACGTATCAAGTGCCGACTGGTCTATAACAGTATAGGTGGAGCCCTATGCGCCATTGATGTGAAAAAGGTGTTTTTTTTTTTTACTTACATTCATAAATTGAAGCTTTTTACAAGGTTAGTTAGTTCATACACAGATCCTCCCCAACCCACATCGAATCGTTCAGTCCACAGGTTCACTGATTCTCTCCCAAAAAAAAAACCCGCATTGTGTAGAAGCTAATGCCATCAGTTCTTCGCTGTTTTATTCTTCTTCTTTGGCTTCTTGCTTAATGATGCTCTTGTCTGGCCTCAAACCTTTTCACTTGCTATTCTTGCATTCCAGCATTTGCAGACTTCTTACTATTATTAAAGTTCACCAGCTGTAAACTCTGGCGAAAAGTTCTGGTTGTTCGTCCAGTTCTGGACTGCAGTACCGTTCCAGAACCTGAGTGTTGCGTGTGCATCCATTTTACAGGTCTGACTCATTTGTATGCAGACTGTTGGTTCCTTGCCTCTCAGACAGATAAACTCCGACCTTGAAGAAAGCTACGAATTAGTTGACTCTTACGACATGCTTTTAGCTAGGCAGTGGGTATATTCTTGTTTTTCCTATAACAGGGCCCCGGAACCCACAAGGCAATATTTGCAAACTGACACTTTATCTCTTGATTCTCTTAAACCGTCTCTTCATTCTCTAAAGCGGTCTCTTGATTCTCTTAAGCGGTCTCTTCGTTCTCTTAAGCGGTCTCTTCATTCTCTTAAGCCGTCTCTTAATTCTCTTAAGCCGTCTCTTCATTCTCTTAAGCCGTTTTACTTCTCGTACATCGTTGAGTGCATCAGTCTGGTCCATTACTCGTCCCACCTCTACATTAGCTTTACCTGCAAGGCTATCAGTTTGGTCATTTCCTCTGACCCCTGCGTGACCTAGCGCAAAAATTAAACTGATCTCTATCAGCCGGTAACTCTTTAGAGAATCAGTCAATGTCTTTTGGCCCAGCCCAGTTCAGTCTCCCCAAGCTTACTCATTGAGTCACTGAGAAGACAAGCCCGAATGAAGGTCCAAGTCTCCAGCCTGCAAAGTGGCATGCCAGAACGGGGAGGCAAACGGGATAAAGTTAGAGAAAATCAGTATAAAGGAGGCCAGAGAAGAATTGTAAATGAACACAGAACTGATGTCGTTAATCGCCACACCCTGAAAGGTAATTATAAGGAGTGAATCCGAGCCGACGTGGGCTGAAAGGTTTCATGTGGAGTCCGTCGACAAAGTATCGTACTTTACACTCTTAAACAAGGTCCTAACCATGCCAGTTGATCGAAATCAGCAACATAAAACGGAATCCCAAGTACTTGCAGAAAACAAACGACCTGACAATAAATAATATGGCATCGCCAGAACTAGATTTCCCGAAGGAACAGCGGAGATGGAACGAGAAATATTACATAGCTTCAGTGTAGGATGTAGTGGGGTCAGGTGTCCGGAAGTCGTATTTCATACACAAAAAGTGCAATAGCTTCTCTGCCGAATACAGCAGATTTTGAATCGAGTAAATTGGGGGGGGGGGGGGGGGGGGGGGGGGGGGGGGGGGGGGTTAGGCCTTGCCGACTGTTTGGGCGATTATGTCTCTCCGCAACCTACGATCTACTACAGCATTTATCAGCTCCTATGCTTGACACTCTTCCACGCTATGACAAAAGGCTGCAAAGAAACTTAGCGTCCCGATCTTTTTCTATCTCGTTTTTCCACAAACCTTTCCAGTTGTCACATGTTCCACTTTCCCTCTTCTCATAAAGTAAAGCACCCTTTTCCAGGCCTTTAGGCTATGGGGCGTGTAGTGTTAGACCGATATTTTACAGACCAATCAGTATTTGGTGGGTGATATGTTCAGCATCACGTCTGCCTTTAATTCCCAGGACTGTACCTTGGTGGCATTTGAGGCTGGGTCGACCTGGGAGCCAAGGTCAGTTGTCCGAACAGTCCGGCTCTGTTAGGAGCTGAACCCACA
Source organism: Candidula unifasciata (assembly GCA_905116865.2). Lineage (NCBI taxonomy): Eukaryota > Metazoa > Mollusca > Gastropoda > Stylommatophora > Geomitridae > Candidula > Candidula unifasciata. Next base: position 232,595 of record CAJHNH020000194.1, on the reverse strand, counting down.
ACCGTCCGATACGCAGGCGAGCGTCTAGCCTCCACACCACTGGGGCTCCCCCTCTTCTCATAACATGATTCCAAATAAAGTGATGACTGTCTTTTTCTGATCTTTGTGATAAGCTAATGTGGGACCTCTCCTCATTCAGAATACCGGAGTTACTCATTGTGGATGTACCATACATTTTGAGCATTTTTATTCTTCTGTAAAACCGCATCTAAGAGCTTTTAAGAAATTGTCTTGCTTTTTTTTTTAAATATATTAACTGTCCAGGATTTGCAGCTATATGTTAAAAATAGCTCTTTATGGCATGCTAGACTTCTTTTTCTAACTTTATGTGGCAGGTATTATTGCATAAAATGTTCTTCATTTGATAAAATGCAGTTTTTGTCAGCCGTATTTTGTTCCTCATCTCTGTGACTCCGAAAGCCAAGAAGAGACATGAAACAAACTGCATGGTGGAATGAAGAAGTTAAAATTTATATCAAAGAAAAGAAGAAATATTTTCATCAGGTGCAAAAGTCCAAATTAGATGAGGACTACATCAAATATAGAAAAGCAAGGGCAAAGAGCAAGAGGAAAGTAAATTCGGCGAAATCAGAATCATGGGCAAACTATTAGCAAGGCTATGCACTGATTCACCAGGTCAGTTCTACCGAAGCATTAAGGCTATGAGACTGAGAGAAGAGAAATTTAACCCATCAAAGACCATAAACAGCAAGGCTAAAAAATACTCACCAAATCCCAAGATGTTAAAAGAAGATGGCAAGAATAATTTTCTGAATTACTGAATAGTGGACCACAAGAACCAGTGTCTAATAAAATAAAATTTGGAAAGAACAAGAACCTAATATATTAGAATCTGAAGTTGAAAAGATCCTAGAGCAAAGCAAAAGAAACAAAGCGGCCGGAACAGACGGTATTACAACAGACATAAAACTTGCATGTAAGGCAACAGCAGTAAAATGGCTGACAAGAATATTCAATATGGCCTGGGAGGAAATGAAAGTTCCCGTTGACTGGCAGAGAGCAATTATAGTTTCCATATGGAAGAAGAAAGGTGATAAACGAGATTGTGAAACATACAGAGGTATCTCTTTACAAAGCCATGTAGGAAAGATGTTTGCAAAAATATTAGAACGAAGAGCGAGGGTGATATTAGAACCTCAATTAAGTAACAATCAGTTTGGATTTAGAAAAGGAAAGAGCTGCACTGATGCAATATTTACTCTTCGGCAAATTTGTGAACAGACAATCGAATATAATAAACACCAGAATCTTATATTCATTGATCAAGAGAAGGCTTTTGACAGGGTTAACAGAATTAAACTATGGAACATTCTTGAAGAATATGGTGTACCGGGTCAATTATTGGGAAACATAATGGCTCTCTATCAAAATAGCCAGAGCGCTGTAAGAACAACGGAAGGTATGTCAGACTGGTTCCCCATTACATCAGGAGTACGACAAGGATGTGTCCTATCACCCCTACTCTTCATCACATATATGGATAAAATTGCACAGGAGTCAAACCTAAACACAGATATTATAAATGAACTACTCTTTGCAGATGACCAATGTTTGTTACAAGAAGAAGAACAAAAACTACAACATGTTGATTCATTGCTCACTAACTGTACAAAATTTGACATGAAAATAAACACCTCAAAAACTGAAGTAATGATCATAGGAAAGAAACACAGTAATGTAAACATAAAGATCAATGACATACAATTAGAACAAGTCCAAGAATTCAAGTACTTAGGATGCATATTTACAGAAGATGGAAGACTCGATAAAGAGATACAGGCTAGAGTTCAAAAATCCAATGCAGTCAACTACCAACTGGCCCCACTTCTTCGTCATCCAAAGATCTCGTTACCAGCCTAACAACGGATGATCAACAGCATTTTCATCCCTACGTTATGTTATCAGTGCCAAACGCGGACAATGAACAAATCACATATGCAAAAAATAACTACGTGTGAAATGCGATGTCTTCGAAGAGTCACCAACAATACACGAAGAGACAGAGTCACAAACGTCAGCATTGGAGACAAAGCTGGAACATATTGAAAGACAGAGAATGAAGTGGTTTGGCCATTTAGTAAAAATGCAACCGGATCAGATTGCCTATAAGGCTTTTTACAGTAGAACATCGGGAAGAAAGGCCAGAGGAAGACCCATGAAAAAATGGATAGATGGAGTAGCTGAATACGGCCAGAAGATCCAGAAAACTGTCACTCAAATCACGCGAGAGGCACAAAACAAATATTTTAAACCACGACACTGGGCTGCAACCCGGTAAAAGTGAAGAAGACAATAGATAGATAGATCTCTTTGATACATCTTCTATCTTATGTAATCCGTGTGCTTAGATACTTAAACTGCTGTTCTTGTCGTAGAATAACACCATTTGCTTTTATTAAACATTTAGACACAATTCTATTATTTGATATTTCCATTACTTCTGTGTTTTCCTTGTTCAAGCTAAGGCCATTCTCTAACTGTCTACCCCCACTATCAAAATTTCCTGTAGCTGTTACGGTGCCATAAATTTAATGTTAATTATTAATATTATATCCAGTCACCACAATTCCTGATATTTATGTTAAAGATCTCGTTATGTATTCAATGTGAAATGAAACTAAAGTGAAAGAACAATTCTCGGGAACATATTAACAACAACAAAAACGCTCCACTGTCTACGTCTAATTTCTGTTATCATATTATAGATTTTTTTTGTCGTTAGATCTAACTCGAAAAGGATTGCCTTGTTCGTTTTTCTGTCATCCCGCGATATTCTTTGCGTTCTCAAAAACCACGTCTCCGCTGCCGGGTAATCGCTTTTCATCCTGTCTGCTTATATCATTTCCCATGTCTCACAAGCAAATGACAACACAGGTTCTGTATATCACTTATGTTGTCATAGCAATATCTTGGTTAATATATATATATCTTCTACAGATTGTGCCGCTTTTTCAGGGATTAGACAGGACAGAATCATCAAGAGACTTTTATAAGAGTGTGAAAGCGATGCGATTAAGAGAAGAAAGCTTCAATCCAACATCAGTCATAAATGATAAAAATGGAAAACCATTATTCAGCCAAAAAGAAATTAAAAAAAGATGGGAGGAATATTTTAAAGAACTTTTGAACCCGTCGGGAGTACATGAAACAGCAGAATTCCATTCAAGGGCTCCAGATCATCTAGAACCACATATCCTGCGGGATGAGGTAGAGAAAGTTATCAAAACAAGTAAAAGACACAAAGCAGCTGGTATCGACGGAAATAACAACAGAAGTCATCCAGGCTGGAGGGGACACTATGATCACCTGGCTGGAGAGAATTTTCAATAGAGCATGGGCAGAGAGAAAGGTACCAGTGGATTGGCAAAGATCAGTTGTAGTACCTATCTGGAAGAAAAAAAAAGGAAACAAGAGAGAAATGTGGAACTTATAGAGGAATATCTTTACTAAGTCATGTGGGGAAAATGTATGCAAAGATCTTAGAAGGTAGGATAAGAGCAAAGGTTGAACCTCTACTGAGTAAAGCACAATTCGGTTTCAGGAAAGGGCGAGGTTGCACTGATGCCATATTTGCACTAAGACAAGTCTGTGAAAAGACACTCGAATACGATAAAGAGCTGAACGTGTCTTTGTAGATCAAGAGAAGGCATTCGACCGCGTGGACAGAGATGTGCTGTGGAGAATTCTTGACGATTACGGAGTGCAGGGTCAATTATTAGACAACATCAGAGCCCTCTATGAAAAAAGTGAAAGTGCAGTAAGAACATCTAGTGGTCTTTCTGAATGGTTCAAAGTCACAACTGGTGTCAGACAAGGATGTGTACTGTCACCATTACTTTTCATAACATACATGGATAAGATCACTGTAGAAGCAAACCCAGACGTGTATGCTATAAACGAATTACTTTTTGCTGATGATCAAAGCATACTGTATCAAAATGAATATGATCTACAGGAACATCTGACTACTCTCAACAACAGCTCTTTACAACATAATATGAGAATCAGTACAGAAAAAACAGAAGTTATGAAGATCAGCAGAACACACAGGCCACTGAATATAAATGTTGGAAGTGCCAAAATCAAGCAAACCAAAGAGTTCAAATACTTGGGCAGTATATTTACAGAGGATGGAAGAATGGACAGAGAGATAGAAACAAGAATACAGAAAAGCAAATGCTGTCACATACCAACTATCACCTCTGCTTAAACATCCAGATATAACCATGAAGACCAAAAGACAATTGATAAACACCATCTTCATTCCAACACTCTGCTACCAGTGCCAGACATGGAACAATCAACAAGACCCATGAAAGAAAAAATAGAAGCCTGTGAAATGAAATGTCTAAGAAAAGCAGCGAATAAGACCAGACTAGACAGGATAAAGAACATAGACATTAGAAACACTGTCAAAACTACACCATGTTTAGACTACATAGAACATCAAAGAATGAAATGGTTTGGACATCTAACCAGGATGAAAAATGACCAAATAACATCACAAATTTTCAACCAAAGAAGCTCAGGATATAAGGCAAGAGGAAGACCAAGGAAACAGTGGATTGACGGGGTCTCCGAAACCTGCCAAAAGCATGGCCTCAGAACATCAGATGCTGCCCGCCTTGCTTATGACAGGAACTTGCATCTCCCCACAACGCTTAGCGGCATACGTGGAAGGAAAAAGTAAAGTAAAGTAAAGACAGGAGTTGTGTCCACTTATATTGAGATTTCCAGGCAATATGGCGCACATGAGGGTTTACTGTTTTTAGTCTTGGCAAGTTTTTGCTTCTGACAATATTTAGCTGTTGCATTTCCCTCCTTATACAAACTGAAAGGATATAGTTCCGTCGCCCAGTTATTAGTCCATTGCAACAATGTGAGCTGCGGATTTCGAATGTATTTTTTTTTCCCGACTGTACTCGGCGTGTTTTGTGTTGTGACCTGCAGATCCAGAAAATAGCGATTGACTTGTTACCAGAGAACACGTGGAACTTATGCGAATAATTGCGTGTGCAGCTATTGATCTGTTGTAACTGCTGCTTCTGTCGCGATAATTTGTATTTCTAGTGAAGGGCTGTTTGTTTTGGCACTTCTGACTGTTTCCTTGTTTTTTTTTTAACGTGCTTGTATGCTGTTGGATGTGCTAAGACTACAGTCTGTGCCCATTTTCCTTTCACCTGGGAAAGTGAAGGACATTCTGCGTGATTTTCGTTGGCACAGAAACCGGGCAGCTATGGGGTGACCTGTTTGCCGTGAAGTAACAACAGCAGTTACCTGATGTGACCACATTCTGTAGTTGACAGCTCACGGTTGATTTTTCAAATGTGATTGGCGCTTTTCTTCTGTCAATCCAAGCTTCTGAATTTAACAAGCCCTTGAAATCTTGAGTCCAGAAGGTCGTTGCGAATGACTGACCGAGGCGATAATGAAAGCAGAGAAATTATTGGAATACTACATCCACGGGAAACAATTACCTTATCCTTGTTGGAGATAGATGTGTGGTTCGAGTGCTTGAGTATGTCCTGATATGGTTACAAAATACATAACATGTTGACTGATGCGCATAAGCCCAGTGGCTGAGTACATTGGTTGGTACTTGAAGAGTTAAGTATGTCCTCTGTGTTGTATATGCTGTTTAGCAGATTTGTATTGCTATCACAACCATATTCTCTGCTTTTAATGTTTATGTTACTAAATGGTCTGCTGCTACATTTGTTTGTTTAGTTTTTCCGTTTCTTTTCTTCCCGTTTTAGTTGTTCTCCAGAACAGATCGATCTTCTCCATCGTCTGAAGTTTATGTTTGTTATATCATAGTTGTAAAGTTAAAAAATTTACTCTTTACATCTTGAAAAATAACTTCAAATCCACGTAAATGCGCTACACACAGTCTGCAACGAATATAACATGAAGATCAGCATCACCAAAACAGAAATTCTGAAATTAAGTAGAACACCTAATATACTAACTATTCAAGTTAACAACGAACAACTCAAACAAGTGCAGCAATTTAAATATTTGGGGAGCATCTTCACAGATGATGGAAGAATTGATAGGGAACTTGAGGCAAGATGTCAAAAGGCGAACGCAGTAACTTACCAACTCTCCCCACTGCTAAAACACCCAAGCATCACCATGGCACTAAAACGACAACTGATAAATTACATGTTTTATACCAACCCTCTGCACCAATGTCAAACCTTGGTCCCTAACAAGAGCACAGGAGAAAAAGATCACGACGTGCGAAATGAGATGCTTACGTAAGGCTGCCAATGTCACAAGGAGAGACAGAGTTCGAAACGAGAACATTAGATCAATTGTAGGAACCACACCATGCCTGCAATACTTAAAGAAGCAACAAATAGAGTGGTTTGGCCACTTGATGCGAATGCAAACCGACCAACTGCCTCTACGAGCATACAACGAACAGCACTACTGCCCTAGAGCAAGAGGCAGACCGAGAGTACGATGGATAGACAATAAATCAGAGATCCTGAGGCAACACGGACTAACAACAACACGTGCAACACACCTGGCCCAGGATAGAAAACTGCGACTCCCCACTACGCTGTGAGGCATTTGTGGACAAGACAAGACAAGACATCTTGCCAGATTTATTGTATTTGTTTCAGTTACATTTTTCATGACTTCATTCTGCAGTTTATGTTTTTATTTCTTTAGTTAATTCGTGTATTTCTTTATGCGTTTTCTCCAGTGGTCTTTATTACGTTTTATTTGATTTTTCAGACATTTCAGCAAGGTTTCTTGAATGTTTTATATCTATATAAGTTATGTACACAAAATGTTTACTATTTTTACATTTCCTTCTTTCATAAAAAAAAATGTTTCTTGCGTTATTCGTATATTTTAGTTGGAGTCATCATCGTCGGCGTTGTCTTCCCCTTGCTCTGTATTCTTTATATTTCTTCAACGTGGCTCTCTGTGGCAGTTGGGAGCAGAGCATTGCCGTCAGATGGCCAGACCACCTCATTCGTTGCTCCTTAATAAACTGTAAGACTGGTTTCAGTCCCAGTCTGGATATTTTATGCTAGATCCATACTTTTATAAGACATTTCCTGGTACCAGAGTTACTTTACCCACACTATGTTGTGTAAAACGGCTTTGTGGCCTAGAGGTTGGTGCAAGCAGTTCTCAATACAGTACTCGACCAGTGTTGCCACTTTTCTTTAACAAAAAAAACATATAGAAATGGGTCAAAAAATATCTTAAAATATCTAGATTTGCGCGGGAAACATCTATAAAAAAAATCACAATGGAAACAGTCACAAATTACATCAGCATTTGAATGGGGTAGTATCATGGCAGACATGGCACATTCAAAGAGCTTAGAGAATGGACTGTTTGATGCGGCATCTTTAAATTGTCTCACTTCAAAACGCTTCATTTTCTGTTTAGTTTGTCTATTCAACTAAGTTTCTGCATCACACTTTTCCAATTGAACTAGTCCAAGATATGTAGAAACTACTTTGTCTTTACTGTTGCTGTAATTTATAATAAACACACCAAGTACTTTCAGTACAGAAATGTCATTCGATGTGTAAAATAATAAACTATATTTATTTGTAGAAATATCACTGATAAAATCTTTTTCAAAGTGAGAAAAAAAAGTATTTCTTATGTGTACACTTGATGCAATGCATTTTTATGTCATCCATAACCTTACTGTCAGAAAAAGTGTTTAAAAAAAATCAATCAAATGGTCACAGTTTGAAATTGCACAATGACAACTTAAAAACATTGCGACAGATTCTTCAACTTTTGATAATTCATTACTAGGTGATGTTCTGAAGAAAAGAAAAATGTCAGCGGTGTAATATCTTTGAATGGAACTGCAGTTTTATGCTTTTTAGTCTCTGCATGACTCTTCATGTCTTGTATTTTCACTTTAATTTCACACTTGCAGTACTTACAACGAGCCTTAGTCGTATTCCTAGGAACTGCCATCACAGTCTTTAATTAATTATGTCATCAGCAGCAAGTTGTTCCGAAATGTTTACTCAAACTTGACTTTTGGCACGTTAAAAGCTTTTTTCAAAGTAAAAGCCACGTTTAAAGGTGAGCAATTATTTTTTTTTAAATCGCATAAAAAAGAAACACAAACTCAGCGTCACAGACAGACAACACAGAGAGACACACAGACACAGCTCTAGCTCGCTGAACCGTCCAATCAGCCACGTGTGTCTCTCGTTCGCTCGCTAACTACCCATTCGTAGCCTGATTATCGATAGCTAGATACTGGTCAGACTCGCTTAATATTCGGCTGAGTTTGGCTCGACTAAGCTATCGGTGTCGTCTGCGTTTGGGTCATTAGCGGCCCGTGAGCACATCATTGTAGAGGAGCCAGTGTAGCATTCACCTATAGAACGATTGTCTCGTGAACTGTGGAGAAAAGCACGCTCGGTGTCCTTTACAGAACACTTAACGAGCCTTGCCAGACTCTACCGGGAGCGAGCTTTCGGTAGACACCTGATAGATACCGCCTATTCACCTGCCTGACAAAATGGGCAAAGCCAAGAAACCAGCGAAGGCCGCCTCACCAAGGAAGCCAGTCCCGGCAGCACCAGAAGTCGCAGCCTGAGACGAACAGAGCCAGGAGCTGATCACCCAAAGACCGGTCAGCCCTACTCCAGAAGTCAGTGTCACAGCAGCAACCATCATTACTTCTGAAGCCGAGAAACCACCCCAGCCATCAACATTCAGTGCCACCGACGCTCCAGCGGCCCAGTCATTCACGAGGCCACTGACGATCTCAAGCACCCAAGGGAGGACTCAGCAGCAGGGTAACTACCAATCAGATATCCTGCAGTGTGCTCCGTGCAATAGGGCGTGGCACACTGTCGCGACCTGTCGCAGCGGGCCCACTTGTCGTTACTGCGCAGGGGCGCACGACTTCAAAGAGTGCCCCATAGCCAAAGTTGATCAAGATTTTAGAAAACCTAACACGAACAGAAGGTGCTAAAACTGTTCAGGACCACGTAGCGCCAGATACCAAGGCTGCCCCTACTTGAAAGACTGCAAAAGGCGACCCACCCAGCCAAGCGCAGCAAGACCAAACCACAGAGCCAGACCAGCCGTTAAAGACGACGAAATAGCGCAACAACTGACCGAAATCCGGAATGAAATCTGCACGATCAACAGGCAGAAAGTAACCAGAGAGGAAGCCACCTCGGACAGAATCGAGATGCTAGGCCTCATCTCCCAAACATTGGACGAACTAAAAGCTCAGAGGGCAGATAAACAAGCAGAAGCGGCCCAAAACACCAGACTACTGGCCGAAATAACAGCGGCGACCACAAAAATGGAAGACCTACTAGCACAAATCAAAACAGCACAAGTCCAAGAGGTAGCTCGGCGTCAAGCAGAAAGAGAGGAACACCAAAGAGAAATGGCCGCTCTCAAAGAAGCCCGTGAGACGACGTACCAAAAAAGCACTCGACTGCTAGAGGTGAAAGCTGAAGCAGACGCTGCAATGATGGCAGTCAACATGGAGAGAACCCGGCAGAAAGAGAAGGCGGAACAGGAGACAAACATACAAGAAATTCTCAAAAAAGCTGTAAATGACATCAAAAATCTCATCGAAACACAGCTAAATCCGACCGAAATGCAAGAGCAAGGACCCGATCCAGAATACGAAGACCTAGAACAAGATTTGGAGGAAGAAGAAGCCGTTCACCCAGAACCCGAAAATCGTGTCTTTGAAATGCCAGCCCGCGTACCCGACGACGAACTAACACCAGCATACATCGACGAACTGGTGAGCCGCCTGAACGAACTGATTAAACCAACCAGAGGAAAGTGGACTGGGCACGACGGGTGGGAGACCGTTCACTACGGCTCGCCCTCTGACTTCACCGCCTCAGAAATATTATACCCGACCTCAAAGAAGTACAAAAAAATCTAATGACAGAGATGAGAAGAGCCCAGGATATCATCACCGCGAGAACAGATCCCAAACCGAGAGACCGTCGCACCTATTACCACACGAAACGCTAGCAATCCTGAGGCGACCCAAACAGACAAACCCAGCAGAAACCAGCACCCAATTGAAACCAGCCTAGCCACCATGACAGCCCACCAAACTAATCCAGCCGGATCGTAGAAACCCCGCCAGACATCCGAACCCCACCAGCCCCACCCATTCCCCATACGCCAACCTTCCCCGGCAATGCTAACTGTCCTTTTTAGGACAGTTACCCCTACCCCACCAGCCCGCATGTTTCTAAACTGTCCTTATCAGGACTTTTTAGTTCTCCCCTTCCAATACAGCCTACTTCACACCAACCGAAAGGAAAGGCCCAAGCATGAAAATCGGAACTCAAGGCACAACCAAACGCCTCCAAGAAACAAAACGACCTAGAGTCAGCAATCAAACAAGGACTCGATATAGTCGCCGCTCATCCAGGAGCAGACTGAAAGAGTCCAGGAGATTTATTATTTTTGTTTTCTACAAAGTTCAAGTTCAAGTTCAGCGTCACAGCTATAATTCACAACTCAGTGAGGATACGGTTTAAAAAAAATGTGATTCACGTGCTCTTTTAATCAGTATCGGGGCTGCCAGATTGCTGAGCGTTGACCCCAATGAGAGTTTAAAGTTTAAGTAATCACAGTTACCACAATGTACGTGCCAGATCCCCCTAAAAAATTGTAGTTAACATTTTACACAGTAATTATTAAACTGACACTGAAAGCAAAAAAAATCTATTAAATATCTTACTCCAAATTAAATACATCTAGAAGTACGTCTACCGTCTAGACGTCAAAAACACCATCTAGATGCAAGAGAAAACATCTAGATCTGAATATAAAACATCCAAAGTAGCAACACTGTGACAACTTTTACCGGGGCCAGATTCCTGATGTGGGCGGTTTGTTCATATTGTTTTCAGAAAATAATACGAGAATCACACCGTGAAAAACAAATAGGGATCCCACCACGTAATAATCTCATAGTTAGCAGTGAACGCATTACAGCCAGCCTTTATTGTGGAGACCTAAGGTTAAGGTTAGTTGCGTATCCTATACAGGACGTTGCAGAACCAACCCCAGCAGCCCCTAGCTGTTGTGTGGTTTCTCTAGGCAAATTTACGTCCAGTAGTTTGACTTTGCTTACTGGACGGTCGGCTTTCTTGACACCACTGTCGATACCATCGCAAGGCGCGTGGCCCGCAGCTGGGATCGAACCTGTTATCCCGGCATTACGAAGCGTTTGCATCGACTTAGCCACAGAGCCGACATTGTGGAGACCACACACTTTAAAGAACCGTTCCCAGACGCTAGAACTCTACCTCAGTACATCTGCATTTGAGATCGTCTTTTTATCAAGTTATGAATGACTCAGGTGAGAAGTTTCTCAAACTTTCTAACAGTGCTTCCCAGTTAGAGTTAGACAAGATCCCCAAGATTATGTTTTTAAGGCGAAAGCGGGAACAAACGTAGAACCTTAACCTGAACAATCCGTAGCGACAGCACTAGCTATGTTGTGCTTAATCCTTAAACTCAAAGACCCCCCCCCCTTTTCTCCCATTCCACCTCACCTCGCCCCTTTAAACCTACACCACAAACGAGGTTAATAGAATCAGTAATGGCAGTGAGTCGGCTCTGTGGCTAAGTCGATGTGAACGCTTCGTAATGCCGGGATAACAGGTTCGATCCCAGCTACGGGCCATGCGCCTTGCGTTGATTTCGACAGCGGTATCAAGAAAGCTGACCGTCCAGGAAGCAATGGCAAACTACTGGACATAAATTCGCTTAGAAAAACCACACAACAGCCAGGGGCTGTTGGGGTTGTTTCTGCAACGTCCTGTAAAAGGATACGCAACTAACCAAGGCAGTGAATTTTTAAAAATTCGATATTAGAATCACAAGAAAAAAGGATTGCTGTTTTTCGTTTCTAAATGATGTCACCGACCCCTTTTGGGAACCACTGCTGTAACACATTTTGAAAGACAAACAATAATAAGCTCCCAGAACAAACACGCTGTTTATGAAGAAATTAGAGTAAGCATTTGTTTGCTAAAATAAAGGACTTTCAGTTTCCCCTTCATCATTGCACATATTAAATTCGAGATATTGTTTATACACACTTGTCTCTCTGTTAGGTTAGCTCTGCGTTTGAATATTTATTTGTAACCCTTGTGTACAGCTAAAATTGTGCTTGAAAACATAGCAAATGCAGCGAAAGGATAAATATAATTTCTTTGTGGATCTTTCTAAGATGAGCCAGAGATTAACTTTTTATAAAAGACATCGACAATATATGCAAAGAAGAAAAGAGCGAAGAAATTATGAAATCTCAGAATTGTTATTTGCAGATGATCAAGTATTAATAGCTGAAACAGGGTTGCCATATTGGCATTTTCGATGAAAGATTTCACAAATCTGGCATATTTAAAAATGAACTGGCATATTTGGGTTTTTCCTGGCTTTTCTTATTAAGATGTGCTCACATTTGCTTCATGGTTCCTCCATTAGAAACACGCAGATTTGCTAAAAGCAATTTAGATCTACAGTTGAAACCTTTATTTCAGTTTGACCTTGTTGTGATGTCCTGGTACGGACTAACGGAGATTCGCGCCATTTCTTATTGTATTTGTTGTCTCATAAACGGATCATGACTTCAATAAAGTTTATCATAAACCCAGGCCCTTTGTAATTTATGTTAATCTACTAGAATAAATACGGAATATAAAACCAAAACCCACCACTGATACCAAGTATTCAGACTGTTCAGAAACTACTTGAGGACATAAAATAGAGAGGATATAGACCTAGTTCTATCTGTGATAGATTTTTTGGCTCTCCTAGCAGATTTGGCCGGCAAGTAGGTCGGCTTCGGTCGGCGTAGTGGGAGTTCTGTCCCTTGGCCGCACTCACAACAACGATCGGAAAAAGTCACGAATCAAATGACATACTTACCTATCATCATCCGGGTGCGTGTAGGGTTGCGTACGGTTGCGTCTAGGGTTACCTATCATCATACGGTTGCGCGTAGGGCTGCGTAGAGTTTCTATCATCATCATACGGTTGCGTGTAGGGCTGCGTAGGGTGTCTATCATCGTCATACGGTTGCGTGTAGGGTTGCTTAGGGTTTGGGTTAGCGGTAGGGTTAGGGGTTTGGGTTAGGGGTAGGGGTAGGGTTAGGGGTTCGACCGAAGCCGACCTACTTACCGGCCAAATCTGCTAGGAGAGCCGATTTTTTAACCTTTACCAATAGCCACGTCATCCAAAAAAAAAAAAAAAAAAATGGAAAGCGGCTTGACTTAAGACATCGCAAGTATAATAGTAACTGGAAGAAAAATTACCCACGGCTCAAAAGATCTTCAGCCGGATCAGAGGCGGCCTATTGTAAACTGTGTCAGTGCACTGTTACACCAAGAATTAGTAGCATAACAAATCATGAAAAATCCGAAAAACACAGAAAGAAAACTCCGTCAAAAAGGCAGTCACTGCTTATTACAACAATAACTCCTAGGCAAAGTAATGATAAAGTTAAAAGCAGCAGAGTTGCAACTTGCTGTAGGCATGACCTGCCATTGTGCAATACCCACAATTGATAATCTAAGTGAAATCACGAGAGCGCATGGTCGAGGGAGTACATTGGAACACATGCAGTTGCATAGATAGAACCAAATGTTCATGCCTAATTAATGAAAAATATTATATCGCCTGCACTTCAGAATGACCTTATTGTTGATTTTCAAAACATGAAATATGCCATCATTGTAGATGAGCTGCAAAGATTTCATTCCATCTGAGAAAATGCTTAAAGATTTTACATCCGAAAAAGTTTACGTTGTGTCTTCCACTGATTCTAGTGAGAATGACAGTAAAGAATTCAATCTAGAGCTTTTGATGTGAAGTGAGTACAATGTTACACCTTATTTGGCATATTCTGGCATATTTTGGGTAATGGTTTGGCATAAAGTGAAGTTTTGTTTTTATCCGGCAACCCTGTCCTGAGCTAAAACAGGAGAGAGTTTACAGAACCATACAGACCAAGTCACTACTAAGTGTGAGAAATATAATATGAGGGTAAGCATTGATAAGACAGAGGCAGTGGTAACAGGTCGACAAAAAGAAACCATATCAATTAAAGTAAATGCCCGGCTCTCTATCGTAATTGGCTAAACCGGACTGCGCGGTGATCTGGTGATGAACTCCTTGTGGTCCGGGTTCATTCCCGGGGGTAGGCAGAAAAGCTACATTTCTCCCAGATTTACGGTATTTACAATGGAATCATGGCTGAAAGGTTGTGATATTCATAAAACTGAGCCTAAGGGTTAACAACTCATGGCTTCTGGATACTAAAACAAACAAAAACAAAAATTAAAGTAAATAACTCAGAAATAAAACTAAGGAGTGAATTTAAATATCTATGGTCAATTTTTTTTTCACCTCATATGGAAGAATGGATAGAGAAATCAACCTATGATGTGCAAAACCAAATCAGGTTATGGAACAAATAACACGGCTTCTGACGCATAGAAAGATTCTCTGTCAATTAAAGCAAATCTCATAAGAACGTTCTTTTGGCCGACATTGTGCTACCAGTGCCAGACATGGACCCTTACAAATAAGCGAAAGATCATAACATCAGAGATGAGATGTCTTAGAAGTTGAGTCAAGAATTGATATCACAGCACTCAGGTCATTCCTATATGTTCTCCATCCCCATCTTCAGCACCAGTGTAGAGTTCCAATAGTAATGGTACCAGTCATAGTCTGGTTATATGTCTGTCTTGCTTTTCGTCTGAGTCTTGTGAGCCAGCCAGACCCTCTGATCACACATAGGTGCATCATTCTCTCCAGGCCATAATAAATCCCACTTGAGGGGAAGCAAACTCACTTTTTACGACATGTTTGTTAGGAACAGTGGATCTGTGCTTTTCAGCCCTTTAAAATGTACCCTAACCCCACACTGGGTGATTGAATCCACTTTCATTGAACATTTACTTGTAATTCCATGATTTTTCTATTTCTTCCTTTTTCAGTCATAGAAGCAAGAAACTTGTGTCCTATGGATCCAAATGGCCTTGCTGACCCCTACTGCAAGGTGAAACTGATCCCGTATGACTCACATAAAGTGAAGATGAAGACAAAGACCATCAAAGCATCTTTAAACCCTCAGTGGAATGAATGTTTTCTTATGTAAGTAGACAGCAAGGCACTTACACCTGTGTGCCAGATTATCATTCATTAGTTGTCCTGTTGTGCATTATCTGTCACATAGAGCTGGCAGTCTATTACTCTATTATGTTCTGTCCTGTGCATTTAGTTCAGTATCAGGGAATCCAATCGAGCAGCTTTGGCCTCTCTCACTAGCATTCGTCTTGGAGTTTCTTTTGGGCTTCCTCGCCTCCTTAGTCTCTTTATTTCACATTTTATGCCTGTTTTATGATTCTCTGTTGGTTTCTTCTCAGGATTTGCCTGATGTAGTGCCATCTTCTCTGCACACCTTTAGGCATATAGGGCTAGAACTATATTTTTATAGACCAATCTGCACAAGATGGGTGATGTGGTCACCATCACGCCGGCTGCCTTTACTTCCTGGGACTGCACCCAGTACACACTCAAGGCTTGGTTAACCTGGGAATCAAGGTCATTTGTTTACACACTCAGTATATAGTTTAAATTGGCATGGCCTGTCTTCTCGACCAAAGCCAGACCACCCGATTCCCCCCCCCCCCTTTTCCCAAATCCTGGCATCAAGCGCACATCCTCACAATGCCTGCTCAACCGCAACTCCAGCACAGTCGTTCAGACCCACCACTGGGGCTTGTCTGTGTGGGGTAGAAAGTCACTTAGGTCCAGTTCACCCTCGCTGTGTTTTTCATGACCAGTGGAGTCCAAATCAAACGTCAAACATTGCTGTCTAGAAACTTGATGGTCACAGTTAGGATGACCATAATATCTTAAACTAAAACTGGGACATCTGTTTAACGATTGGAATTGACAAAGGACATCCAGAGCAAAGCATTTTAACCCCCTCCCACCCCCTACCCCCTTTCTGCCTCCTTTATTTTCTAGGTCACCAGGGTTAAAGGTTTGCTTATTTATTGACAATGGTATTAGAACCTGAGGCACGATCGCGAAAAACAAAACAATGCGCTTTAACTACACTGGAAGGGGGGGGGGGGGGGGGGGAGGGGGGGGGGAGGGGTTTGCTTGCTGCAATGAAAATTTCAAAAACACAGCTATTAAATTTAATAATTTCTGCAGATATAATTGTTTGTTCTGTTCTTGAGCTAATTCTTGAATTTGTATAAAGTAGGACAATTTAAGTCCTTTTCAGAGTACCGATGGGACAGGGGGACATAACTAACAAAATAAAAACAAAAAACAGTTCTGTCCCTGTGAAAACAAATGTATGGTCACCCTAGTCTAGTCCACACAATCATGACCAGATACAATGTCAGCCCATGAGACACCTACGAATAGACAATAGAATGTTTCAAATCTCTTGCCTCGCTGATAATAACAATGTGGGTCCTCCAGTGGTATTTGTAATTAATTTATATGGTATGTTAGTTGTGTATCCTTTACAGGACGTTGCTGAACCAACCCAAGCAATTTATTTTTGCTGTCGTGGATTTTCTAGGCAAATTTTATGTTTAGTAATTTGCCATTGCTTTCTAAAAGGTCAGCTCCTGGTACCACAGTGTTTGACTAAGCTGTAGACATAAATGTCACAATTTTTAGAGCATACATGCTTCCTGTAAGTAGGTAAAAAAATTAAAGATCCCTTTTCACGCCTTAGGCGCATCGGGCATATGGGAAGTGCATCCCATATTTTTAGAGACCAATTGGCACTAGGTGGGTAATGTGGTCAGAATTACGCCTGCCGTCTTTACTTTCCCAGGACATACATCCTGGTACTCATTTTAGGCTGGGTTGACCTGCAAGGCCCCATACCATGATAAAAATCCATGCAGCCGGCAGTGGGTTTTGATCACGTTACGTTGGAATTACGAGTCGGGCTCGCAATGACTAAGCCACCGACGCCGCATGCTTCCTGTAGCAAGATATGAATATGAGTCGGGGACTAGCTCACAATCATTAAGGAAGAAAATATGAGCTTTTGAGCTTAAATGCTTTTGAAAGATTTTTTTTAATACCATGGACTAAGAAGAAAAGAAAAACTGACATCATAAAGGATCTGAACATCAAGGAAGATAGGCTCATAAACAGCATCTTGTCTCAGAAACTGAAATACTTCGGCCATATCAAATGCCACAGTGGATTGGAAAGAACAGAGATAGAGTACATGGTACCAGAGGGTTATGGACCAACCAGCATGAAGATGGGCAAAGAACATAGGAGACACCTGGAGCAGGAAAGAACATGACGCAGTGGAACAGATGATGGTCTGAGTTTCTTGCACGCATGTAGAGATAGCATCGATGATGTTCTGTGAAGGACTTGCTACGTAATGATGTCTAATATTATTCTTTACAGAAAAGTATGCTTTGATATTTATTCATTGACACAATAAAAATTAATTGTATATATTGTTGAAATTGTCTTCAGGGATTTGGCTCCAGAGGACCAGGCCAAGAGACTTTCATTTGAAGTGTGGGATTGGGACCGGACCTCAAGAAATGACTTTATGGGATCTTTATCATTCGGGATCTCAGAAGTAAGATCCTTTAGCTTGATGTTAGAAATGATCTTGGCTGCTGATATATTAAACTTGACATTGAAAATATTCATTGTTTTCTTCTTCTTCTTAGTGTTCAGCGGCTGTGAACTCTAGCAGAAAGTTCTGGTTGTTTGTCCACTTCTGAACTTTGATCTTGTTCCAGAACCTGAGTTTTGCATGCAAATCCGTTTTACAGATTAGATCTGGCTTTGTTTTTTTCATGCAGACTCTCACACAGACACATTCAGACTTTGAAAGAAAACTCCTAATTACTCACCTTTTACAACATGCTTGTGAGGGGGGGGGGGGGGGGATCTATTCCTTCCTCCCCCCCCCCCCCCCCAACCCAGATGACAGTGAAAGTGTTCAGCATCTTGCTGTTTGTTTGAGGCTGGACACATTTTTGGCTGATGAATGTTTTGTATTTGGTTCTGAAAATGTTAATATTGTCTGATAATTAATTAGCCTGATTTTAGTATTTGAAAAGCTGATAGATTTGCATACATGGTAATGTCAAAAATGGATGATCAATGGATAGGTTTAATTTATTGAAAGCCATCATAGAAGTATGGCAACTAAAAGAAGTTAAGGAATGGCAACTTTAAGCAGCAGACTGCAACAACAGAAAGACCAAAGAGGTGAAGCCAAAGAAGCAAAACAAATAAATGAGCAAAATACAAGCTTTGTTTATAAAAGGTCACAAACTGGGAATGCACACACATCTCATATTTAGCACACACTAAATTTTCAGACAGCGGTTTTTAATCTGTAAACTATGTTTTGTTCATAGCAATATATATATATATATATGTGTGTGTGTGTGTATGTATGTGTGCCTCTGTGAGTGTATGTATGTAATACAAAACACAAAACCAAGCATGAGACCAAAGAATAGTAAACCAACACAGAAGAGTGCTAGGAGTTGCCTGCATTCTGAGAGATTGTTGTTGTTGTTGTTGTTATCGATCCAGCGGCGCATGAGCTTTCGCCCTTTGGCCCAATGCCATGTAGTGGAATTTGCATGTTTTCACAAGCTGTTCTTTTCCTCCGTACAAGGTGTTCCACTTGTCTGGTCTCGGAGGGAGTAGCGTTCTTCTTGTCTCACTGAGTTTTGGGCACTCAAAGAGATGGTGTTCAACAGTTTCGTAGGGGTAGTTACATAGCTGGCACTCTGGGGAGTGTTGTGGCTGTATTCTGTTTAGGTGTCCATTGAGTGGAGTATGTTGCGTTCTAAGTCTGAAGATGGTGGCCTGGTCCCTTCTTGTTAGATGGTTAATGCTGTCATTAGGATCAGGGCCAGACATATGTCTATAAACCTCTCTTCCAGTGTCTCCCATGGCCCATCTGTTCAACCAAGTCTCTTTGTTTATAGCTCTTATCAGTGTTTTTTGCTGTCTGGAGGGTTGTCGCTGTAGGTGGTTGTTCTTGTGTTGCTCCTTTCTTTGCCAATCTGTCAGCTCTGTCATTACCTGGTGTGCCGGAGTGACCTGGAATCCACTGCATCACTATTCTGATGTTGTATGAGGTAATAAGCTGATCGGCATCCAGGATTATCTTGGCTATGTCAGTTCTGCAGCGTTCATTGCCCTCCAGAGCTTGAAGGGCAGACATTGAATCTGTGAAGATGACAATATTTTGGACCTTTGAGGGGTAAACATCCATTACAGTCTTTAGGTGGTATACGGCTGTTTCCAGTGCAATTATTTCAGCTTCATAGTTTGAACAGAATTCCCCGCATGCATCAAAAATCTCTTCAACAGATCCATCGGGATAACCTATGTAGATTCCGTAACCTGCTTTAATGGTAGCTTTAAATGCTGATCCATCAGTATAGACATGTATCCATTCTTGGGGGTAAGAATCAACGGTCTTTAGTGATGAGTTCATAAGAGCGATTGGGTCGGACTGTTTGGTTTCCTCGCCTACCAATTTAGTTTGGACTTCTGGAGCTTTAAAGCGAGCATGTGGTGGTAGGTTTTTTGCAACATTCTGAATTCCTTGACGTCTTTCTGGGAGGTGGTATCTGTCCTGAATTTCATTAACACAGTGTAAAACCGATTTGTGCTTTATTCTTTGTTTGGATTCCCAGTTTTCTACAAGATGTCTATTAGGATGGTTACGATTTTTCCTAACGCATCTTTCATAAATTTCTAAAGTGGCTTTTTCTCTCCGCAACCCGAGGGGTTCCACATTTGTATGGATTTCACATGCAGCAGTTGGTGTAGACTGCATAGCTCCGCAGATTAATCGGAGGGCATTATTTTGTACTCTGTCAAGAGTCTCTAGGTTAGTTTTGGAACAAGTTGTAAGCAGTGAGTTGTTGTACTCTATCACAGAGCGAACATATCCTAGGTATAAGCCCCTCAGAGTTTCCTTGTCTGATCCCCATGATGTACCTGCAAGTCTCTTTAATAACTGTAACCGCCTCAATGCCTTATTCCTGATGTTTTCAATATGGTTCTTGAGGCTGAGCTGCGGGTCAAGTGTGACTCCAAGGTATGTGGGATGCTCTTCTTTCATCACTTGGTGTTTGTCTAACCTCAGGTTAATATTCTTCCTTGCTACTTGGTGGCTTTTGGTAAAGATTGTGTAGACCGTCTTTGCACAGTTAATCTTGAGTTTCCATCTTTGGCAGTAATCATGCAGTCTTCTAAGGTCTCCATTCAGTCTTTGGGCTCCACTTTCCACATTTTCATGACTCTGCCATATTGCTAGGTCATCAGCGTACAAGGCTTTTTCAGCCTTGATTTGTTCTGGCAGGTCATTGATAAAGATTAGGAATAGTGTACAGCTCAATGATGAGCCTTGTGGCAAGCCCTCCTCCAAGACTTCTTTAGAAGAGATTGCGTTGTGCATCTTAGTCTGGATTGTTCTATCTATCAGGAAGTATTTCACCCAGTTATACAATCTGCCATGTATTCCTATGCTCATCATCTTCATCAGGAGACCTTTTCTCCATACTCTGTCATAGGCCTGCTGAAGGTCGACAAAGACTGCCACTGTGTGTTTCTTATTCTGGAAGCCATCATGTATTCTTTGTGTCAGTCTGAACAGCTGGTCTTCTGTGCAGCTGTTGGTTCTGAAGCCTGCCTGTTCATGGCATAGAGCACCAGAACTCTCAAGGAACCAATATAAGCGCCTGTTTATCATTCTTTCTGCAACTTTGCCCAAGCATGATGTTAAGGATATCGGGCGGTAGCTTTTGGGGTCATCTGGAGGCTTTTTGGTTTTAAGGATGGGGACGATATATGCATTCCTCCATGCCCTTGGAAGTTTGCTTGACCTCCAAGTTTTATTAATAAGCCTGAGAACTACTTCTCTCCCAGACCGGCCAAGATGTAGCAGCATTTCGTTGTGGATCTTATCTGGGCCTGGAGATTTTTCTAGGAGATTTTCTAGGCTTTTAATTTCTTCAGGGCTTGCTCTAATTTTCATCCATGCTAACAGCTTCCTGCTTGTTAACAAAAATAATGATTGAAATGTCGCTTTCTTCTGTTGGATTGTCTCTCCATCTGTCACTGTTTCTTCACCCTTCTACTTTCTCCGAGAGAACTAAAGCTGTTTATTTCCATTCTGTTCTATCGAGTTCTGTCCACTTTTAGCTTACCTACAAGCTTTACTCTGGCACATTTTATTGTATTGGATCTTTGCTTCTGTTGAACGTGCAGTTTCGAAATATTCTTGCTTTATTCCTTTCAGAAATTTTGTTCTTGATTCCAAAAAGGTTTATAGCTTTATTAACTACAAGCTTTACTCTGGCATTTATTGCTTCTGCTTGAACGTGCAGTTTCGAGAAATATTCTTGCTTTATTCCTTTCAGATATAGTATTTGATTCCAAAAAGGTTTATATGCCTTCCGGCTGCCCTTGGGATGGCTTTCGACGCTGCATTCAGGATTGCTTGTGTTATGTCTTCACAAAAAGTTTCCACACAGCTGTTGTCAATTCTTCCCAGGAGGCAGTCAGATGTTTCCTGAAATAGTTTCCAGTTTGCTTTTCGGAAATTCCAACGAGTTCTCTGCTTGAAGCGTAATTTAGGGGTGGTGCTTACAGTTGTGAGTATAGGTTTGTGGTCACTTCCTATGTCGTCCAGGACTTGGGGATAGCTTGCGTCTGCTAAGTCGGATGAGCAGATGGTCAGGTCTGGTCTGCTGAGAGATAGGTGGGCCCTGTGTAACAGTGTAGGTGTAGACTCTGTGTCCTGCAGCACTAATAGGTTAGCATTCTGAGAGATAAACTGAGGAAAGTGTCCAAGTGCTGAATGGTTCGGTGTATAGTGATGATAATGATCTTTTGAGTAACTAATAAATTAATCATATATATTTCCCAATAAGCATGTTGTTTACTGTATGATTTTTGACAATATTCATGACATTTTATAAACCACAAATTCTGACTGTGTTTACAACTTTTGCAATGTAGACAGGGTAGTTTTTGAGCCTTTAAAATGTAGGGCCGCAAGGCTAGTGTAGTCACCAGTGACTGTAAGGGTTAGGGTTTTATTAAAGCCTACAACTGGAAAAAACTTGTAACCTTACCGAGGATTCAATCTTGATCTTTCACATGAAAGCCTTTTGTTCTTAACTGCTAAACCAGTTTTTAATACTTACAGTAAAGCTGAAACATGTTTCTAATCTTCATCATTCCCACACACTTTGTCTCCTACTTCTTCTCTCCAAATGGAAAATAAGCCCTTAACTCACTAATTACCAGGCTTCTCACTGTAGGTCTCTTACATGATTTACATCTGTTGGCATATCTGCCTGCTGTCTTATGCATTTTTACTTTGAATGTGCAAGCTGCAAGACTTTGCTGGGACTGATAAGTTTTTTAATAGTTTTCAAATGGTACAGTGCAGGACAGTTATACAGTGCAGGACAGTGGTAAAGTGCTGTTCTTTTTTTTCCTCTCTATAATAAGGCTCTGGAACCCACACGATGCATTTTGAAAGTGAATGCATAAGAAAAAGAAGACGAAGAGGAGGAAGAAGAGGAAGATGATGAATGTCATATTTCACTGTCTGTTTATGTGTCTCTCATTTAGCACAAGGAAATAAAAGAACAGATTTTCTGGCTTTAAAAACAATAGCTACTGGAGCCTAGTACTGGGCAAGGGGGATATTCTTAAGGCTATATATAAATAAATGTTGACAGAAGACATGAGATAAGATGAAATACCATGTGTAAGAATGTGTAAACGAGGAATTAGGTGTAGATCCCGCAAGGAAGGGCAAATGAGAGGAAGAGTACAACACGTGTACAATCAGTGTACTATGGGGACAGTCAGCATCTCACCTTTTGCTGCAGTAGATGAAGCATCTATGGGTATGCCCGTTGTGCTATGATATTGATTATTAAATCAATAATCAGTCAGTAATCTCTCATTTAGTACAATGCATTTTTTCTTCTTACTCGTTGAAGTTTGGTTGTCGCAGGTCGACCCAGCCTAAAATGGGTACCAGGATGGGCTGTCCTGGGAAAGTAAAGACAGCCGGCGTAATGCTGACCACATTACCCACCGAGTGCTGATGGTCTGTAAAAATATGGGACGCTCTGCCCATATGCCCGATGCGCCGAAAGGCGTGAAAAGGGATCTTTACTTTTTTTTTCTTTTTTTATTTTAAGCATGTACTCTGCAATAATGGGTCTGCAGGATCATCTGTTATATTTGTTTATCTTCCACAGCTGATAAAAGCACCAATTGATGGATGGTTTAAACTGCTCTGTCAGGAAGAAGGAGAGTTTTATGGGGTACCAGTCAGCGATGACATCACAGAAGATATTCAGGAGATTAGAAGTAAAATGCATGTAAGAATTCTTTATAGTCGTTTGGTCGATGTTATGCCTTTCTGATTTTTTTCTGGTCTCAGAAAGGCTGTTGTTAAAGATAATTATATTTACTCAGTGGCTGTTAGTATGTTTTCATCAGTGCAATATTTTAATCTTCATTTTGATGAGTCAGTAAATAATGCTGTAATTATATATCCCATTAAAGATGTCTTGAAAGAAACTGACTCACAAAGAAAACTGACTGCCCACATCAAAAAGAGACAATCTACATTCTTTGGTCATGTGATGAGAAGGAGAAAACTGGAGTACATCGTGATGGTAGGAGAACAGATGCTGGACATTTTGACATCATGACATGGAAGATCATCTGTGTTAGAGTTGATTGAGAGTACTCGAGACAGAAGGTTGTGGATAGACATGACTATCAACACCACACGGCATGTACTTTTAGAAGAAGAAGAAGACGTTGCTTGAATGTTTGCATCTTAAGTTAACTACTTAGTCCATAGATTCTTTTTTAAATTTAGTAATAATAAATAATTATTATTTATTATTACTAATAGATGGTAGAAACATCAACAGAGAGAGCAAACTAAAGTATCTGGGAATTACATTTGACAGGAGCCTGTTTTTTAAGGACCATGGGGAGAGTGTTGTGACAAGATGCCATAAAGGACTTAGTGCACTTAAGACTATGGCTGCAGTTGACATAGAGCAGATAATGCTTTTCACACTATATCAGCACCTGATCCTGTCAGTGGTTGATTATGTCCTGGGAATGCTTACCGTCTCAAAGAGTCAGATGGACAAACTAGAGCGCATACAGAACGCAGCTATGCAGGTCATTCTGGGTTGCACCAGAGACACCCCAGTGGTGTGTATGCGATACATCCTTCGTTTGCCGACTGTTGCAGGTAGGCAAAAGGTGCTGCAGGGTAGCTGCAGACACAGACCACCTTTTGCATGAAGCTCTGGGTGCAGTTAAGGGTCAGCGGCAGATAAGAGGCAAGTCATGGATGGCTCAGGCAGAAGACAATCAGACAGGTTTGCATCCTTGAGAACATTAGGCGAGGAGAGGAGTGAGTCAAAGTGTCACCTAAACAGTCAGATTTGTGTAGGGTCATAATCACACGGAGCCAGGAATGCAGAGACTGGCCAGCAGGTGCCACAGAGGTGGAAATTTTGCAATTAATTCAAGATAATGCTGGCTCAGAAGATTTGATAATTTACACAGACGGTTCAGTGTTAAGAGGCAAAAGAAGTGCTTGGGGCTTCTTAGCAAAATTTAATGGTCAACATTTAGTGTAGGAGAGCCTAGCATATGATACCATAACATCCAGCTTAAAAGTGGAGGTATAGGTGGTCACTGCAGCTTTTCGCTGGCTAGAGAACACAACAAACACACACATCGTGATTGTATCTGACTCAGAAAGCATGCTGAGGAAGATCAGGGCAGGCATGCTTCGTGCAGAGTGGTGTGCTTTGCTGCGGAGGACATGAGTGAGGAGTATTGTCTGGATTTTTTCACCAGGGACACTGGTGTGTTGGGAAATGAACAGGTGGACAGACTGGCTGGCTCTGCACAGCTTGGTGGAATACTGATGCATGATAAGGCAGACGTGGTTAGTGCCTTGTGGGAGAGCGTATACAGTTCGGAGGATCAGATGGATCACCAGTCTGGTGAGATTGCTGCAGGGAAAGGGGGAAGGGCGATGGCAAGAGGTTCTGGCAGATGCTCGAGGGTCAGAGGAAAGGCAAGACGGACGTTTAATCAGAATACTAGTTGGCTAGTTTTTTAGCCAGTCAGGCAGTCTGTCTCTCATTCAGTCAGTCGGTTAGCTAATCAATCAAATAACTAAACAAAACAGACTATGACTCAAGAAGCTAAAAAGAGCTAAAGGAAAACTCATACACAAATAGTCAAACATTTTGTCTAGTATTTATTAACAAAGGAACTGAGTAATAAACAATTTACTTGGACAGAGAGGAACCAGAAATATGTAATAGGACAAAATATGGACCGGTAAAGCTATTATGCAATGAAACATTAAAAAAGAAAAGGGAGTGACAGAAATATAAAAATGAAATATTTGCTTTATTCATTCACTTGATCATTAGTTGGTTAATTATGTGCGTGTACTTGTATGTAACAAGTACATTGTTTTTCTGTTGATACACAGAGATCAAGTATAAGTGACCAGAGGAAGATCCCTGAGCCAGACAAGCTACACAGTTTGAGTAAACAGGACATTGTCAGAGCTAGTGACTTCAATTTTCTTACAGTCTTAGGGAAAGGCAGTTTTGGGAAAGTATGTTCTGTTTTTCTTCTTCATGTTTTATTATATTTTCAGTTTGTCAAGTTAATCCTTGTTTGAGCATAAGTGTTAAGCTGGTAAGTAATGGACCCTTTTCCACGCCTTTAGGCGTATACGGCATATAGTGCTAGACCTAAATTTTTATAGGCCATTCGGCTCAAGATAGCTGATGTGGTCAGCATCACGCCGGCCGCCTTTACTTCCTGGGACTGCACCCAGTACCCACTCAAGGCTGGGTCGACCTGGGAGCCAAGGTCATTTTTGAAAAAAGTCTAGCTCCGCCAGGAAGTGAACCCACGACCTTCTAATCCACGGCGAGCATCTAGCCGCTTTGCCACGGCAACTGTGAAGCTGGGATTTACTGTTAATTATTCTTTGTTTCATCTTTGAGAAACAAGCAAATTTCAGAACAGAGGCAACAGTCTTTCTGTCGGTTGTGTGTGTGTGCTATCAACATTTCAACAGAACTACATGGGGAGAAAAAAAAATAACTCTACATTGACAGTCTAGAAATCAGTGTATGAGTTGATTTATGGCTGGTCAACATGAAGAAGATGGAGTATGCCGCAGTCCGACTCAGACTGCAAACAACACCCAGTATCATCTGAAGTGAAGAAAACAACAATTTATCCAGAAGAACAGAACTAGCTCTGCATCGGCTAAATAGTTTCCATGGCTCCCATTGTAATGGATCAAGAATTAAATATTTTGCTTAATGGAGACTTGCAGAATTTTAATTAGGGAAGCAAGTTTTATTGGAGTTTTGTAAATCTGCTGTGGGTTTCTTTTTTCTTTTTCTTTTTAATTTTTTTTGTAAGGCCACTTCAAGTGGTGTACATTAGGAAAAAATCCAGGAGTAACATTTGCATTATCTGGAGGGTGTACCCAGCAGAGGTCTCAGCATCATGATCAAGACTGCCCCGGACCATGGAGCACCTCTCTGTGTTTTAATGTATCCTCAGATTGGGTTTCCAGCCTAGATAAACTACCATTCCATGATTGGGTTTCCAGTCTAGATAAGCGACCATTCCATGATTGGGTTTCCAGTCTAGATAAGCTACCATTCCATGATTGGGTTTCCAGTCTAGATAAGCTACCATTCCATGATTGGGTTTCCAGTCTAGATAAGCTACCATTCCATGATTGGGTTTCCAGCCTAGATAAGCTACCATTCCATGATTGGGTTTCCAGTCTAGATAAGCTACCATTCCATGATTGGGTTTCCAGTCTAGATAAACTACCATTCCATGATTGGGTTTCCAGTCTAGATAAGCTACCATTCCATGATTGGGTTTCCAGTCTAGATAAGCTACCATTCCATGATTGGGTTTCCAGCCTAGATAAGCTACCATTCCATGATTGGGTTTCCAGTCTAGATAAGCTACCATTCCATGATTGGGTTTCCAGTCTAGATAAGCTACCATTCTATGATTGGGTTTCCAGTCTAGATAAGCTACCGTTCCATTATTGGGTTTCCAGTCTAGATAAGCGACCATTCCATGATTGGGTTTCCAGCCTAGATAAGCTACCATTCCATGATTGGGTTTCCAGTCTAGATAAGCCACCATTCCATGATTGGGTTTCCAGTCTAGATAAGCGACCATTCCATGATTGGGTTTTCAGCCTAGATAAGCTACCATTCCATTATTGGGTTTCCAGTCTAGATAAGCTACCATTCCATGATTGGGTTTCCAGTCTAGATAAGCTAACATTCCATGATTGGGTTTCCAGTCTAGATAAGCTACCATTCCATTATTGGGTTTCCAGTCTAGATAAGCGACCATTCCATGATTGGGTTTCCAGTCTAGATAAGCTACCATTCCATGATTGAATTTCCTTTCTAGATAAGCTAACATTCCATGATTGGGTTTCCAGTCTAGATAAGCTACCATTCCATGATTGGGTTTCTAGTCTAGATAAGCTACCATCCCATGATTGAATTACCAGTCTAGATAAGCTACCATTCCATGATTGAGTTTCCAGTCTAGATAAGCTAACATTCCATGATTGGATTTCAAATCTAGATAAGCTACCATTCCATGATTGGGTTTCCAGTCTAGATAAGCTAACATTCCATGATTGGATTTCAAATCTAGATAAGCTAACATTCCATGATTGGGTTTCTAATCTAGATAAGCTAACATTCCATGATTGGGTTTCTAGTCTAGATAAGCTAACATTCCATGATTGGATTTCTAGGCTAGAAAAGCTAACATTCCCAACAGGGCCATTTATAGAATGTATGACACCCAGCTAACTCTTGATGTGCTGTATCTCACACAGGTAGTGCTAGCTGAGAGAAAAGGCACAGATGAGCTTTATGCAATCAAGATTCTGAAGAAAGATGTCATTATCCAAGATGATGACGTAGAGTGTACCATGATAGAGAAAAGAGTTCTTGCTCTTCCAAACAAACCACCATTCCTTGTTCAGCTGCACTCCTGCTTCCAGACAATGGTTGGTAACTTGCTTTTCATTTGTTTGCATTCCTTAAAGGTCTTCTAAAGTATTATCATCATCATCCTCAAGTACCTTGACGACTGGTATGGGCGATAACGCCTCTCCACAACATGATCTGTGCTGACACCCCAAGATTCCATGAAAGAAGGCTTCTCGCCCGACTTCGTGCCCAGTTTGGGACCCTTTGAAAATAAAGTTTGTTCATTTATTCATTCATTCAATCGTTCCACTGTCACTTGTTTTCTACAAATATTTCCAGTGATCACACTGATAAGATGTGCTCCTATAAAATATAGTATGTTATAATTATAATTATAGATTTCTGATATAATGCAGATACACTATTTTAGCTGCTTGTTTCTTTTGCTGTTTCTGTGTCTGTAGCCTTGTCCTCTTTATTCCTCTTCAGGATGTTATTTATATTTTGTTATACTACTATCTCCTTTTTGTGTGTGTATGTGGCTTTATGTTACTCTTTTCCGCTCTTGCACATCTTTCTTATCGTCTTCTTCATAAACTTCTTCTTACTTTTCTGTTTTATCAGTCTCCTTTCTGTTTCTGCAACATTTATATCTGAGACCTCAAGAAGTATTTGACTTGTTAATTAATCATACAGGATTCATAGCCATATGTTAAAATCGGCTCTATATAGTATGCAAAAATTCTTTTTTTCTTCACTTGAAAGGAATTTACTGTATAAAAAAAGAGTTCTTCATTTTATCAAATACTGTTTTTTTGCCTGTCCTATTCCCTTCCTTGTCTCTGATACATCTTCCATCGGATGTTATCCATGTGCCTAGATTTTTAATCTGAACCTAATTTAATCAGTTAATCAGCTAGACAGTCAGTTATTTAATTAATCAGAATAGTTGTCCTTGTAATATTTTAATTTTCACTGAAAACTATTTTTCTGAACTAATACAGAAATGAAAGTTTGTATCCTTTGCTTGTGGCTGTCCATGCTGATGTTGTTTATTTATAAGTTGCTTGTACATTAATTGATATTTGGTTACGCCTGCTGTAGGATCGGCTCTATTTTGTCATGGAGTATGTGAACGGAGGCGATCTTATGTACAGAATACAGCAGGAAGGAAAGTTTAAAGAGCCAGTGGCTGCGTAAGTTTCATGTGTTTATCTGCCATTGTATGTGTTTTACATTTTCTGGGAGTGTTTTCATTGTGCAAAGTAACGACCTGCTGAGAGGGGTCAAAGTGCTGGGCTCTCATAAAGGAGACCCAGGTTTGACCCTCGGTAAGGAATCAGTATTTTTCATGTAGAATAAAGTAAAAATTCAAAACATTGTTTTCCCAAAATGAATTAAAATTATACCGATATAAACAGTACGTTGCCCAATGAATTGCCAGGCATATTTTGCTGCATCTGTTCGGGTTACTGCAGTTATATCAATATATAATGAAGCATACAAATTAATATACTCAGCCAAAATACAAAATGGTCTCTTGCTATCCATTGTTGTCAAATACTTGGAAGTTTACAATAGTCACATGACTGACCAGGGTAACTTTAAATTGACAATTAACTTTTTCTGCTTGCGTAAGAAAGTATTACACATTTTTAAAAATAAAGCTTCGACCAGTCACAAAATTTGCCTGCTTGGTGTATGGTAAATCAGAGGGAAAGCACTGTCCTTGTCAGTTACATGTCTGGATTTAAGGAAGTGAGGTCCTATAGAAAACTTGGGTTCTGGACTTTATGTAGATTTTAAAACCTGTATGGGCTCACTCAGCATTGCATAAAGCCATTTGGGTATGTGTTCTGCCACTCTGCTTTTGCGATGTCTCTCCATTTGACCAATGTAAGTCAAATGGCACTTGCATGTAAACTGATAATAAAAACAACTTGTTCTGGTGTAGGGTGACATTGGTTCTTTCATGGGTCCTGTTGGGATTTAAGTGGTCTTGTGTCTCAACACTTGAACAGCGGCAAAGAATGTTTAGCCAACAGCTGTTTTTTGTTGGTCCTGCAGACACTGCATGATATCATCCCTTTGATAAGTTAACTGGGAAAACACTTGTAGTTTGGGCACTGTAATTTTGTTTAGAGTTTGTTTGGGGAGTGGGGAGGCGGGGGAGGGTACAGTGATGTTTAATGAATCCTATGGGGTGGCCATTTGGAAGTAGAATTGTCTTGAGGATTTTAGTTTCAGCTGCCAGTGTATCTTCGATGCAAATCTTTCTGGCATGGTTAAACAAGTGTCCTACTAAGCCATGTGAATACTGAATGGGTAGAAAACTGTAGAAGTTTAGATACTGACTAGTCCATGTTTCTTTTTTTCTGTACACTGATGTTTGGATATAGACATCCTGTCTACACCCCTAGGTGCCATCCTCATTGACATCTTCATGGCATATCTTATTCATTCATCTGATTTTAGCAAACTCCTAGTTAGTCCCCGACTACAAACTGCTTGTTAGAGGACAGTGGTTTTTATTTGGGGGTGGGGGGGGGGGGGCCTTCAAAATCGGGTCCTGGAACCCAGATGGGGTATATGGGAATGTGACATCCATGGGTGAAAAAACAGCATTCAGGCAAAGTATACAGCCAGTGATAGTGACAGAACGCAATCTAGGTGTGTCATCTTAGCATTGTGGCCTAGTTAGCTCTACTTTATGGGAAGACCCTGCAGATCCTGACAGAGATGAACTTTTAAAACATGACCTTGGCTCCCAGGTCAACCCAGCCTTAAATGGGTACCAGTTAAAGTCCTTGGAAATAAAGGTGACTGGTTTGATGTTTACCATATTACCCACTGATTGACGATTGGTCTTCAAAATATAATTCTAGCCCAAATATCCCAGATGCCTAAAGGTATGGAAAAGGGTCCTTTTAATGAAGGATATCTTCTACAGCAGTGATTCCCAAACTGTGCGCCATGGCACCCCGGGCAGCCGCGACCTCTTCACAGAGGTGCCGCGACCTTTTCACAGAGGCGCCATGATATATTGTAAAAACTTCATAATGAATTTAACCAAGACACAAATAGTCATACTTATACTTAGGTTAGGGCGCTGTGGAAACATTTTAATTTTAAAAAAAGGCGCCGCAACCAAGAAAAGTTTGGGAAACACTGCTCTATAGCGAGTTACAGATGAGTAGAAGATGTCAGAGGTTGGCCTTTCTTATGATAGCAAGGTATAATATATTATGGCATTTGCTGCTTGAAATTTGTATTTGTAATTTGAAAATACATGAAAGTTTTTGGATGGTTAAGTATATTAATTATTTTTTTAAGCATTCAATAATTGTATTTAAAATTTATATCTGAAATCATTCATGTTTTTCAATACCTACATTCTGAATTGTTCTTTTTCAGCTTTTATGCTGCAGAAATTGCTATAGGATTGTTTTATCTGCATTCTCAAGGAATTGTCTATCGGTAAGTACTGCTTCATTTTCATTCATTGATTAAATCACTGAGTCCGAAGACTGGTATTGAAGTAGTCTGAAATATTTGACTGAAGGGGTTGTTTATTATCATGCTAATTAAGATCTGAAATACTTGATAAAGATAACGATGATAATGGTGATATTTACGAAAATAATTTACAGATAAATTATGAAATACTTGATGATAGTGATGTTAAATTTAATATTTATACATGTTTTAAAGACAAGTTGTGAAATGCTGGCTTCCATGTTTAGAGATCTAAAACTGGACAATGTGATGCTGGATGCTGAAGGGCATATCAAGATTGCAGATTTTGGCATGTGTAAAGAGAACATAATGGGAGATAAGACAACGCGCACATTCTGTGGGACTCCTGATTACATTGCTCCTGAGGTATATCTTAGTTTGTTCCTGCTTATTATTCATATAAATAAACAGAGGGGGAACCTTTGAGGCTGCTAAATATAATGAATTAATCAAGTAACAGAAAGTGTATTGATCGGCACTCATAGAAAGAAGTAGATATCTACTTCTTTCTATGAGTGCCGATCAGTACACTTTCTGTTACTTGATTAATTATTAGTCCTATGTGGAGTTGTCTGTCTATACATTTGTCTATCTGTAAGTTGTCTGTCTACACATTTGTCTATCTGTAAGTTGTCAGTCTGTATACAGTTTGTCTATCTTAAGTTGTTTGTCTATACATTTGTCTATCTGTAAGTTGTCTGTCTATACATTTGTCTATCAGTAAGATGTCTGTCTATACATTTGTCTATCTGTAAGTTGTCAGTCTGTATACAGTTTGTCTATATGAAGTTGTTAGTCAATACATTTGTCTATCTGTAAGTTGTCTGCCAGTAAATATGTATGTTTCTGTCTTTGGCAGTATTTGTATCTTTGTCTGTCTCTATGTGTGTATGCCTGTATGTCCAGCTATCCACATCTGCATCTGTTCATCCATTCACTGATTCATTAATCTATTCCCTAATTAATCTGTCTGTCCAACCATCCACCATCTATTCACTCACCCACCCATCTGTTCATCCATTTACTGATTCATTAATATATCCCTTAATAAATCTGTCTGTCCAACCATCCACCATCTATTCACTCACCCACCCACCCATCTATTCATCCATCTGTTCACCCACCCACCCTTTTCAAGCAAGATGCACCAAACCAATCACCCAGCAATGCACCCATCCAGCGAACAAGCAATGCACGCATCTATCCAGCCAACCAATCACCCACGCAACACCAGTCTATCCAACCACACTGCTACCAATTCATTCATCCACTCATGCAGCTACTTATCCACTTACCCAATCCTCTGCCCAAACCTCACCTTATCTGTTCTACTTTTTTTTTTTTTATTCCTTACTTGCAACCAAGGGCCATTTAGCTCTTCATTTAATTGAAGAAATAAATGTATTCTCTTATAAAAGAACCACTAAATGAATGAATGAATAACTCAGTGGCAAAAATAATAAATGGTGCCTCCACACTTAAAATAGACCTGAGACTTGTGCTCAATTTATTTATCTGTAATGTCATAATAGTAAATTAGTCCATGTTTGCGCACACTGCATGCATGCAAACACATACACATATGTCTGTGTGAGCATGTATGCATGTGTGTGTAAAATTTATTCAGTAAAACAGAAAATCCATGTGTCTGTCACAAAACTCCTACAGATGGTGAGTAGTAGTGACGTAACATTTGCACATGTCATTCTGGCTGTCATTTCTAAGTAGTGTGTGCAATTTTCAACTTTTAACCCCTAATGTTATTATTGTGATTTCCTGTTTGACTTGCCTTTGCAATCAAAATCATTAAGGTGCAGGGAAAATCACTTTTAAGTCATAGACTTGGATTTTTTTGAAGAGTACTGCTAGCTTGGACAGCTGTGTGTGGGACTGTTAAGGGCACTGGATCCCTCAACATTATTCATCATTGTCAATGATCAACGAGAGAGACTTATATTATTGTTTATAGACAAGTATTGAAATATATTTGATATAAAATTTGAATTAATGATTATATTAATTATTGAAATTCATTAGAGAATAAAAAATGAGTTAGAATATATCCTGGGTAAAGCTAGGTAACAAAGCTCTAGTGCATTTATATGACCTGCCTAGACACTGACACATTATGGATACGTACACTGTGAGCTCATATTTGACATATTTTTTTATAGTCTGTTTTTCTTCTTCTTCTTTTTAACTATATGGCTTATCAGTTGCAAAACATCATGGACTTTACAATGGCCTTCTTTTCATGTCAGACCAAATAGATGTGAACATTTTATTTATGTCATCAAATGTATTACTGCCAGATTGTGCTGTATCAGCCATATGGCAGATCTGTTGACTGGTGGGCCTACGGTGTGCTGCTGTATGAAATGCTAGCAGGCCAGGTTAGTATTATTTTTAATTACAGTATTAGTAATTTCTGAATATCTAGGCTCTATATAAAACAGCAATGAAGACTGTTTGACAGAAATTAAAAAGAGGATGGCCATAACAATGCAAAGATTGAACAGCCTTAAAAGTCTATGGTTAAGAAGATCAAAATTCGAATTTTGAGAGCATGCATCTTCCCTATGGCTACATACAGATGTGAGTTGTGGACTATCTCTCAGTCCTTAAGAAAGAGAATAGGGGCTTTTGAGCTGAAATGCTATAGAAAGATTCTCAGAATATCTTGGACAAAGAAGAGGAGAAATACTGACATCTTGAAAGATCTGAACATCAAAAAAGATTGGCTAATAAACAGCATCCTGTCTCAGAAGCTGAAATATTTTGGTCATATCAAGCACCACGACGGATTGGGAAAAATTATAGCTGAAGGCATAGTACCAGGAAGGAGGGGCAGGGGCCGACTGACACGAAGATGGGCACAGGATATAAGTGACTGCTTGACTATGAAAGAACATGAGGCGGGAGAACTGGCGAGAGACCGAGTTTCTTTCAGGCAGACTGTGATGAGAGCGATGTTCTGCAAAGGACCTGCTACATGATGATGATGAGTAATTTCAGCAGTTTTTCAACATTTTGTAAAACTATCAAAATATATATGAATCAGAAGGTCATGAGTTCACGTCCTGATGGAGATGGACTTTTTTCAAAAATGACCTTGACTTCCAGTTCGTCCCAGCCTTAAGTGGGTACCAGGTGCAGTCCTGGGATGTAAAGACGGCCGGCTTGATGCTGACCACATCACCCACCAAGTACTGACTAGTCTATAAGCATATGCGTCTAGCCCTATATTCCCAATACGCTTAAAGGCGTGGACAAAGACCTGTTCTATTATATATATTTAATCAAATTTGGGTTGTATTCTGTTTATTTTTCTTTCTTTCCTTTTTTTTTTTATGTTCTTCTCATTATTATTATAATCATTTTTCCCCCTCATGATTGTAGCAGGAAAATTTGACATGAAATGACTTAAAGAGCCAAATTTTGGTTTCAAATTCAACATGAACACATCTCAATTCATCCGTAGGCAACAGTTATATTGGGGCATCTTATGGTTATAGATTGTTGTCTGTAGGGTTGAGATGACATTCTTTGTTTTCCTCCCAGTGCTGCCGAGTTGTCAGATCCTCATGGCCAAATATCTGTCCGCTGAAGGTGCTTCTTTAGCTGTTCCAGGGGTCTTTAATGTAATTCAATGAAAAGCGTAGCCAGTTATGTTTTGCCATCTCATACGGTCACCAGAATCACAGATCAAGTCAGTGCTCTTGTCTCATCCAATCCATGTGGCTAAGCCATTCTGGTTTTTTCTCTTTGATTGCTCTTTTTATTTTCCATCAGTCTTGTCAGTTTTCATCAGGCCCTCAAGCCAGGCCTGTTTACAACATGTCTACACACACACACACATATACACACATATACACGCATACACATATGCATGTCCGCGCACACACACACACACACTTACACACACCCCACATGTACCCCCCACACCACCTTCAAACACATGCACACAGACACACACACATTTTTTATGGAGATCAGTGAAGGACATGTGTCGTACCACAGCCTTTACAGAGAACTGTGACCTTCTCATCTGAAAACTAGTGGCAGGAAAAGCTATAAGAAAAAAATTAGTTATGTCCCTTTACAGGAAATTGCAGAACCAACCTCAGCATTTTATTTTTATGCTGTTGTGGTTTTTCTAGATGAATTTGATGTTCAGTAGTTTGCCACTGCTTTCGGAATGGTCAGCTTTGGTACCACTATTAAAACAAATGTAAGACAAAAAACATATCTTCTTTCTTTACTATGCGGCCAGTTTCTACATGCTGTTGTATGTAATACAATCCCTGTCAGTCATTCAAAGTTAGAAAATCACCTCTTGAATAATCATTTAATGGAATCATAATCAGTCCACTTCCCTAACAGTATCACTCAAATATTAACACTATGAACTGTGAATTTCTTGTGGAATGTTTAGTATGTGTGTGTGCGTGCATACGTGCGTGTATGCTTGCCTGCCTGCCTGCCAATGTCATGTTATTTGACTGCACTAGACTGGAGGGAGGCCGATTATGTTCAGAATGGCTTGTACTTTTGTAAATGTGGTGCCGGCTTTCATTATTTTCATTTGTGCCAATGGTGAGCTTCAGTTGTGACATGAGACACTTAGTGTTGGCACATCTAACATCTACCTTATGCAGTTTTACTTTGCCTGTGCAAACTTTAAAATTTTACTGTGACTTCCAAGTTCTCCAATGGGACAGTCAAGGACAACTCTGTGTGATTTCCACTGGCACAGGAAAAGAGCAGTTATGAAGCGACCCAGTTTGAAGGGATGTTGGAGCTTTGACTAAGGACTTATCGCTATAATATTACTTCTATTAAGAGATAAAACATATCTGAGAGTCTCCTGAGTGCAGTACCAGTGATCCTAGTTCATCACTCAACTGTCAGGATATGACAACTTTTCACAGTTAAAGATTATAATGTACTGCATATCTGTATGTTATTATTGTATTACCAGCCCCCTTTTGACGGTGAGGACGAGGAGGAGCTGTTTACCTCAATCACAGATCACAACGTATGTTATCCAAAGTCTCTCTCAAGGGAAGCTGTCTCCTTATGTAAAGGGGTAAGACTGCACATACCATGATGCTTCAACTAACCAGCTAAAAATTATTTCAAATATACTTCTTCTTTTTCTGCTTCTTCTTCTTCTTCTTCTTCTTCTTCTTCTTCTTCTTCTTCTTCTTCTTCTTCTTCTTCTTCTTCTTCTTCTTCTTCTTCTTCTTCTTCTTCTTCTTCTTCTTCTTCTTCTTCTTCTTTCTTATGTTTACTGGCAGTAAACTCCTGTGGAAAGTCCTGGTTGTTCATCCACTTCTGGACTTAAGTCTTTTTCCGGAACTTGAGTTTTGCTTTCTCATCCATTTTACAGATCTGTCTTATATGCATGCACACTGTTGGTTCTCTGCCTGTCAGGAAGATGCACTCCTTCAAGAGAAACACCCTAATTAGTTGACTTGTATGACATGCTTATTGGGGGCCGGGAATTGCAATTACCTTACTTTACATATGCACACTGCCACGTTACATATGCACACTACCATGTTACATATGCACACTACCACTTACATATGCACACTACCACTTACATATGCACACTACCACTCACATATGCACACTACCACGTTACATATGCACACTACCACTTACATATGCATACTACCACTTACATATGCATACTACCACTTACATATGCACACTACCACATTACATATGCACACTACCACATTGCATATGCACACTACCACTTACATATGCACACTACCATGTTACATATGCACACTACCACTTACAAATGCACACTACCACGTTACATATGCACACTACCACTTACATATGCATACTACCACTTACATATGCATACTACCACTTACATATGCACACTACCACATTACATATGCACACTACCACTTACATATGCATACTACCATGTTACATATGCACACTACCACTTACAAATGCACACTACCACTTACATATGCACACTACCACTTAAATATGCTCACCAACACTTAAATATGCTCACCAACACTTTACATATGCGCACTACCACTTACATATGCACCAATACTTTACATATACGCACTACCACATTACGTATGCACACCAATACTTTACATATGTGCACTACCACATTACATATGCACACTACCACATTACATATGCACACCAACATGTTACATATGCACACTACCACATTACATATGCACACTACCATGTTACATATGCACACTACCATGTTACATATGCACACTACCACGTTACATATGCACACCAACACATTACATATGCACACTACCACGTTACATATGCACACTACCACGTTACATATGCACACTACCGCATTTCATATGCACACTACCACGTTACATATGCACACTATCACATTACATATGCACACTACCACATTACATATGCACACCAACACTTTACATATGCACACTACCATATTACATATGCACATTACTACATTACATATGCACACTACCACTTTACATATGCACACTTCCACATTACAAATGCACACTACCAAGTTACATATGCACACTACCACTTCGTTTGCACCTATCTGTTTCACCATTTAACTCTACCAGACCGCTGGCCAGATTTTTCGGGAATTTGCATAGGTGAAAAATATGCGTTACAGACTAAAAATAACCAGCCAATCGCCATCAGACTTCGGTGTTAGTCATTGCCAATGACTTCCCACGTGTGTTGAGATTTCTTTGTGTGGTTTAATTTGAAAAAAATTTGGAAAATTCTAAATGGAATGATCAGCTGCGACAAGAAAGTGACGTAGGTCTAGGCTTTTCACAGTTCAACAGGTGATCGATACTGTGGTTAATTCAGACTGTGAATACGTTCATGAAGAATATGTTCCCAGTTGAAGTGACACATTCAATGAGAGCTAGAGTGAGGAGGGGAATTATGAAAATTGTAGATTTAAAACCAGATCAATAGTAAGAGAAGGGGGCGTGTCCCTTAAACAGCAACACCTGGTGCTCACTTTGTGAAACAAGACTGATCCTACTAGGTGGATTGGCACACAAAGGTGGAAGATTGGCGTAGATGAAAGGCAAACCCATTTTCTACAATGTTTTATCTTATTCTAACCACTTGTTTGCATGTAACTAATATTTTTGTATATCATGTTTTTTTTTTAATGTGTTAATGTAAAGGAGCTCAGGTATAGGGGACAGTTAGGTTCAGGGCCTCAGGTCTGGTAGGTTTAAGTCTATAAATTAACAAGTTTATAAAGTACTTTATTATCTGCTATATAATTCACCACACATTTCAATGTTCTTATTGCAGCTACTAACAAAATTACCCAGTAAGAGATTAGGATGTGGACCAAATGGTGAAAGGGATATAAAAGACCATGCCTTTTTCCGAAGAATTGTTTGGGAAAAGATAGAGCTTCGGGAAGTTCAGCCACCATACAAACCTAAAATTGTAAGTACACTGTTTTGTACCATCTGGTTAAATTGTTGTCATGAGAGCTGCAGTAGGGCCATGTGTAGCGTGTCTGCCTTCAAGTCTGGAGGTTACCCAGTCTAAAATTGGCACCAAGAGGTATTCTGGGAAGTTTTCTTTACTTTCTTTTTTTACCTGCTCGGGTGTTGAGGGAGATAAAAGGTTCCGTTTCTTGCTTCTTTTTTTTTTTCTGGACCATAGAAACACAGTGCTGTTGAAGAGTTTCTCTGATGTTATCTTTCATCTTGTTCTTGGTCTCCCTTATGCTGTACATTCTTCTCCTCTTTTTGTGTATGCCCTGTATTGAATGGCATCACAAGGCATTTTCTCAAAGTGGACAAACCATTTGATTTGTTATCATTTTTGCTCATTTAGAATTGATTCCTTGCTGACCTTTTCTTTTATAACATCATTCCTGATTTGATCTCTTCTGGTCACTCCTATTTCCCTTCTCAAACATCTCATTCTCATTGTTGATAATTTTATTTGGGAAGTAACGATGACTGGATTATTCCTACATTGCTCATAGAGGACTGATTGGTCAATAAAATTATGTTTAGTACCGTGTACTCAGTACACCTCAAAGCATTGAAAAAGTGATTTAGCCTACCTCTTATTTGTATTTTTGTGTTTCTCAACTTTGTGCAGTTATATTCTAGAAGACTGCAGGGGTAACTCTTTCTATCCCATGTAGCAAACTTAATGTTATCAGTTCTTGCCTGTGTTTTATTTTTTTAACTTTTCCTGAGTCTTCTAAAAAAAATCTGGCTTGACTGACTGCAGGAAATCTAAATGTGGTCAGTTGTTCTTGTTAGTCTGTGTGTTGTTTATTTTCTTCCTGGGGCAGAATTCTTAGACATTTCTGTTTCTTTCAAAATATAGATTATCTGTCAATGTGATTGTTTTCATTCATTTTTATAGTGTACGATCCTTGTTTTTTAAATTTCTTTTATTTTATTTTTTTTTTTTTAAAGACTGGTCATAACATCAGGTTGTTTGTGTGTGTTATTTCCATTTCATTGTATTGATCTTCCTGGTCACATTATATTCTTTTCATTTTGCTTTCATTGCAGAATTCTTGAATAACATTTGTAACTTCTATGATTATTACCAAAAAAAAATAAAATACATAGGCTAAAAGAGGAAAGAATATGAGCAAATTAATATCTGTGTTATTAACTAAGCCTATTCAAAAAACAAACAAACTTTGAAAAGGTAGATTAATTTATTAAGTGTGTATTAGCCAGTTGTTTCCTTAACTATGGGTGTGATATCCTTGTGTCAGTATTTGTTGTTGCATGAGTTTTATGTGATATTGTGAACACAGCACTAGTTATTGATGTTGTTGCTTTTGCCACATTCCATGACTAAACTTTTATACTGTGAGTTTCCCTTCATTTTACTTAATTTTGATTGTGCATTAACAACCCAGTCAGTTGTCTTGATACTCTGTAGTTTAAAAAAAATTAAATAAACATACAGTTGTATGTCAGAATAAATTAATCTCTGCTTTTACTACAGCGTAATGATTCATCAAAATAATCACTTTAAAATGTCAATAATCTTCATTGAAGGGATGGCTGTGGTAATAAAGTTCCTTGTTAGCACTGGTTTGTCTTTCCAGATAAAGTTCCTTGTTAGAACGGGTTTGTCTTTCCAGATAAAGTTCCATGTTAGCACCGGTTTGTCTTTCCAGATAAAGTTCCTTGTTAGCACCGGTTTTGTCTTTCCAGATAAAGTTCCTTGTTAGCACCGGTTTGTCTTTCCAGATAAAGTTCCTTGTTAGCACCGGTTTTGTCTTTCCAGATAAAGTTCCATGTTAGCACCAGTTTGTCTTTCCCAAAAAAGTTCCTTGTTAGCACCGGTTTGTCTTTCCAGATAAAGTTCCTTGTTAGCACTGTTGTCTTTCCAGATAAAGTTCCCTGTTAGGACCAGTTTGTCTTTCCAGAAAAAGTTCCTTGTTAGCACCGGTTTGTCTTTCCAGAAAAAGTTCCATGTTAGCACCGGTTTGTATTTCCAGATAAAGTTCCTTGTTAGCACCAGTTTGTCTTTCCAGATAAAGTTCCCTGTTAGCACCGGTTTGTCTTTCCAGATAAAGTTCCTTGTTAGCACCGGTTTTGTCTTTCCAGATAAAGTTCCATGTTAGCACTGGTTTGTCTTTCCAGATAAAGTTCCCTGTTAGCACCGGTTTGTCTTTCCAGATAAAGTTCCCTGTTAGCACCGGTTTGTCTTTCCAGACAATAGTATTGGGAGCGGCCCATGGTTTAGTGGCTCTACGATTGCCTACAGATCTGAAGGTCATGGGTTAAGATCCTGACAGAGCCACACTTTTTTTAAAGGTGACCTTGGCTCCCAGGTCAACTCAGTCTTAAATGGGTACCAGAAAAAGTCCTGGGAAGTAAAGGTGGCTGGCTTGATATTGACCACATCACCTACTCAGAATAGATTGGTCAGTAAAATATAGGTCTAACCCTGTATGCCCAATACGCGTGACAGAGAGTGGTAAAGGTTTCTTTTCTAATTGTTTTGTTTTGTTTAAACGTTACTTACATGTGGAAAGCCACCAAATTGAATTTCTAAAGTATAGGTTTTTGGTTACTGATTTAAGAATCGACATCATAGCATACCCATAGGTGGTCTATCTTCCACAGCAAATGTCTTAAGTTGTCAATGCTAACTGTTCCTGTAGCACGCTGATTATACACATGTTATTCTCTCCCTTTCTTACGTCCCTCCTTGCTGGATCCACACCTAATTCCATTTTCACAACTTCTTACACATATTATTTCAACTAAAATCATGTGTTTTATATTTTCTATTTCCATTGTATGTGGTCTTCATAATGTCTTCTTTGTCCAGAGTGACTGTTCCTGTAGCTCTCACTTTTGTTACCTGAAAATTTGCTCTTTCATTTTTCTTACCCTCCTGAATTTCCTGGACAGTGAATTTGCTTGAAGGTTTTTGGGATGACACAAAATCTAAATTTATTGGTGTAGTGACATTTAACAGATATCTTCAAAGAAAACTTCAAGACAGTTTTCGGACTTAGTTTGGTAATGATATTATTTGTGGATATCAAGGATGTGAAACTGTTTTGTATTTCATCTGTATCATATCTTTTTAAAGTGTTTAAAACTATGTGCCTAAAGATGTTTATTTTGGCTTCAGTTTCGCAATTAATTTTTTTCTGGTTGACTTCCACTTCTTTCTAGCTACAATCCACTTCTCTTCCACTTTGCTTACAATCATATATGATTCCATTGACCATTCTAACAAAAATATTAAATACAATGATGCAGAAAATGAATTAATACACTATATATCTAAATAGTGAACTTCAGTGGAACTGATAAATTATCCATAGAATATGACTGCGGAAAATGACCTTGGCTCCCAGGTCGACCTAGCCTTAAGTGGATACCAGGTACAGTACTGGGAAGTAAAGGTGGCAGTCGTGCTGACTACATCACCTACTAAGCACTGTTTTGTTTCTAAAATTTAGGTCTAGCCCTATATACCCAGTATGCCTGAAAGGCTTGGAAAAGGGTCCTTTACTTACTTTACTTTATGACTGCAGGATACACCAAAGTAGCACAATAGGCGCATAAATTATAACTTCTGTAGAGATTGAACTGGGTATGTGGGATTTGTCTTATCGGATTACCATTTGTGATGCTGCTGCTTGACTTACAGGGTGGTCAAACCTAGTCTGGAGGAGTAAATATAAGTAAATGAACCTTTTCCACACCTTAAGGCGTATAGGGCATATAGGGCTAGACCTATATTTTTATAGACCAATCGGCACAAGATTGGTGATGTCAGTATCACGCCGGCCGCCCTCACAACAATATTTCCTGAAACTAAAGATGACCTAAAATAGGTACAACAATATTTCCTGAAACTAAAGATGACCAGCACATCATTCATCGAGTGCCAGATAACAAATTTATACTCTGAGAACCTGATGAACACTTTATACTCCAAGTGTAATCCTGAGGGTTGAACCGGATATTTTTAGGAAATTACAACTACTGTTACTACTAGTCAGTGCCAAATTCCATGTGTAGGTTCCGGGGCACAGTTGGAAAAACCAGACGTGACCCACTGCCTCACTCTCAAGCATGTTATTGGAGTTGAGTAACTAGGTATCATCCTTCGAAGTCGACATACATTGCCAGAACCAAGTCTGCATACAAATAAGCCAGATTTGTGAAGCGGATGTGCATGCAAGACTAAAGACTAAAGTATAGAGGTTTCTGGAACAAGATTAAAGTCTAGAGGTGAACAAACACCCAAAACTTCCCACCGGAGTTTACAGCCGGTAAACAAGAAGAAGAAGAGGAGTAATGTGGACCCAAAAAAGCTGGACCACTTTACTTAATTTTTATCACATCAAATGCCTTGTCAGCAGGTGTGGGTGATCTTAATCTTCTACATCTTGTGATCTGTAACAGAACAAATGTTAAAATCATCTTTAATTATCATAGAAGTATGAGAATATTTCCCATGTATGCACATTTTCTCAACGAATGTCTGTCATTTTGTGGCTTTGGTTTGTAGTCCAACCCGAGGAGAGCAGAGAACTTCGACAAGATGTTCACCACTCTTCCCCTGAAAGAGAGTCCAAGTGATCAGTATGTGATCAACAACATTGAGGACAATGTGTTCGAAGGATTCACCTTCACAAACCCATACTTTCTTTCCAACGATGACGAAATCGAATCTACAGACTTGTAGACTACACACATACTCCCACTGCAAATGTGTTGTTGAATTTTGCATCGAAGTAAAGTTTCTTAGAAGTAATAACTGGGTTTTTGTGTCTGTTCTGTTGGAAAATATGTTTATCAGGGTTTTCATTGCATATTAACTTTCAATATATAATTGATAGCTGAACTGTGAACAGAGGGGGACTGTTAGCATCCACATGTTTTGACGTCTGCTAAAAGAGACTGGGCATGTTTGAGCTTGTCCTATCTGTTCTTCACATTTTGAAAATATAAAGTGTGTGAAGTTAATCAGCATATGTTGATTATTAACTCCAGGATTTTATAAAATGCACAGATCCATCTGGCTTCTCACCCTAATCTAAGATGGCTAGACAAGCAATCCATTACTCACATATCATGATGAGTATACCTATTTGAGGAAGGGGGGGGGGGGGGGTGTTAAAATCATTACTATGCATTTCACCTGGTCAGCCTGAAATAAGAGGCAGAGGTCATAACTTTAAGAGTTTTTGCCCCGGACTGAACAGTTTGTTGCCCTGACTGAATTTTTTTTTTTTTAAACACCTACAA
Source organism: Candidula unifasciata (assembly GCA_905116865.2). NCBI lineage: Eukaryota > Metazoa > Mollusca > Gastropoda > Stylommatophora > Geomitridae > Candidula > Candidula unifasciata. The sequence continues at coordinate 188,122 of CAJHNH020000194.1, read as the reverse complement.
AAAAAATTTATAGCAAAAGTGTATTATAGAAGTATTCCTGCACAGTTAAAGTTGGCCTCTACAAAGCCAAGTAAAACAAGAGACTCAGTTCATAGCCACAACAGGGTATATTTCGGGGGAAAAGAAATTAAAGCAGCTTTCATGTTTCCTTAAAAACATTGGAGATTTTAGCTTTGTTGTTTTCCATAAAGGCCCTCTTTTGTTTTATGTAGTTAAACAGGGTATCTGGGATTTGCTTCTTTGGATCACATGTGAAAGGTGACTGTTTGAGTCACTGGGTATCATTCATTCAGGCTGTCATCCCAGAAGGGGGAAACATTGTTTTAAATTTTTTTAATTTATGAGAATCGATTTTTTTCTCCCAGGCATACTTTAGAAATGATGAAGGGCCGGTGATATCCACCTGAACTTTACCTTTGAATAATAACATTTGTGATAAATATCTTTTTTTGAAAAATATTTTTACACACTATATTTCACTGGGTTTTATTTTTGTTCTTTGTTAAATATTTCATTTGGAGCCATATAAATCTGTCTACTGGTTTCATGTGGGTTCCAAGGTCCTATCTTTGGGAGGAGTAAGGGATAATTGTCCCACTGCTGTCCTAACAAGCTTGTCATAAATGGGGACCAATTACGTGTGTTTCCTTTGAAGTCGGAGGGCATCTGTGTGAGAAACAAGGAACCAACAGTCTGCATATAAATAAACCAGATCTGTTAAACTGGTGTGCAAGAAAATCTGGCGTTTTGGAACAAGACTAAAGACCGCAAGTGGACGAACAACCAGAACTTACTGCTGGAGTTTACACTAATGAACGCTAAGAGGAAGAATAATCTAATGGTTTTCTATCTGTTTACTTAGAGAAACATTAATTGTGAACTTTAATTTGTAACAGTTAACTGTAATTGCTCATTTTATTTTGTAAGTGTACACTTGTATGTGGGAGCTGCAGTAGCTAGCTTGTTTTTCTGCAGAATTAGATGTCGATCTGTTACTGAGAATATTATTTAAGTTTATGCATTATCGGATGAAAATATATAGAGCTAATTAATGGACTTGTCCAATGCTTTGTGGGATGTATTCTCCTTCTTCTCTAGAGGCTGTTGTGCCTGGACATTTGCCATCTAGATCTTAAGTTTGAATCTGCTTTGAGTAGATGTTTTATAATTTACTATGGCTTTTTCCTGAATTGATTTAGTCTGTAATTACTACTAGAAAATTTCCTGGAAAATATATGTGAACAAGGTGATATTGATCCATCGCCCTTGGAGTGTTGATTGGTCGAAAAAATATGTCTAGCATCATGCGGCTAATGGTGTGACTAGGGTAGTTTACTGTTACCAAACTCCTCCACTTTCTGTGCAGAGAAACTAAGCCACAAGTATTATGAACTCCGTCTGGCACAACAAATTCCTGCAGTTTCACTCAGTCTGTGGCTGTACTATTGAGTTGTGCCTTAAGAAAAGTGTCTAAATGTTTAAACCCCGAAAAGGCCAAATTTAGTTATTTCCAGACCCAAACAGCCATGTAAATCTTGATATATTGCCATTTCTACAGTGACCTATTTTTTATGAGTGTAGTTAAATGTCATTTGTTCTGTGTGCATCTGTGCAGTTTTTTTTTTTTTTTTTTTTTTTTTTTCAAGGTCAGATATGAATATATTAGCTAAATATAGCATTTAGAGAGGCTTCCTTGTAAATCCATTACACTTTTTTTTTATATAAAGATCAGATTGACTAAAAACATTTCAAAACAGATATGTTATGCTATGTTATGAGTTAGATTATCTTCACAGCACTCCGGACACATCCATGGGCGCTCAGAATCCCCTCTCAACATATTCATCAGCGTCGTGCGGTTAATAGTACCAGTCCTACGTTAGTTAACAAGACTTTGTGTGCGTCCAGTGTGCTTCTCATGCTTGGCTGTGCCAATCTTTACTCCCAGTTCTTTACTCCAGATATGTTTTAAGCCCTATGTAAAGCATTCTATTAATGCTTTACTTTGTTCTTGTTTATTGATTACTCCTTTTTTGTGTCTGTATTTACATTTTTTTTTAAATTGTAAACGTGAAGATGAATAACTTTTAAATAATTAATTAGGGGCCTGTGTATAATATTTGTGATATATTTTTACAGGATTTTTATTTTTAAGAACTACTACTCCTTCATGACCCTTTTTTTTAAGCACTAATGCGGTGAAAGGGTTAACTATAATAAACAGGTTGATTGGTCATTTAGGTACGTAACTTGTCATTTTAATTGTAATATTAGTTTACCATAACTCACAGTGTTGTCTGTTAGAGCTTTTTACAGTTTTTGCTCAGATGAAAAACTATTTCAATTATTAATGTGATAATTACACATTGATTTGTTTACATTTAATTTCTCATTAAGATTTTTCATGAGCTTGAATTGCATTACTTTATTTATATTGTTTTGAGCTTCAGTATGCTTCTCAGTAATCTGAATCATTTCTTTTCTCTAATAAATTTTTGTTAATATCCTGTTATTTAATAATCTTATACATCACCTATCTTGTGCCGTTGGTCTATAAAAATATAGGTCTAGCCCTATATGCCCTATACGCCTAAAGGCGTGGAAAGGGTCCTTTACTTTTTTTTGCTTAATAATCTTATAAAAACCAAGCGGAAGAGAGCAGTAACAGGTGTAAGAGAAAGAGGTAGACATCGATACAAGTTAAATGACAACATCAAGAGACAGATAAAAGGCATTCTGAGAGTGTATAAATGTCATCGGCGACCGGGTCACTCATTGGCTGGCCTGTAGATGAATTCAGTATTTGGGTCTGTCTCCTTTGATCACATCTACACTGCACGAGTCCTTTCCTGGGCTACTTAGTGGCAAGCAGTGCTAAACCATTTAATATTTCACACATAACCTAGTCACAATTATAACCTAAAGCTCTCCCATTAGAGATGATGGTTGAACGTGATTTTTTTTCGCCTAGCCAAGCAAGCGTACAATGTTGCAAGAGTGTTGATCTGTTGTAGCCTACCTTATGTGTAGTAGTGATACCTGACTGATTGATTCATTGATTCATCTGATGAAATACATCTTTCCTGTGGCATCATTTGTTTGTGAATCGTAGACTAGTTCACAGGTAGGCTATCCTCTGAATGACGGTCCTAAATTATCGAGATGGAAAATATACCCTAACAGGGCCTCAGTCACGTGTCAGTTATGCACTTCTGTTGTCTTAAATTGTGCACTTTCATCTACTTCCGAGAGTATCCCCAACGCCGCTCACGCCGCGTGGATTGGGGCTAAACTAGATGGCTGGGACTCACGAGCAGCAACTACCCCATCTCCTGCAGCTTCCTTTATTTAATTATCTCGTGAGTCCTAGCCATCTAGTTTAGCCCCATTCCACGCCGCGTGAGTGACGCGGGGGATACCCTCGGGCGGTGGCGGAAGTCGCCAGAAGTTCTCAATTCGATGGTGGCGTTATAGTCCCCGGAAGTGCACAAGTGACTGAGGCCCTGTTGGGGTATATTTTCAATAATTTAGGACCGTTATTCTGAGGATAGCCCACAGGTATTACATTTTCTTACTCCAGAAAGATGTATCAGTTCATTTACTGCCGGTAAGGGCTGGGATTTTTTCACATTGGCTTGGACTTCTAGTAATTCCCCCCTAGTCTCTGGGTAGTGAGATCGGATGCCTGTGTGCATTGTTGTGCACATAAAAAAATCCCTTGGCAGTTGGAAATCAAAAAGAGTGCCTAGCGGCACTGCCCAGGCAAAATTTGGAGCTAAATATCTACCCAAAGTATTTAGGGATCCTCGCCGGTGCTGCAGAGCTTGTGCACTGCTGAGCTTCTTCAGAGTCGGACTTAGAGAAAGAAAAGAAGAGTTGTGGGTTACTACCCATGTGCCATGATGTTGATCCGTTGTTCAAACCTCAAACTTCATTTACTGACACTTTTCCATGTTTTATTATTCTATCACAATCAACAATTTGGCACACTGGTCATTCCCATAAATGATCAGTTCTCCCTTGCAGCAGCCACTCCAAGGTACCTCTACTGATTGTTCCCATGAGGAGTTAGTTATAATATCTCCTATCTCGGCTTTGAAGGTAGCATAGACATGCTTCACCATGCTTTACTTCCAGGTCATACAATTGTGTTAGTGTCAGAGATGTGTCATTATCCATGAGGATATTGCAGAAATTGCAGATATTAAAACTTGCTCTGTGTAATAATTATGTTTATAACCTTCAATAACAGGATTTTGTTTGAAATATGAAATTTTTTCTTGTTATTTTCTTCCTTTGGATGTGCCTGAATAATCAGCATTTGTTGGGGGTATTCATTAAGGGTAAATGCTATTAATCTTCATTTTTAAAATGTTTTTATACATTCTTTATTTGGTGTAGTTGAATGTTGTTTACACAAAGAAGTTAATAAGGGTTGTTATTATGACCAGATTTCAGTCTGTGATACAATAAGCTGCAGCTTGTGCAACTTGGAAGCATTAAACACTGATATAGATAGGTCATTCATGTATTAATTAATGTTTGTTTTCACTTAGTTACTCCAGTGTTTTCCATGTATAATTGTTCTCTCACTTAGACTTCAAATTATACTTGGAATCTCTTTCACAGCCGTGTTGTATAGCTGTAAATAGAGTAGACAAATTAGATCTGGACAGTCAATTATTAGATAAGTTGGACCTAGACAGTCAATGATTAGATAAATTAGACCTTGACAGTCAATGATTAGACAAATTAGACCTAGACAGTCAATGATTAGGTAAATTAGACCTAGACAGTCAATGATTAGATAAATTAGACCTAGACAGTCAATGATTAGATAAGTTAGACCTAGACAGTCAATGATTAGATAAATTAAACCTAGACAGTCAATGATTAGATAAGTTAGACCTAGACAGTCAATGATTAGATAAGTTAGACCTAGACAGTCAATGATTAGATAAGTTAGACCTAGACAGTCAATGATTAGAAAAGTTAGACCTAGACAGTCAATGATTAGATAAGTTAGACCTAGACAGTCAATGATTAGATAAATTAGACCTAGACAGTCAGTGATTAGATAAATTAGACCTAGACAGTCAATGATTAGATAAGTTAGACCTAGACAGTCAATGATTAGATAAATTAGACCTAGACAGTCAGTGATTAGATAAATTAGACCAAGATTGTCAATGATTAGATAAATTAGACCTAGACAGTCAATGATTAGATAAGTTAGACCTAGACAGTCAATGATTAGATAAATTAGACCTAGACAGTCAGTGATTAGATAAATTAGACCAAGATTGTCAATGATTAGATACATTAGACCTAGACAGTTCATGATTAGATAGATTAGACCTAGACAGTCAGTGATTAGATAAATTAGACCAAGATTGTCAATGATTAGATTAATTAGACCTAGACAGTTCATGATTAGATAAATTAGACCTAGACAGTGTATGATTAGAAAATGTAAACCTTGACTGTGTATGATTAGAAAATTTAGACCTAGACAGTGTATGATTAGAAAATTTAGACCTAGACAGTGTATGATTAGAAAATTTAGACCTAGACAGTGTATGATTAGAAAATTTAGACCTAGACAGTGTATGATTAGAAAATTTAGACCTAGATAGTCTGTGATTAGACAAATTAGACCTAGACAGTGTATGATTAGAAAATTTAGACCTAGACAGTGTATGATTAGAAAATTTAGACCTAGACAGTGTATGATTAGAAAATGTAGACCTAGACAGTCTGTGATTAGACAAATTAGACCTAGACAGTGTATGATTAGAAAATGTAGACCTAGACAGTCAATGATTAGATAAATTAGACCTAGACAGTGTATGATTAGAAAATTTAAACCTTGACCCTGTCTGATTAGAAAATTTAGACCTAGACAGTGTATGATTAGAAAATGTAGACCTAGACAGTGTGTGATTAGAAAATTTAGACCTTGACAGTCTGTGATAAGAAAAATTAGACATGTCCATGGGTTCCAGAGCCCCATTAATGGGTGGGGAGGGGGACTAGATTCACTGAGTGATAACAAAAATTGTCAGAAAATTTAACGCATTGGGGTGCTTTCTTCAAAGTCTGAGTGCATCTCCATGAGTGGCAAGTCTGCACACAGATAAGCTAGATTTGTCAAATGGATATGCATGGAGAACTCAAGGTCTGGAACACGATTAAAGTCCAGAAGTGGACAAACAACGAGAAATTTTCACTGGAGTTTACAGCCAGTGAATGCAAAGATGAAGAAAAAGAAGAAATTAGATGGTTGGTGATTAGAAAAATTGGTTTTAGACAATCTGTGGTTTTTATTTTTTTTAATTTGTTTTTGTTTTTTTTAAATTTGGATATGCTACGAGAACGAATGGACTCAGAAACTTGGTAACAGCTGATAAGATTGTTGAAACGAAAGCTTGGGGAGGTACAGAGATAAAGAGAAAAATACCTGTAATGCTTAGGGGGTGGGGGGGGTGGGGGGGGGGGGGGGGGGGGGGGGGGGGGGGGGGGTGGGGGGGGGGGGGGGGGTTGGGGGGGGGTGTGGGTGGGGGTTGGGGGGGGGGGGGGGGGGGTGGGGGGGGAGGGGGGGGGGGGGGGGGGGGGGGGGGGGGTGGGGGGTGGGGGGGGGGGGATGGGGGGGGGGTGGGGGGTGGGAGGGGGGGGGGGGGGGGGTGGGTGGGGGGGGGTATAGATGGATGGGGTGGGTGGGGGGGGGGGTGGGGGGGGGGGGGGGGGGGAGGTGTGGGGGGGGGGGGGGGGGGGGGGAGGGGGGGGGGGGTTGGGACAAAATCAATGACCTGATCCATGATTCTGGTGATCATGTAAAATTTTGAAACATGACAACCTATACTTATCAGCATGCCACATGATGATGATGATAGTTTGTGAGTTTGGTGTTATTCATTTGAGATTTTTTTATTAGTTACTGGTTTCCACATAAGATACACTATGAGTTTGTACTTAGAATTTTTTTTTCTTTTAAAGAAAATCCCAGCGTAAATAGCTGTGCCTGTATTATATTACCATATCTTGCCACAGTTGTTATGGCTGTTAGTTGTAAGTTATTGTATAGTATGATTTCCTGTGTAGGTCCTGGCTTCCATTTTGGAACAAAATAAGAATAGAGTCACTGCCCATTAAGAAACATATGGTCATCACTTTTCCATTTTTCCAGACATTAGTGTTGTGATATGCAGTGATGATGAGTGTGGGTAGCAAGACTTGCTTATATTTATAATTAAAAGCACATAATCAGAGGTTTGCTAAAATCAGGTGTCAAAGCAATTTTTCCCTGTTTTGAATTAGAAAAAAAGAATACACAAACAATAGATTGCACAATTTATTATCTGGCATATTTCACTGTGTCCTAACCTCTGTATACAGAAAGATATAGTTCTGACATAGAGGCTGCCCTGGTAAAACAGGCAGTTATGTTTGATCGTCGTTGAATTTGTACTTCAGTTATAAAGGATTCACTTATCTGCTTCATTTATATAATTGTTACTGTAGTATGCACCTGACAAGATACAGCGAAATATGCCAGGCAATAAATTGTGTGATCTTTGTGTTTTCCTTGTTCAAAATTGGATGTTGGACTAAAAGGTACAAATATCACAGCCTAGCTGAAAACCACAACACAGCCTGCCAATTGTCCTTTTGAGGGTGTACTGAGAAGAGATTAAGTATGGCATGACTATAAGCTCTCAACCTTTATTGTTAGTTATGATTTTAGTAACAACAATTCCGTCTACGTTGAACTGCATTTCAAGTGCTTGTTTTTGCACGTCTGACTGCTGCCTTACGCATTTAGTGCATGTGTATGCTGTTGGCTTCATTAAGAATGCAGTCTGCATCTGTGTTTTTCATCTTTGTTGGCACAGAAACGGAGCAATTGTGGGGTGACTTGTTTGCTATGAAATCAAAAATGTGATTACTTTATCAGTAACGATGAAGAATAAGCCATTATGCTCATAATTGTAGATTATTTGTTATCTATGCTCCCGTGCGGGTTGCGGGGCTCTGTTATTAGGGGGAAAAAGAATAGACTCACTGCCTCCTCAGCAAATATGTCCTAGGAGTCAACTAATTGGAGGTTTCTTTAAAGTCAGAGTACACCTGCCCGAGAGGCAAGAAAGAGCCAACTGGACACAAATAAGCCAGTAAATTGGATGCACATGCAAAACTCAGAGCCTGGCACAAAGACAAAGTCTAAATTGATGAACAAGCAGGAGCTTACAGCTGGTGAATAAAGAAGAAGAAGAAGTTTTCTGTGCAGTATCCTGCATAGTTAAAAGGCATTAATAATGACTCGGGTAAATGAATTTTGACGCATTTTGTTGATCTCGTTATTAAACCAACTGTGCCTGAAAAGTTACTCCATGGCTCAGTTCATTGCCATGATACATGAATGTGTTCATCAGATTTGTATTGTTCTTCATAAAATATTACTTTTATCTAGCTATTGTAGAAGTAACAGTATTGTTCCATGTAAAATATTACTTTTGACTGGCTCATGTATAAGTAACAATATCATGTAAAATATTCCTTGTATCTGGTTGAGGTGGAAGTAAAAAGTTTCTTTAATCTGTAAAAGCTGAAAATCTCGAAAATATATTTTTCATATTGTCACACTTCTTGCGAATAATCTGTATGTTATTTGACATAGTTCATCCACAAATGTTGATCTGTTACATATCAGGAGATATTACATGGACTTGTATTTATATGGTGTATTTTCATTTAATACATTTATTATTTATTTCCAAATTTACCTTGGCTTCCACGTTGAACCAGCCTAAAATAAGTGCCCAGTAACATCCTAGGAAGTAAACGTGGTCAGTTTGAGGTAGACCACATCACCCGCTGAGTGCCAACTGATATATTTAAAAAAAATTAGTTTAGCATCTATCCCTGATACAGCCCTGGCATCAAAAAGGGTTTTCAGTTTTTTATTTTTTTTCTTATAATACCTCCTACAGTATCAAGCTTATTGTATGTTTTTCTGGGGGAGGAGGGATAGACCCACTGCCCCCTAATGTGCATGTCATAAGAGGCTAGCAATTATGCATGTTATCTTTAAAGTAAAGACAGAGTGCATCTTGCCTGAGAGGCAATGAACCGGCAGTTAGCATACACTTAAGCCAGATCTGTAAAACCTTAGTGCACACAAAACTGAGGCTCTAAAACAAGAGCAAAGTCTAGGAGTGTGGTTACCTGTCATCCTTTACATCAGAGCTTTCCAAACTTAATGCTGGTGACACACTTTTGGACAAACATAATTTCACAATTCTCTCTCTCTCTCTCTCTCTCTCTCTCTCTCTCTCTCTCTCTCTCTCTCTCTCTCTCTCTCTCTCTCTCTCTCTCTCTCTCTCTCTCTCTCTCTCTCTCTCTCTCTCTCTCTCTCTCTCTCTCTCTCTCTCTCTCTCTCTCTCTCTCTCTCTCTCTCTTTATATACATATATAAATATATAATACACACACATACACATTTACATACATATATATACATACATATATACATACACACACACATATATATACTTCTGCCCCTAGCCAATTCATCCTGTCCTGTGCTGTTACATGCGGCTCACCCCATGTCCTCCGTATTTTTTAGCTTCACTCTCTAACTCACTTCTCCATCTGTTTTTGGTCTGCCTTGTTTCTCTACCCATGGGTTCTAGTCTACAGATAGTCTAGTTATAATGTTCAACGTGTGTCCTATCCAACACCGGCATCTTTTCTTTACTTCTAGATTTGCAGGATTTTGTTCAGTTTTCTCACAAATCTCAACAGAAGTGATCCTATCATACTATTCTATTCCCTCTGTTCTGCACAGGAACCACTTAATTAATGTTGTAGTTTATTAGCAGTTGTTTCAGCTGTTCTCTTGCCTTTCAGCTCCATACAGCAGGACTGATTTTACATTGTAGCTAACTGTTTTAAGTTTAGTACTAATTGTTGGATTTTCTTTTGTCTTCAAATCTTTCCCAGTGCTATGAAAACCCCTCTTGCCTGTTATGTTAATGTTTGTAACATCTATGTCAGTTTCCCTTGTCTCCATTAGGGCCTAAATAAGTGCCTGGCTTATTCTCATTATCTTTATCTTTCTTCGTAAAATAATTGTTGGGATCTCTCCAGATGAATAGAATTCCATTTAGGGCAAACATTTATTTCTGGAATTGTCCAGGTTTCCTAGGCTCCAAAGTTAAAATAAATATCAGTAACTTTTCTGGAAAGCACAAACAGACAGTGTGATAGTGATAAAATAACTGATCGTTTGTATTTTGGTATATAAAGTTTTTGGCTGGCACCATATACCTAATGTGCTCTAGGCTGTAGAGAAGGGTTCATTTCTTGTTTATGTGTGGCTGTGTGAATGTGTCCATGCAGGTGTGATCTCGTTTATCCTGTCCATGTTTATAATCTATTCAAAGAACTACCTTATTCATATAAATGTCACTTTATATTTATGAAAAAGATTTTGAAATAAAGTGACCATTGTAACACTATATATTGTTGATGAGGTGTTGTTCTTTATTCTTATATTATACAGTCATTGTGTAAATATGTCAAAAAATAAGGAAATTACCATATAAAGCAATGATTTCCTAAGGTGAATTTAAAAGGAAGACTGAAACTTTATATTGCACTTTTTATTGTGCACTAGACATGCGACTGTTAAAATCTGCAGAAGCCGTGGCAATTAGGATGTGCAATCTCACGCTATGTAATCAAAATAATCACATGATTAATCTTAGACTTCCGTGAAGTGTGAAGAGACGTGCAGTGTATGAAGAGACAATTTAATGTGTGTATTTAAGTTAAACGGGTTCGTTTTTTTTTTTTTTTTTTTTTATAATGTGCTTTTTTAAACAAATAAATCTGATGAAATATAGTTAAGTATGCCAGGCAATAAATTTGCATTTTGATGTTTTCCCCCTCGTTATTTTAAATTCTGTAGTCTTTGAATAATAACCGGTCTTTTCTAAATATTTGGAAAACTCTCGTTTGGATCGTAAACATTAAAATCGTGTTTGTAAAACTGTAATAGCATGATTTGGCATTTTGTTCATTTGCACAAAACCTGGCAACCTTGTTTCCTTTTACCAAAAGAGCGGGGGAAAAAAACGCGGGAGTAGTGATATCAATTACCGTCCTTTTTATGATGAAATTTGTCGTTATTTGAAGTCCCACCCTGGGCCGCAATTTAGCCAGGTAATAAATATGGCCAGCTGGCTGAACGCGGTTTCTGGGACCTCTTCGCGGTGATCCTCATCCACATGGTGGCACATTGTGTCATCGGGTGTTTATCGCTTGTGTGATGTCCTGGTGGGGTAGACAGTCAGTCAGTCAGTCAAAGGAGGGGGAGGGGGTCGATTTTATTAATAGCTGCAGTCAGTCAGTTATATTGTTAAACACATTCTATAACGTGAATAACGAACTGGATTAAGACAAACTATGTGCAAGTTGAGGCACCAGAGATGTTGACAATTTAGATGTAAAACTCGGCGTTAATTACTGCTGTTACTGGGGAATGCTCAAGTCGGCGCCAGTGGTCGAGGGGTTATGAATGCGTGTCAGCTTTGCGCTGATCTACACATTGGCACTGAGCCTCTGCCGTTTAGACAGCAATGGCAAACTACTGTACTTTAAATTGCCTAGTAAACCATAAAACATTACTAAAAATTGGGGCTGGGTTGGTTGGAGTTGGGTTGGAACGTCCTCTAAAAAAAATGCAGCTTACTTTAACGAGTTTCGAACTGTGAAGATGCAACATACGTTCCCGGCTTCTCTAGTAAGGTTATTATTCACACACATACACACGCATTAACACACATATGTATACATTGCCTTATGTCTTCTGGGTGCGCGCTAGAGGCATGCTCTACCCCATCTGTTGATGTTGTCCGCATGTAACAACCACCCACTCACCTCATTTTCGCAAGTATATTCAATGTTTTATTTCCAATAGCTCCATTAAAAATGCTTGAGGCAGAGTGGACAAATTTCAGTTAGTAAATCTTAAAGTTGAAACGTATGCCTAGATGCGCCCATTGGATACTGGCTGGCTCAGTGCTCTCAAAAAATAGAGATCGGTCTCTAATACCGATAATAAATAGCTATTAATCAATCAACACAGGCTGTGGCTATTTGAGAGAAGGATTTTAGTCAGTGGAGCAGCCATCTCCGTCAAATACTTTAAAACTGTGGGAAATGGAAATTGGAAGGGTGTTGAAGAGTGGCCATACTCATAACTACCCTTCCATCACTTGCTGCCTTTCTTCTTCTTTTGCTTCTTGTTTTCTTTTGTCTTCTTTTTCTTTTCCTTCATCGTCTTTTTGTTCTTCTTCTTCTGCTGCTGCTGCTGTTACTTTTTTTTTCTTATTGTCAGTAGTTTTTATGAAGGTTTGGTGACATCCATGGGATTTGTACAGCTTTATTTCAAACGGAAAAGGTCAAAGATCAGTTCGTTCTACTACATATAGAAAACATATGTTATGTTATGTTCAATATTCTAATATACCAGCCCGCATGAGCATAGTTCTGAATCTCCAGTCATGAATTTCCTGTACAAATTGCTGCGGAGTTTGTTGTGTCTAGAATGCAGTCTAAATTCAATAGTCTGCTTCTTTCGTGAGAGGAAGTTGGTTGGGTATTCATGACTGTTTTCTGAATAATAATTGTTCCAATAGTTTTTAATTTTTGGCTTTGTTTGGGTTTTATTTTTCTTATAAGTGTTATCTGTCTGCTCTGTATCGCTCACAAATTTGACTAACCAGTCTGCTCTTGTCCCGAAAGTTGAAGCATTTTGGCAACATCAAGCGTCATGGTGGCTTAGAAAAGACGGTGATGGAAGGTGCAGTTTGTGGAAGGCTAGGCAGGGTTCGACCCCCGCAAAGATGGATACAAGTCATTGAAGATGCATTGTCATTAAAAGCACATGGGGCCGGAGAACTGACTAGGGAAAAGGATACTTTCAGGCGTGCCATGAAGAGAGCGACTGTTCTGTAAAGGACTTGCTGATTGATTAGTCTGCTCTTTCATTCCCCGGGTGCCTTTCTGGGTTCCTCTCGATAAACAACAGCCAGCATGGTTAAACCGACGGAAGTACAGGGGAAGCCACCGGGACATATTTCATTTTTAAATAAAGGACTCTCTCCACGCCATTAGGCTTACTGGATATTTATTGCTAGACCTCTATTTTATGATTCACTAAGTGGGCAAGACGTTTTATTACCCAGCACAGAACAGGAATTTAACAGATTAGAACGAATCATCGTGCAGTTAGAGTCAGAAATCTGATTCTATAACAATTGGTGGTTTTTCTAGGGAGCAAGATGTCATCTACAGGAGATACCGCACCAGAAATATCATTTAGAATAGCACTGGCATCTAGTGCCTTCAATAAACTGTCTAACATCTGGAAATCAAAGACACTTAGCAAACACACAAAACTCAAGATCTTCAATTCTTGTGTGATTCCAGTTACTAACCTATGGATGCGAGAGTTGGAAATCAACGAAAAAACTCTAGACACAAAATTCAGACAGTTTTTGAAAATAAATGCCTTAGAAAGAATACTAAATTCAAATGGTCAGATTTTAAGAACCATACACAAATAAGTCAAGAATCCAGGCAAGAGTATGTGTCTAATTTTTATACGAAAAAACGCCGCTGGAAACTATGTCGGCCACGTCCTTAGAAGGATAAATCAAGATTCCTACCAAGCCCCTCATTTGGGACACCACAGGGGAAAAGATCTCGTGGAAGACCAAGGGAACCCTACGGTAGAACTATCATCAGGAAGGCATCGCTCATGGGCCCACTCAAACATCCAAGACCTACAACGATTGCAACGGACCGGCGTGCATGGGAGAGTCACGACCTCTGCCCTTATGTGCCAACACTCGACACAAGAGAGGAAAGAACTAACCGCACTAACAAGAGGAAAACTAACTAACTAACAGAACAGGCGTCATCGGCCGTTCTGCTTGCTTGCTTGTTGTACCCCACCAGGACATCACACAAGGGATAAAGACCCGGTGACACAGGACTGCACTTGGTACCCTATTAAGGCTGAGTCGACCTAAGAGCCAAGGTCATTTTTGAAGAAAGCCCTCTTCCGCCTGGACTCGAACCCGTGACCTTCCGATGGGCATATTTCCAGTACATTCTTAATGGTTAAACAACCCAAGACACTGGTGACCGCGAGAAATACTTAGTGCTGATTTAGGTATATGTTAAATAAGCTGCAGGGACCTCACATTCTACAGGGGCCGCCACAATAATTCTCTTTTTCCTTTCTTCACAAATATAATTTTATCTAAAGTAAAAAAAAAACGCCTGCACTAGCATTGTGTGTATTGGAGTAGAGATTTGTTTAGCGTATCTTTTGATTATGTAATCAATTATTTTGCCATTAGGATATGGAAATGCTAGATAGTTAATGATGGGAACCTTGAGGAAATGGAGAAGTGAACTTTGAATGAATGTGAGCTTTTCATGTACAGAGAAGAATACAATCGTTGAGGTATTAGGCTGCCACAGATCTCCTTGTCTAAAGTGCAAGGTTTTAGGTTCGACTTGTGCTCGCAGATCTATCCGACATTACATGAATGCAAGGTAATATTCTTGGAAGTCTAGGCGGCTGTCGTGATGTTCACTACATCACGCGAGGAGTGTTCATAGTTACGAAAAATAAAATTAAACTGGCTCTAGAACAATATCCCTTATACAACAATGTCGTGAGAAAGGTTCTATATTGTTTCTTGTCTTTTTACTGTCTGTATTCATTGTGAATAAATAAAATCCTCATTAATACAAACTCGTGTAAGATGAAAATTCAGCTAAAGCCAACACATTTTTGTGTTGGGTCCCAGCAAGATGTATTATTCGTGATAGATCTTTTAGTCCCTGATTTATGTATATTTGTTTAACACGAAAACTTGATTTTTCGGTTTATGGAATTTGTGTTAAGAAGGTTTCAACAAAGGTAAAAAAAAAAAAAAGGCTCGCTTTCAAATCCATCTGCGACTCGCTGCAGCCCACTGTCGGTATTCGGGAGCCGCGTTAGATAAGTCGATAAGAACAACGTTTCAACGTAACTATATATAACTAAGCTTTGGCTATTTTCTTGCCTGCTTGTTTTTATAACTATCTATGCTTTTTAAATAGCATGCTTGTTGTTGTGTGTATGTGTGCTGCTTTTTTAACGTAACCTAGTTCATTTTTTATGGCCATGGCTTATGAATAACAACTGCAATAATTATACAGTACCATTTATTGATTACTAATTAATCCAATAAAGTTTTTGCTGTAGCTTTACGTGGCTGGTTGTGTTTGTGCCATGTTTTTCTTACCTGTCTGTCTTTCTTTCTTTCTTTTTTTTTTTTTTTTTACTTTCTTACAACAAGCATGTAAATTAATAAAGGCGCTCTGCAATGAGCATAATTTTTGGCCTGCCTGCACAGTGCGAACTCATTTCACACACGCACTTGCATGCGCAAACAGTCATGCGCGCGCACGCATAGAGAGAGAGAGAGAGAGAGAGAGAGAGAGAGAGAGAGAGAGAGAGAGAGAGAGAGAGAGTGAGAGAATATTCTTCATTCATCGTTTCAA